>JAPYYL010000031.1:8585414-8648287 GCA_028534055.1 Eulemur mongoz | reverse complement strand
CAACCCAAATGCCCATCAATACATGATTGGATTAGTAAGCTGTGGTATATGTATACCATGGAATATTACTCAGCTATAAGGAATGATGAAGATACAACATCTCTATGGTTCTCCTGGAGAGAGTTGTAACCCATTATATGAAGTGAAGTATCCCAAGAATGGAAAAACAAGCATCATATGTACTCACCAGAAAGTTGGTTTCCCTGATCATCACCTAAATACAAATCTGGGAATGACACCAATTGGATATAAGATTGAGGTGCGGGGTGGGGGAGGGAATGAGTGTATGCCTACACAATGAGTGCATTGTGCACCGTTTGGGGATTGGTAACGCTTTAAGGTGCTGACTCGGGAAGGGGGGTGGGGAAGGGAGGGATATATACCTACATGATGGGTGCAACGCGCACGACCTGGGGAACAGACACGCCTGGAGCCCTTACTTGGGGGGAAAGGCGGTACAGTAGCAACGTATGTAACCTGCAATTCTGTATCCCCCATAACAAGATGAAATAAAAAAAAATAATAATGTCTAACTTATCAATTTTTTCTTTCATGAGTCATGCTTTTGGTGTTGTATCTAAGAAATCGTTTTGAAATCCAAATGCACCTTGATTTTCTTGCATGTTACCTTTCAGAAGCTTTATAGTTTTGTGCTTTACATTTAGGTCTAGGATCCATTTTGAGTAAACTCTGTGAAAGGTGCACAGCAAGTGTATTTCTCCTTGCTAAGGTGAGGGACACTGTAAATGTGGAGAGGACAAGCATAATGGGATGACAATGAAGTCATTCCAAGTGGGAAGGGGACCTCAAGAGATACCAGTAGGGGGACCTCCCCCATCAGCACATGTACTGTGACCAGTCTGGGGAGGAGTGTTGCGAATGTGTCTTAATGAATATCTTTCACCATCAAAATGGGATTTGGAGGTGCTGGTTGGAAAGGCTTCATGTTGGCAGTTAGTCTCTAGGGGGCCCTGTAGGAAGGAGGGTGCCATCTTGATTCACAAGGCCATCTTTCTCAGATCTTCACTGTGAGAATATGGTGGAATTCCTGGTGGTAAAATCCAAAATGTTTGCCCTTTAAGACTGTAGTCCCACGTAGTTTATCACTCATCTTCTGCTCCAGGTCAGCAGATCTCATCTGGGCGTTTTTGCATGTACCCATCTTTTCATATTTTGGGTTAGTGGCTTCCCCTGCAACCTCAGTTCTCTGATGGGTAAAAGAAAAATTATTCATTTTCAGTTTGGCAAGTATTTTCTTATTGTAAGGATGAGAGTGTGAACTTACAACAGTATATCTTTTTTAGTTGTTGTTTATTATATATACCTAATTTATCAGCCTCTACTGTTAACTTTTCACTAGTTCAAGTGAAGTGTAGAAACCTCACATTCCTTCATGTTACTTTTCCTATTTATGATGTGATTGTCCTAAATATTTCTTATACATACATTTACAACCACATCGGACAGTGTTATAATTTTTTCTTTAACTGTCAAACATAAATTAGAATATTCAAGAGGCAAAAGAAAGTCTACCGTATTTATCTGCATTTTTGCTTTCTTTCTTCCTTCTCGATGTTCCATTTCCCCATTACCCTTTTTATCATTTTGTTTCTAGTTAGGGAACTTCCGCTAGCTATTCTTTTAGGGTATATCTCGTGGTGACAAATCCTATTAGTTTTATTTAGTCTGAGAGTGTCTTGATTTCACCTTGAGTTCTTAAAGATATTTTTCCTATATTTAGTGTTCGGTGTTGAATGTTCTTTCCTCTCTGCACTTGAAAGATGTTGCACCCCTTCTTATGGCATCCATGGTTTCTGTTGAAAAAAATCCTCTGTCATTTGAATTGTTTTCCTTCATCATTTCTCTCTTGCTGCTTTCAAGATTTTTTATTTGTCTTACAAGTTGTAAACAACCTCTGTAAACAATGGGAAAAGGAGGTGGATGGAAAAGTTCCCTGGTGGTGGCCAAGAAGTAAATAGCCTTCAAGCGGCATAAGAAAAATCTGCAAGCAAGAAGTAGAAGGATTCACATTTTTACAGAGACTTAATATGGCCACATTATCATGGAGGGATTTTAGGTAAGACGTATGGAACTAGGTAACGGTGAAGAGTAGGGAGAACAGAATGAACTAGTCAATGGAATGGCTGTGGGCAAAGGCTTGGAAGAGATGCAGTCTCCCTGCTGTGTGATCCACCAGAATCGAAGATGGAGAAGTGAAGAGGGTGGAAGGTCAGTTTGGAGGGCTCCTTAGGGGTGTTAAATAAATGCTCCCTTTTTCCAACCAGAGCATTGAGGCCCCATGGCATCCTCTCTCCTGGAGTGTTAGGATGGTGCATTGAGAGACATCTAAGTTGCATCTTCACACCCACCCCCTCCCCCGGGTGATGGAATTGTGTCAGGATGGTTTGTGATGTCTAAGCTGCTTCTTGGCCTCCCCAGCGTCTTTCCCCAACCCCACCCCAACCCCAAACATATGACGTCAGTGTGGTGCTTTGTGACGTCTAAGGACCCGTAGGTCTCCTATTGGCTTGGGGTGGCTTTCTGACCAAATAAAGCTTAGGGGCGTGGCTGCACCCTACCCTGGGGAGGGTATAAACAGGGAGGTCAGGCGGCCTGGGTAGACTGCTGGTAAGCACTGACATGGTGAAGATGACTGGAAAATCACAAGCCTCTGGCACCATCATTGAACAACCCCCTGAAAATGTCAAAGTGGGGAAGAAGAGGGAGGTCCCTCATCAATCCAGGTCCAGAGGCAGCTTCAAGGTGGGCGACCCACCCAACCTCCTCCCTGCCTTCCCCTCGAATCCTGACCCCACTCTCCCCCTGCCCTCACCCAACACAAACATCCCTCTGGCCACAACCCTTCCCATGCTCCCACCCCACCTCCACCCTCTTCCCCAAAACCAGTGCCCTTCTGTGATCTCCCTGTTGTCCTTGCAGGTGCTCAAGATAACCAGGAAGACAAAAGGACCCATTCAAGGCACGTTGAGGAGAAAAGCTTCTCCAAAAGTGACCACCCTTTCAATTCAGCCCAAAGGGGAGACAGGGCCAACAGTGTTCAACCCTTTTCACCAGATGGATGAGGAGGAAGTCAGTCAAAATGAGCCAGAGTAGGCCCCAGAGAGGGGGTGGAGCTCCACCACTTCAAGCGTCACCCTCAGCAACCAGTAACTTTGGACTGACGCCAGCGACCTCAGAGCTATCTCCAAAATCTCCGGAGGTCTGGCTTTGGGGACATGGCCAACCATGTCAATGAGGAATTTTTAACCAACAGGGGATAGGATAGTGATTAAATTAATATCAACCACCTGTGAAATGGTGCATGTGTCCCTGAGTGTTCTGTGATGGTGGGGAGGGAAGAGGCGGGTGTGTGGGAAGGGAAGGGGTGGGTCCTGCAGGGATGGTGTCAGACCAGCTGGGCGAGGGAGAGCCAGACACGCAGTGCTGAGCCCTAGACCAAATTTCCTCCTTAAAAATTTCACCCACTGACAAGGCAAAAAAAGACTTAGTATTTTTTGTGTGTGTGTGTGTGTGTGTGTGTGTGTTTGTGTAAGGGGACCAGAAGGGAGAAAAGGAGAAGTGTGATGTGTGTGGGGCACGAATACCTCCTTCCAAAAATGTACAGAAAGTAATTGCCTTCAGGACACCCACCCATCTCATAGTGGTGTTTGTTACCTTGGCTAGGCTATGATACCCAGATGTGTGGTCAAACACCTGTCCAGAAGTTGATGTGAAGATACTTTGTAAATATGATTAACATTCAAATCAGTAGATTGTGAGTAAAGCAGATCGCCTTCTATAATGTGGGTGGGCCTCATCCAATCAGTTGAAGGCTTTAAGAGTAAAGACCAAAATCCCCCAAAGGGAAGGCATTCTGCTCCAGACTGCCTTTGGACTCAAAACTGCAACATCGACTGTTGCTGGAAGTTTCAGTCTTCTTGCAGCCCTGAAATTTCAGACTTGATAGTACCCTTCAGATTGTAAGCCAGTTCTTTAAATTAGATCTCTCTCTCTCTCTCTGTCTCTTGGACAGCAATAGAGAGTGTGCATATATGTATATATATATATATATATATATGCGTGCATATATACATACACACACGGAGAGAGAGAGGAAGATATAGAGAGAGACAATACACATTCACACACTCATACACACACATACACATCATATTGATTATGTTTCTCTGGAGAACTCTGACTGATATACAGCCTATGCTGTAAGCAACTAAAGGCTCTCAGAAGGACCAATCATCTCATCTTATGAAAAGTCATTGACAACACTCCAATCACTAAAATGATGGTTTTTGGACACCATGAATATAACCCTGCTTATGCACTTTCTTGTTAAGAAAACTTGACGTTGAGCAGTTGCCTAACAATGATGGGACAGGGGGAGTGGGACTGGTCAGTCTCTAGTGCAGTCAATAACTTGCAGGAAATTGTTAAGTATTAATATCTTTGAGATAATTGTTGATTCACTTGTGAGGAATAACATGGAGATATTGCATACTCTTTATCCAGCTTCTCCTAATAGTAACATCTTGCAATACCATAATACAATATCACAACTGGGATGGTGACATTGATACCGTCAAGACACTAAACATTTCCATCACCACACAGTTTCCTTATGTTACCCTTTTATAGAGGTATGCACTTCCCTTTCACACCCACTCTCTTCCCCTTAACTCCTGGCAGCCACTAATCTATCCTCTATTTTCATAATTTTCTTATGTCAAGAATAATATATAAATGGAATCATACTGTATATAACCTTTTTGCACTTAGCATAAAATATAGTATGAATGTGTTCCCCCCCCAATTCATATGTTGAAACTTAAGTGACAGTGTGATACTATGAAAAGGTAGGACCTTGAAGAGGTGGTTGAGTCATTAGGGTGCAGCCCACACAAATGGGATTAGTGATCTTATAAAAGAGGTGAGAAGGAGCAGTTTGCCCCTTCTGCCATGTGAGAACACAACAGGAAGCACCATCTATGAAGCAGAGAGACTTCACCAGATATCAACTCTGCTAGCACCTTGATCTTGGACTTCCCGGACTCTAGAAACATGAGAAAATAATTTTCTATTAATTATAAATTACCCAGTCTAAAGGAATTTATTGCATTATAGCTGCCTGAATGAACTAAGACTGCATTCTCTTGAGGGGTTGCATATATCAATAGTTTCCTCCTTTTCATTGCTAAGTGTAATAGTATTCTGTGCATTGATCTACCATGGTTTGTTTAACAATCACCCCATTGAAGGTCATTTGGGCTGTTTTCAGTGTTTGGGTATCATGAATAAAACAGCTATGAACATTTATGCACAGGTTTCAGTGTGATAACACATTTTCATTTCTCTGGAACAAATGCCCAAGTGTGAAATCTGAGTTATATGTTAGTTGCACGTTTAGTATTTTTAATTAATAGGCCTTAATTTTTAGAACAGTTTTAATTTATAGAAAATTGAGCAGACAGTACTGAGATTTCACAATACTTTCATCCTCTCATATAGTTTTCCTTATTATTAACTTCTTATGTTAGTGTGGTAAATTTGTTACAATTAATGAACCAATATTGATAAATTATTATTAACTAAAGTCTATTGTTTATGTTAAGGTTCACTTTTTGTGTTGCGCAGTTCCATGGTTTTGGAAAAATGTAAAATGACATTCATCCACCATCCAGTATCACATAGAATAGATTCACTGCCCTGATGAACTTGTGCTGTCTATTCACTCCTACCCCTTCTCCCTGAATCCCTGACACCACTGATCTTTTTATTATAGCAATAATTTTGCCTTTTCTAAAATGTCATATAGGTGGAATCATATAGGGTGTAGACTTCACACAAGCTTCTTTCACTTGGCAACATATGTTTAAAATACTTCTCTTTTTTTCATGGTTTGATAGCTCATTTAAAAAATTGCTGAATGGTATTTTTATTCTGTGGTATGGACATACCAGTTTGTTTATCCATTCACCTATTGAATATCATGGGATATCATGGTTGCTTCCAACTTTGGGATGAATAAAGCTGCTATAAACATTTATGTGCAGGTTTTTGTATGGAGGTAAATTTTCAACTACACAGAGTGCATATCTAGGTGTGCGGTTGCTGCATCATATAGTGAAGCCATGGGTAGCATTGTAAGAAACCGCCAAACTGTCTTTCAAACTGGCATATCATTTTGCATTCCTACCAGCAATTAATGTAAATTCCTATTGCTCAGGATCCTCACCAGCAATTGGTATTGTCAGTGTTTTCCAATTTAGGCATTGTATAGGTGTAGTGATATTTCATTGTTGTGTAAACTTGTAAGTGCCTAATGACAAATGATGTTGAATATCTTTTCATGTGCTCCTTTGCCATTGCTATATCTTCTTTGACAAGCTGTCTTTTCAGATTTTTGCCTATTTCTAAACTGGTCATTTGTTTTCTTAGTGTTGAGCTACAAGAGTTCTTTGTATATTTTGGATACAAGTCCTGTATCAGATATGTATTTTGCAATTATTTTCTCTCAGACCATGGCTTGTCTTTTCATTCGCTTGACAATGCCTTTCACAGAGCAGAAGTTTTTAATTTTAATAATGTCTAACTTATCAATTTTGCCTCCATAGTGGAGCAGCAGTCCAGTTTCACCTTGCTAGTGCGGATCAGTCACCCCAGCCAACACAGCAACTCTTAGCCTGTTGAGTCAGAGACATGAAGAGCCCAAAGAGACTGGGGGAAGTCTTCACTTCCAGTTGAGTGGTATCACTATTGTGTCTCCTGGAGGAATCATTCCTCTATCTGGGACTAAGACTTCTAGGCCATCAGAGCATAAGGTTGTTGTGAGAACAGGAAGCAAAACATTTGCTGGTAGGTCACTAGGGGTAAAGTGAGTGGTGCCATGCCCACTTCCACCCCTTAATTCCAAGACCTTTGAATCCTGGCTATGACAGAAACCACACCTTATATTGGATGCTGATTGAGAGCATATACAGCCTTCCAGAGAACCGCAGCCCTGCAAAGTATTGTCACCTACTTTGTGCTGTTAACTATGATTCAAAGGCCATTATCCTGTGATTTTTCACAAATATATTTGTTTGTGTATCTATACATATACATATACACATATATAGCAAAGGCGTTTATTTACTTTCCTCCTTTACTGCCTTATCATGTAATATACATGTGTTGACTTCATACCAGTATTTAAGTATTATTGATTTTATGTAATATTATTTAAGTTATGGAATATCAGCACAAGAAAAACCTCATTGAAGGAACTTATCTCCTCTTCTGGGGAAATGATTAGTATTTTTCAATTTGTGTGCAGTACAGTTGTATTATGTCAGGAAGCATCACGACCTTACTATTGTCTTTATTTGGACCTTAGGTATGGTCTAAGCAGGTGCATATGGGTGCCAAGTGGAGACGGGTTTGACTGGTGATGGTTAATTTTATGTGCTGACTTGGCTGGATCAGATAGCTGGTTAAACATTGTGTCTGAATGTGCCTGTGAGGGTGTTTTTGAAAGAGGTTGGCATTTCAGTCAGTAGACTGTATAAAAAGATCGCTGTCATCAATGTGGCAGCCACTGAGAGCCTCCACAGAACAAAGAAATTGAAAGAACGGTGAATTCTCTCAATTGCTGAGCTGGGATATCCATCTTCACCTGTTCCCACACCACTCATCTCCTGGTTGTCGGACCTGCAGACTCCGGGACTTATACCAGCAGCTCCCCTGTTCCCTGCTATTCTTGCTTCTCTTTCTCTGGAGAACGCAGACTATTGCAATCATGTAGGCCACTATCTACACAGCACTCTACTTAACCTGTGGCCTGAAGCAACCCCTGTTTATGGAACTAAACCTCAGGACTAGCTGTGACCCCTGTTCAGACAGACAGTAGGATATTCTCCTACCGCCCAGTGACACCTCCACCTGGAAAGGCTAGAGCACCTTGCCATCTGCATAGTCCCCACCTCATCCTCTCCACTCTTCCTCATCCCATCACGACCAAATCTTCCTCCTTCCCCCTCACCTTCAGCTAAGGGGAGTGGCTTCTGCCTAGTCAGTAGCCCCAAAAGTCAGATCATTAAAGATTCTTGCCATCATTTCACAGTCCCCGACTTCCTAAAACTCTCACATGTGTCTTCAGCTCACCACCCTCCCCACATCAGTCACAATTAAGTAACTGTTCCCTTCTTTTGTTTGTTTGTAGTCTTTCCTCAATAGATGTTCAATAACTGTTTGCTGGATCAATAAATGAATGGATCAAAATACCAGAGGGTCCCATTGGCCTATTCAAAGGCTGGAGCCTGCTCCCCGCCTGGGCCTTCTGGCTTCACAGAGGGCACGTGTCACAACTGCTCATCCTACATCAGAATTCTCCTACACTGTCCCTGAGAGTGTCATCGTGGACGTCTCCTCCCCAGGCCCAATCACTGTCTTAGAGGTATGGATGCTGGCAACAGGACGGGGCCTGATGCTTCCTGCACTTGGCCCCACACTTCCATGTCAGTGTGACAAGGAAGGGTGCCACCTTCTTTGTCACAGCACGTCCACAGCCAGCCCCCCATCGGCAGAGTCTGGGGTTATTAACCCCAGGGCTACCTTCTTCCAGTTTCCCCTCCATGCCGTGGCACTGCTGCCTTCCCCCACCCAGTGCTCTTCCAGACCTGTCTCACCTGTTGGTATCAGGTGCCAACCTACAAACTAGTGCAGTGGAGTTTGAGGGGTTCCAGGGTACACATGGGTTGAAACCACAGCCGCCACAGGCGTCCAGACAGCTCCCAGCCTGGGACCATGGCCAGGGTACACCGGACTGCTAGAAGGGTCAAGGAACTTCAGGGGACTCACCCAGAGTGATGCAGGGAGCCAGCTACACTCTTCCCTAAAGAGGTGGTGGCTCCTAAGGGGGCTGGGGTGCCTTCATCCACACAACAGGCCTGGCTAATCAGATCACACTGCAGCGTTCAGGTGGGGACAAACGATGGGCCCCTGATTTCCCAAGCCCATTCATGGGCCTTGTCCTGTCCTCCCTCCTCCCTGCCCCTTCCCTCCCTCTGGTCCTTCTCCCACTGGGCTGAGTTCTAGAGGCAGAGCTCTCAGTGCCAGCCTGCCTGGGGCTCTGTGGCCTTGACTTTACCCCTGGTCTCTCTCCTGGACTCTGGCCACCGCTCTCCTCTTGATCCCCCCAACACCCCTCACTCACTGAGGTGTCCTGTCTGCTCTTCTTCCCTAACTTCTTGTCACTCTGACCAAGTATTTCCTTCTCTAAAGGAAAAGATACTCTGGCATTTCAGATGCTTAAATCAAACCTAGAGCAATGGTCTTACTCAGGTTTTCACTGCCTGAATCCAGCTTCACCTGGGGGAGGAATTGACCTAATCAGAGACAGTGGAAATTCAAATTAAAATAACAATGAAACAATATTTCTTTACCAAATTTTATTCATAATTTTCACCGAAATTTAAAAGATTGATAAAATAAGATATTTGTTAGCGTTTAGGATGTTCACATACATTTCTGAGAAAATACATTGGTACAGTATTTTTGGAATAAAATTTTGATGATATTTGTAAAAAGTTGAACTGTTCATACCATTTCCTCTTTCAGCCAATGTCCATGTTGATGTATCTTTCTTATTAGAAAACATGCATATTTGCCCAAGAATTTCAGGTTCAGAGATATTAGTTCAGTTCAATATATCATAGCAACAAATGGAAAACAGTTTATGTGTTCATCAGGAGAAGAAAGGTTTAGTTAACTGTTACACACAGCTAATTTACAGTTCTAGGAAGCAGTTACAAAAGTGAGGATGGAAGGGCCTGCACCCATGTTATTAAGTGGTAAAAGAATGTGCTAGATTGATATGGACATAAAACCTGTGGGTATTTAACAGCACTGTATGTTTTAATATTGCATCTATGTCTAAAAACCCCCTAGAATAAGGCTTAAAATTATGCACACCATATTAGTATGAACAATAGTGGTGACCTCTGAGGAGGGGACTTAACTGTAGATAAACTTTGTAAAGAGAAAAATTGTGATTTTTCTATATTTTTGAAGTTTTTGTAAGAAGAATATAGGCACTATTCCTTTGCAATTGAAATATCTAAATAAGCTTGACATCAAAAATAGTAGCTGTGTTTTATTTGAATTAACCGCAAGTTTATGCAACAAACTCTGAGACTTGAATGGCTTAACACAAGAAAAGCTTATTTTCCATGCATATAAATTCTGATGTGGTTTGTCAGGGGCTCTCAAGTGACCCAAGGACCCAGGCTTCTTCCTCCTTGTGACTCCCCGATCTCACATGGAGTTGCCTTGCTTGCCATTGAATGGAGGGAGAACGCGAGGAAATGGCGCCCTGGCTCTCCAGTGCCTGGATGGGACAAACAAGGCCTCTGCTTATGATCCAGTGAAAAAGGATAGTCACATGACCCTTCGTTATTACAAGTGGACTCCACTGTTCCCATATGTCCAGGAAGGAGAGGAATAAAATATGTGTAAGACTACTTAAAATCTTTGCCACAAACTGTTACATAGTAGGTGCTTAACAAATAGCAATGGCTATAATATTTTATGACAACACCCTTCACTGCTGGGAGGAGTTTCTGAGAAGGCCAGATTTTGCCCAAGCTCTCCAACATTTTAAAGTACCTACTGTATGACAGGTGCTTTCAATTGCAAGATCAGATGTAGTATGCCATGGATCCTGTAAATTTCAGAAGGAAGGCTTTGCCTTCTTCACTGAATGGCACTTTTCTGCACCACCCTTTTCAGCACCATCTGTCCTCCCAGTAGGCTGAGGACTTTCTCTTTCCATTTGATGCAGGGGCAAAATTTTAACCTGTGAGCCTCTGCTACCCTCTGCCTTAATGAACATCTGTACAGGATGTCCTTAGACACACTGAAATCCAGGACTTTTCTGTGAGGCATATACACAGACCAGGAGAAGTGGAAAGATGATTATTCCTTCATTTTTAATCTGAGCTGGCATGTCTACCAAGGAACCGTTTTTTTACTTCCTAAGACAATACCAGAGTTTCAGGAATTCAGCTTCGAAAGATATTTGCTTCACAGTGATTCCATAGTCTTTCCTCATTTACCAATATAAAGGAGATGCTATGAACTGAACTGTATTGCCTCACCCCAAATTTATATGTTGAAGCCGTAAGGCCCAATGTGATGTATGTGTAGATGGGGTCTTTTTGCAGTAATTAGGGTCAAATTAGGTTATGAGGATGGGGCCCTGATGATGGAATTAGTGCCCTTATGAGAAGAAACATCAGAGAGCTTTCTTTCTCTCTGTGTCTCTCTCTGCCATGTGTACATACAGAGAGGGCAACTGTCCACAAGCCAGGAAGAAAGCCCTCGCCAGGGATCAAATCTACCATTACCTTGATCTCAGACTTCCCAGCCTCCAAAACTGTGAGGAATAATATCTGCTGTTTAAGCCTCATAGTCTATGGTATTTTGTTCTGGTAGTCTAAGCGGACTAACATGAGAGGCTTTGTTATTTGAACACCCCGAGAAGCTCTTTAATCTATGTATGTCCTCAGTGGCCAGTTTGAAATAAGGCACCCCATTAAAATCTGATTTTAAATATCAGGGGGTAGGTTTAAAAACTTTCCATCTAACTTCAGGGTTTTATCTCAGGAACTGGTAAATTATGGCCCAAATCAGTCTCCACTCAGCAGCTCATTTGGAAAACATTTGGGGAATGTGTTGAAGATCCAACAGGATGATCAGGTGTCTAAAGGTCACTGTTCAAAGTCAAGGGGACCTTTGCTATCAGAGGGGCTCCAGGGTGAGGGAGAGGGACAATTAAGGGCCTTCAGCAGAGTGTAGAAATACTCTATGTCAGGTGAGAAGGGATGACTCTGAGCAGTGCCACTGGAAGCAGGGTGCAGCCTTTAGAGGATGCAGCCACAGAGACATGGGCAGCAGGCTGGATTCCAGAGTTGGACAGCAGGCCCACAGGGCAAGACTCAGGAAAGGGCACAGTAATGCAGTAAAGTACTGGTACTGCACAAAAATACTGGCACCTGGGCAGGTCTCAAGGAATCACATAGAATCCCTAAATTCTATTTGGTTCACATTGCCATCCTGCTTCTTCTCTTAGTCATTGGAGACTGCCATAAGACCAGGAGCTGAAACAACAGTCATTTATTTTCTCATAGTCCTAGAGTATGGGATGTCTGAGTCCAGGGTGCCAGGGTAGTGGGTGTTTGCTGAGGACATTCTTTCCGGCTTACACGTGGCCACCTTCTTGGTGTGTCTTCACGTGCAAGAGTGAGATAAAAAGAGCAAGCTACTTCTCTGGTGTCTCTTCTTGTAAGGGCACTAATCCCATGATGAGGGCTCCACCCTCATTGCCTCAGCCAAACTGATTTACCTTGGAAAGGCCCTATAACCAAAGACCATGACATTAGGCCTTAGGGCTTCAACGTATGAATTTTGGGGGACACATTTCATTCCATAGCACTTTTTTAGGCCTGCTTTTAGTACCTTGACCACAGTCCTTGTTTTATTTACCTGAGAAACCTTATGGAATCATGAGAAGAGAAATGAAGCAAGACCAAGGTCTGCTTCAGGGTCAGAACAGTGGGAATAGTGTGGGCTCTAGATGAATTCAGACCATATGCATTAGTTTTCTCAGGCTGCCATGACAATGTGCCATGTACTGGGGGGGTTAAACAATGGAAATGTATTGTGTTATTGCCTGGAGCCTGGAAGTCCACAATCAAAGTGATGGCAGGGTCAGTTTGTTCTGAAGTCTCTTTCCTTGGTTTTGGAGATGACTGTCTTCTCCCTGCTCTCCACAGGGTCTTCCCTGTGTGTGTCTGTGTCCTAATCTCCTTTTCTCATAAGGACACTGGTCATTAAATTAGAGGCCACCTTAATGACCTCATTTTACCTCATTGACCTCTTTAAAACCATATATCCAAATACAGTCCCAGTCTGAATTACTGCACGTTAACGCTTCAATATAGGCATTTTAGGGTGGATACCACTCTGTCTATAATGGTAGGGGATCTAGTCCCGACCCTGTTGCTTACCACTCACGTGGTTATGGGAAACTACCAAGCACTGTGAGCCTGAGTTTCTTCATCTGCAAAATAAGTTTGATAGCCTCTGTCTGGTAGTATTATTGGAATGTGTGCAATATATGTAAAGCACCTGACACAGTGTCTGGAATATGTTAGATCTTTCCTGATTAACAGTTATTTGCATTACTAGTATATTTGGACCTCAGATCCTACTACACTTACCTCTGGGAATTTTGTTTTTACTAGTGTCATTATTATCTAGGAAACCGCTGAGTGTGAAGCGCAACAGGACAGGGAATTCCAATTCATCCAAAAATCTTGCTTAATGGATAATAGTCAGTAAAAATTCCCTGCTAGATGATTTAGTATTTAATTTGGGTTTGGGGGAGTCTTCCCCAACTGGATACAGCTCAAAGCTCCTGGCATCTGACTCAAGGACCAACTCCTTTTCTCCCTCCCAACTGCTTTTCAGCCAAACTGCTTTTTTTATCCATTTCATCACCACCAAAAATCTAAGCCCTTACAATTGGCCAAATTACACTTGAAATAACCTAATTAAAATCCTATTTTAATAGGGTCAGCTCTGGGTTTCCGAGCAAGGCAGATGTGTACCTGGTTGTGGCGTGGGGGACTCATTTCATGGGAGATTCACCCTATCTCTGTGGTAAGCCCTGCAGAGGATGATTATCAGTCACCCGGCTCTTGTGCTGTGGTCAGCCACAGTGGGACAAGAGCACAGGACACCTTCCACACCCACGCCGCCCCAGCTGGAGGGGCGGTCATGCTTTGCTCACCATCCTGAGGGAACTGCTCAGGGCAGTTCTCCCTTCCAGGCTTTGCTCTCAGCATTATGTCACGAGTCACATCATCTGACAGTCTGGCCCTGCCACCACCCAGCTTCATTACAACCAACTCCCACAAAAAGAACTGAAGTTTCCCCATGCCCCAAACCACCCTGGCTCACGGCCCTCACACCCCACTGCGCTCAGCAGAAGCACCAACCTACAACCCTTCCATCACTTGTTCTTTAGGACTTACAGGATATCTCACCACCCTAATTATGCGACTGCAACTCCCAGATTCTTTAATTCTATGGGTAGGAGTGGGTCTGGCTTACCCTAATGTGTCTACTAACCCAAGGCCTTTCAAATATTAGATGGTCAATGAATATTTGTGGAAAAATTGTGCCAGTGAGCATTGGCTCTTATTTATTGAGATTAAATTTCCCCAACCTTCTGAAATAAGCCAAGCAAATTCACATACACACATATATTTTAATTTTATAGAAAATCACGTGAAAAAAGATAAGATGGCCAAAAGAAAGTGTCTTTAAATTTTATTTCTATATTTAATAACCCCATATGTTTAAATGCAAAGTTCTTTCACATTTCCAAGAAAATTCCTATTGCAATGACATTCCAATTCCACCTTCTTCCAAGCAGCAAAATGAAATGGAAGGTGACCCCATTTCTTTTACAAAATGGAAAACTTTTACTTTTGATAAGCAAAATTATGTGTGTGATCAATATCATCCCCCAACTTAGATGGTGAAGCTAATTCAATCTTCTGTGAAAATGAAGAAAACTTGAAATCAAGTCCAAAAGGAAAACAAAGATCAATATGCAAAACACCCAAATGTAACAGGAACTGAAAAGGTTATGCACTGATGATTTCTCCAGGCTACTGGGGCCTCCACTACTTTAAGCACTGACTGCTCTCTTCGAACACAGAGTAAAGAAAGGACTAATTTCTCATGGGGCAGGAGGAGCTGCTGGAAGGGGATCTGGATGTGCACTGGCCCTGCCTCCCCATTGGCCCTGGCTGCAGCTCCTGCTCACTCCCTCTCTGCCTCATCTCTCAAAGCCTCTTTATACAGAATTGGGAAGGATCTGGTATCTCTCTGATTGAGATTGGCCACATATTCCAGGACTTTCATCTTGGTGGTTTCAGCATGGGCCCTGGGACCCCACAGGAATTCATAACGTGCAGGATCACTGTTGGGCACCTGCTGGTTTTCCAGGTACACTTCCTCACCCAATCCTAGGTGATGAGCTTCTGGGGGTCCATGTACATGTAATGTTCACCCCCAGAAGGCCCCCCATCACACCCAGAGCATCCCAGATGACCTCCTCCCAGGTGCAGTTGCTCTCCATTAACATCACACCCAGGATCATTATCAGGAGGCAGGCCTTGGGAAAGCGCTGACTATCATTCAGCTCCTCACTGTAGGTGAGGCCCAAGGCAGTGGCAAGGACAAAGGAGTGGTTGGCAGGATCCACTTCCTTCACATCAATGCCAAAGACCAGCTGCATGCACTCGGAGGATTTCATGAAGATCTCAGGGAAGTGGTCTTGGTAATCTCTGATGCTAATATTCAGCACTTCTGCCTCCGAGATTGGCTACTTCATTTGATACTTGAGGAGAAGGAAATCAACAAAATCAGACATCTTCTCTTCCAGATCTTCTTGCAGTACCAACGCAGGAACTGCCAGGTCCTGGGAGATGCTTAGCCCCACCTCTTTTTCAGTGATGGATCCCTCATCGGAGTGGTGCTCTGGATTGGAGGCCAGGCCAGTTGGGGAGGAGGAGGCTTCCTGAGGACTCTGGAGAGGACCCAGTGTTGCAGTGGCAACCTCCTCCTGGGGTCACAATAGAGGAGGAGGCAGCTGCCCTCTCCTCCTGACCCCAGGAGCCAGTGCCCCCACCAGGCCCTGCACCTCTGTTTTGGCAAATAGGCCTTCCTTTAAGCCTTTGGCGCTGACTCTGGTGATGGTGGCAGTGGTGCCGAGGCACGATGGCTCTGGTTGGAGTCAGCAATCAGGATTGTGGGCAGCAGTCAGGCGATGGGGACCCACAGAACTGGGAAGAGAGGGAGCATGTCAGTGGCCTCAGTAAGAACCACATCCTGGGGGCTCTTACAAAGTGCAACCTACAGGCCTTCTCCTTAGGTGATCCCCTGGGGCATCCCAGGGCTCCTCTCCTCCTGGTCAGGCTGTCCCCTCAGCACATGAACATGAAAAGGAGATGGCTTCTCAGGCACAGCTGGACTGCAGTGTGTGAGGTTCCAGGGCTGAGAGTGGGTGGGTGGGGCCAGGCACTGTTGGGTCCTTTCTGTCCTAGGGAGGGCGGAGCCACTGGCACACATTCAGAGTTTGTACGTCACCTTGACTCCTGGCATGGCCTGGGCTCCTCTGCTCCGTGCCCTGAGGACACTGCCTCAGACCAAAGTCTCACTGAGGGTTCCTGGAGCCCCTGTAAGGGGAAGCTGGGGCCCTCATGCTGCAGATACATTCATAGCCCTGGTTCCGCCAGTGCTGTCAGGAGGGTGGGCCAGGCTCTGTGAGGTCCCCACCATTCTGGGGTAGATGGTCGCCTTCGTGCTCACTCAAGGGCCTCACAATTTGCCTGGAAGGCACTAGACCCCACCTCTCTGCTCGCCTTAGAAACTCTCAGAAGAAGAGCTCACATCCCTGATATGGAGCAAAAGGCAGCAAGTGGGCCCCACATATCTCAGGGATGACTGAATGGCCTGGGTCAGACACTTCTGGGGTGAGGGTTCTCTCAACCCACCCTAAGGTATTTACTTTTAATCCTGGCAGGGCCTCGACCCACCCATGCTGACTTTACATTGTCCATCTGAGCTCAGGCCAAGCTCTAACTCCTGAGAATGCCCCTCTCCCCCTCTCACTGCTGTGAAAGCCAGAGCTTGCCATGTCTTGCTCCTCCCACCTGTATCCTCAGGAGGTGAAAACAGAGAAGCGAGACTCTGTGGGGTCCCTTATTTTCTGGGGTGGGTAAGTAATTTCAGTCCTCACGAAGGGTACTTATCTTGACTTCTGAAAAAACCTGGGAACACTACCTCAGCTGATGTGAGGCTGCACTGCTGAGAACAAGGTCCTCTCCTCCCTGACACGCTCCCCAGATAGAAGTCTGGGGCCAGCACATGTGGTCACCCATGCTTGGGCCCTGCCAGGGCCAACAACTGGCATAGGGCATGGACGGGCTCTCTGTATTTGGGGAATGAGGTCCCCTCACTCATCCCCCTGTGTCCTCACCTTGATGATGCCTAGCTGGCTTGGAACTCTTTCCTGTGAAATCCTGGAGCTGCGACCCTCAGACCAAAGTTGTAACCACACTCAGCCCCTTCAGGCAGGAGTGAGAGAGCAACAGGTCTAGCCACCTTGCCTGGAGCTTCCAGGGCTAACTTTGGGGACAGGGTGTTTCTGTGAGGCCTCTACTGTTCTGGAGTGGGGTACCACTAGTCCTCCCTCACACCAAGGTGTTCATCTTCCTCATGGCGTTAAAGAAGTGTTGATGTACCCACATGTGGCCACCCTGCCCAGGGTCTCCCAGGGATGAAAGAAGGGGCAAGTTTGGGGTCCATCTGTCCTGGGATCCTGGGTCTCCATCCACTTCTTGTCTCCCAGCAGTGTCTGGGCATCTCCCTCTGCTCACTGGAGGCTGTGCTCACTATACCAAGCCCCTACCTTCCCTTAGACCCAGAGGTGGCTGTCAAGACGCTCGTGCCAGGCCACCCTGCATGGGGCCTCCCAGGGCTGATGGCAAGGACAGGCATCTGTGGGGTTCTCCCCTATCCTGAAGTCTAAGGCTCCCTCCCTCCCCTCCTTCTTATCTCTGTGTTCTTATCTTGGCTGCCTGGTACAGCCTGCATCCCTTCCACTCACACCAAGGCCCTTACTTCTCTCTAACCCCTGATGTGTAAGTCAATAGCCCCCACACCCAGGCCATGCCAGCGGTGACATTTGGGGTGGAAGGGGATGGGCAGTGGGAGATCTCAGTCCTCCCTCAGGGTCCTGACCTTGATGCCTGGCAGTGCCTGGACCACCCTCCCCTCTATGTCCTTGAGTCAGCCCCAGGTCACAGCAGGCTCTGACTCCCAGAGTCCCTAAATACTGAGGGGAAGAGATTCAGCCTGACAGGTCTGCCCCAAGGTGGCCCAAGGCTGACAGCAGGGGCAAAGCTGGATTATTTGGGGACACCTTACCTTGGGTGGGGTCCCCTCAGTCCACCCTCGTCATCTCACTTGACTACTCATAGAACCTGTGCCCTCTTGCCTCGGGCAATCTGAAGCCTGCCCCTGAGACTATCAGCCTTGCCTCTGTCAGCTCTTCAGAGGCAAGTCAGTTGGGGTTACATCAGGGCCCTTTACACCTGGGCTTTCACTTTTGCGGGCTGACAGCAGGAACAAGGGTGGACTGTGGCCCCTCTATTGGGATGTAGGGTGTCCTCTCAATCCTCCCTTTGGGCCCTGCCCTTTGTGGAGTTGAAACAGCCCCAGGTCATACCTGGCTCCGACTCCCAGAGTCCCCTAAATCCTAAGGGTTAGGGACTCAGCCTGACACGTCTGTCCCGGGGTGGTCCACAGCTGACAGCAGGAACAAAGTTGGATTATTTTGGGGTCCCTCTGCCTGGGATGGGGCCTCCTGAGTCCACCCTTGTCAACTCGTCTCACTCCGAACAGAGCCTGGGCCCTCTCCCCTCCACCGAGGTGAAGCCTGACCCTCAGACCAACGGCCTGGCCTCTGTCAGCCCAACAGATGGACGTTGGTGGACGTCAGATCGCACCCTCCACCCCGGCTTCCTGGGATGACAGCAGAGTGGAGTTGGATTATTTAGGGACTATCTACTTGACAGTGGGCCCCCTCAGTCCACCCTTTGAATATCATTTGACTCCTCACGGAGCCTGAGCCCTCTCCCCTCCACAGACGTGAAGCCTGCCCCTAAGACCAATAGCCTCGCCTCTGTCAGCCCAACAGATGGACGTCGGTGGACGTCAGATCGCACCCTACATCCCGGCTTCCCGGCTGAGAACAGAGGCAGAGTTGGATTATTTGGGGACTGTCTACTAGACGGTGAGCCCCCTCAGTCCACCCTCCACATCTCACTTGACTCCTCACAGAGCCTGGGCCCTCTCCCCTCCTCTCACGTGAATCCTGCCCCTCAGACCAACGGCCTCACCTCTGTCAGCCAGACAGACGTCAGTGGACGTCAGACCCCACCCTGGAATCTGGCTTCCCGGGCTGACAGCAGGAGCAGAGCTGGATTATTTGGGGACCCTCTAGGTGGGGGCCCCCTCAGTCCACCCTCTGCATCTCACCTCATTGCTAACAGATCCTGGGCACACTCCCCTCTGCCGATCTGAAGCCTGCCCCTCAGGCCAACCCTCTCGCCTCTATCGCCCCCCAGATGGACGTCGGTGGATGTCAAAGCTGGCACCCCACACCCAGGCTTCACTGGGATTCCTCAACCTTCCCCAGGCTGACAGAGGAGGCAGAGCTGGATTATTTGGGGATCCTCTATCAGAAGGGGGTCTCCTCAGTCCCCCCTCAGCAACTCACCTTGACTCCTCACAGAACCTGGCCCCTCTCCTAACAGTTAACTGGAATTCTGGACCTCAGTCCAACGGCTTCACCTCTTTCAGCCCCCCAGACACAAGTTGGTGGATGTCACATCCGACCCCATACTGGGGTTTCCCAGGGGTGACAGCAGGGACAAGGATGGAATGTGTGTCCCCCTACAAGGATGTGGCAGAGCATGGATCTCCACCCACTACGGGACTCAGTTAACCCTGGGTCACATCAACATATGACTCCCAGAGTCCCTTGTGTTCTAAACAGGAAGGCTCAGCCTGACAAGTCTGTCTAAGGGTGGCCCAGGGCTGACAGCAGGGGCAGAGCTGGATTATTTGGGGCCCTCTGCCCTCCACCAAGCTGAAGTCTGGACCTCACACCAAGGCCCTCACCTCTGTCAACCCCTGAGGCAGAAGTTGGTGGACATTACTAATGGTAGAGGCAGGGATGGGGCCCCTCTGTCCTAGGGTCTAAGGTTCCATTAGTCCTCTTTCATTGTCTCACCTTGACTGTTGGCAGAATCTTGGACTCCATCCACACTGGCAATGTGATCTCCCACAGCTGACCACTAGTACAGTGCTGGGACCCCTTCCATTCTGGAGTCCAGGGCTGCCTTGGTCCCCCCTCAGGGCCCTCACCTCAATTCCTACCGAGGCATGTTACACCTCCCTGGGATAACCTGAGTATGTCCCCAGTAGACTAAGGCTTACACTGCCATAAATCCCTTGAGGCAGAACTTCACTGATGAAGCTCAATGCCTGTATTGTCGAGAATTGTGGCAGTGGTCAGCCTGAAAACTCTGCCTGGAGTCTTCCAGGACTGACACCACAGAGATGCATTCTTTGGGACTCCTATGTTCTTGGGTAAGTGCACACCTCAGTTCTCATTCATGAGAGCCCTCATCTTGGCCCTTGGCTCTTTGATTAAATGCTCCGTGGGAAATGAGCTCTCTCTTCCATGTTGGACCATTTGTCCAGCTGCAACCCTTGTAAAAAATAACTCCAAGTCCCATGCTAGATGTTAAATGGGGAGCTGTTGTATCCACGACCAAGGGTGAGCAGTCGTATATGTAGTGCTCTCTTATTCAAATCTCTCTTGTATCTATGTTTTCTACAATTTTATTTGACTTCCATTGTTTATGTTTTTTTCTTTAGTAATTGATCCTACTTGGAGAAATGTCTATTTGTAAGTATTTTCAAAGAATTGTGTTTTGACAGTTATCTCTACTGTTAGTTGCTTCATTATTTCTGCTTTTATCTTCATTATTTCTTACCTTTTACTAACTTAAGTTGCATATAGTATTTATTCTTTACTTTCTTGAACTATGCTGTTGTTTTAAACATTTTTATTGTCTCAAATATTTAAAGCTGTCTATTTCCCTCTGAGTATCACTTAGACTATATCACACAGTTAGTGTTACATAGCTTTATGTGTATGACTTGAAAGTTTTACGAGTTGAATATATTACTCTATTACTTATACTATTAAAATTTTCTATATTTATCACCAAACGAGAAGGTTAAAATTACTTTTGAGAAGACTGTGAAAAGGATGATAGAAATAGAATGTCACGTGGAGGAGATTTCAGGTTCCAAAGGCATTTTATTTTGTTTTATTTTTGTCATTAGTTATAAAACATTTTAAACATATTTAAATGCTGTTGACAGAGTTGGGTTTATTGCAGAAATGCAAAGAAGTTTAACACTAGAAGATCAATCAACATAACTAGCCATGTGTAAGAGTCAAGGATTTTGTAGGAAAACAGAAAATTCTATCAATATTTAATGCAGAGGGAATTTAATGAAGGAGACTGATTACACAAGTGACAGAGAAGCCAAACGAGGGAGAGTTGGAGAACCCAATATTTAGCCCCACGAGGAAGTCAATCTAACCTCTAGGTCTGAAGGACAAACAGGAATTTAGCATTAATGGAGCCTAGGTATTGGGTTCAACAGGATCTGGAATCATGGAGGAACTATCTGATGGTGGCTAGAGACATGGAAATTGTAGCCACTGAAGGAGAATTCTCTTGATGCAGAAGAAGGAGGAGAAAAACCTCTAATTGCTGTATCTTCCTGAATGAAAATGGAAGCCAAATGTTGGTGAGCCTAGAAATTGGAGCCTTCAGCAATCAATCCTGTATAGTGGAAAGAAAAGTAGGAGGAAATGAGACATGGATCT
The DNA here is from genome assembly GCA_028534055.1 of Eulemur mongoz. Classification (NCBI taxonomy): domain Eukaryota; kingdom Metazoa; phylum Chordata; class Mammalia; order Primates; family Lemuridae; genus Eulemur; species Eulemur mongoz. Next base: position 8,626,686 of record JAPYYL010000031.1, on the reverse strand, counting down.
GGGAGAAAATAGTCCCAGAACTGGCTAACGATAGCAACAGATTGAATGAGACAAATCATATCTACAGTAAACTTATTAATTTTTAAAAAATTTTAAGTTTTAGGGGATACAAGTTGAATTCTATTGTACGTATATATTGTATAGTGGTGAAGTCTGGGCTTTTGGTGTACCCATCACCTGAGTAGTGTACACTGTGCCCCATAGGTAATTTTCCATGCCTTGCCTCCTCCCTCCTTCACCCTTTGGAGTCTTCAATGTCCATTATACCACTCCATGTGCCCTTATGTAGCCATAGTTTAGTTACCACTTATAAGCGCGAATATGGAGCATTTATTTTTCTGTTCCAGAGTTACTACACTTAGGATAATGTCCTCCAGTTCCATCTAAGATGCTGCAAAAGACATTATTTCACTCTTTCTTATTGTTGAATACTACTCCATGGTTTGTGTGTGTGTGTGTGTGTATGTGTATGTATATATAAATATATCAATTTCTTAATCCATGCCATTGATGGGCACTTAGGTAGATTCCATATTTTTGCAATGGTGAATTGTGATGTGATGTGATAAACATATGAGTAGAGATGTCTTTTGAATATAATGATTTCTTTTCCTCTGGGTAGATACCTAGTACTGGGTTTGCAGGATCAATGGTAGATCTACTTTTAGTTCTTTGAGAAAGTTTCATACTAATCTACATTCCCAACAAGAGTGTACAAGTGTTTCATTTTCAATGCATCCACATTAACAACTAATGTTTTTTTGACTTTTAATAATGGACATTCTAATTGGAGTAAGATAGTATCTCATTGTGGTTCTAAGTTGCATTTCCCTGGTTACAGTAAATTTAAACATAATTGTATTTAATAAAAATTGACATACGTTCTCAACAAAAAGTGATATTTCTCAAAGTATAAAATCTTTTTCTACGCCACCCTCTCCCACAAAGTATAAAATTTATATCCATGAGTCTATGCTGATAAATAAATGACTGAGTAAATGGAGGAGAATAGATAAATCTTAGCAGAAGAATTACATTTCAGTTATGTAGATACTCCATAATTTTCAAGTGTTGGCTGGGCACAGTGACTTCCTTGCCAAGAAAATACAGTATGAAAAAGGGGAAAAGAGGAAGTTTACTTTGGCAAAGACTGAAAAACGCTCCTTCTGCCAGGTGATCAAGATTGATATCCACAGCGATAAGTGTCAGGCAGGTAGGAGGGGGAAGGAGGGGATGGATAAATTCCCACCGAATGCGTGCAGTGTGTTGTCTGGGGGATGGGCAGGCTTGTGACTCTGACTCGGGTGGTGCAAAGGCAGTATATGTAACCAAAGCCTTTGCACCCCCGTAATATTCTGAAATAAAACAGTGATAAGTCACTGTATGCATCTTTTATATGATGTCATGAGAATAGCACTTTATCTCTGTGGTGCTCCCCTTTCGAAACCCATAATACCAAGCTACTCATGACAAAATCATCAGCAAAATTCCAAGAGAGGGGCATCCTACAATATCCCTGACTAGTACTCAAAACTGTCAAGGTCATCAAAAACAAGGAATGCCCAAGAAACTGTCATGGCCAAAAGGGGTCTAAGAAGGTGTAATGGCTAAGTATCCTGCAGAATCTTGGATAGTATCCTGGAACAGAAAAAATACATTAAGTAACGACTAAGGAAATCTAAAGAAGGTGTGGACTTTTGTTAATAACATTGTATCACTATTGGTTCATTACTTGTAAACAATGTACCATGCTAAGAGGTTAATTAATAGGGAAAAGTGAGTGTGGTCTATGTGGGATCTCTCTGTACTATGTTTGCATTTTTTCTGTGAATCCAACAGTATTCTAAAACAAAAAGTTTCATAAAATGGAAAAAAAAGAAAAGTTAGTCAACTAGATAAAGGATAAGTGTGAAAAACCTATAGCAAACATCATACATGCATGGGGAAATTTGAAAGCTTTTGCTTTGAAACTGAGGATTAGACAAGGATTCCTCCCATTACCATTTCTCTTCAATATTTTGATGGAGATACTGTCCCGTGCAGTAATGAGAAGCAGAAGAGATAGAAATTCATAAAATAAGAAATAAAGTGTCCATGATTAACAGATGATTAGTCTGTGTATGAAGAAAATCCAAAAGAACCATGGTTAAACTATTCAGTCAAAAAAAGTGAATGTCAAGGTTGTTTGCTATAACAACAATATACAAAAAGTAAACTTTGTTTTTGCAGCAACAAATACTATGAAATGAAATTGAAAGTCAGCAAAATGTGGCTTGTAACCTATCCTACCAAACTATTAAATATTGAAGGGTAAATCTACCCAATACACGTTTAGGAACACTATGGAAAAAATATAAAAGCACTGTTTAGATAAATTAGTAAACATCTAACTAAAAATAAAGTATAATATTATCATAGATTAGAAGATTCAGTTGGATAAAGATGTTAATTCTCCTTGACTGATCTACAGATTGGCTGCAATCTAAATAAAAATCCCAAAGGTTTTGTAGGTCAATATGTGTGTTTATGTGCATATGTGTGTGAAATGTGACCCAATGGAGAGTAATGATTAAATTGGCATTCAACAGGCCAAGCATAGCCAAGACAGTCTTGAAGGAATAGAGGAAGATAAAACTGTTATTCTACCAGATGAGTAAGAATTACTAAAATGCTAAAGTAATTATGTTTGTGGTATGTGTGCCGTGGTTGAGAAGCAGATCAATGGAAATAGTGTACTCTTGAAACAGAGGCTTATGTATAAACCGTTGATTTACGATAAAGGTGCAACTGCAGAACAGTGGAGAATCACAGTATTTTTAGCAAATGACAGTGAAACAACTGGATCTCCATGTAGAAACTGCAATAAAACTGGAATTCTTCTGAAGCTATATGAAAATCAATTGCAGAGGGACAAGAGGTCTACTTTTTTGACTGTGGTTATAAAAAATTTCAAAACACACGAGACACTACATTGAATAGTTGAATGAACCTCGCATTGTGGGTAAAGTAGGGCTTTGAAAATTCTGGAGGTAAGACCATTTCATGGTCTTACCATTTGTGACTTGAGCGGCTGCTGCTCCAGGTCACCAGATCTCATCTGGGCCTTTTTGCATGCACCCATCTTTGCATATTTTGGGTTAGTGGCTTGCCCTGCAACCTCAGTTCTCTGATGGGTAAAAGAAAAATTATTCATTTTCAGTTTGCCAAGTATTTTCTTGTTGTAAGGATGGGAGTGTGAACTTACAACTGTATATCATTTTTAGTGCTTGTTTATTATATATACCTAATTTATCAGCGTCTACTGTTAACATTTCATTAGTTCAGGTGAAGTATAGAAATCTCACATTCCTTTATGTCCGTTTTCCTATTTATGATGTGATTGTCCTAAATATTTATTATACATACATTTACCACCATATCAGACAGTGTTATAATTTTTGCTTTAACTGTCAAACATAAATTAGAATATTCGAGAGGCAAAAGAAAGTCTATTGTATTTATCTGCATTTTTGCTCATCATATTCTTTCTTCATTCCCGATGTTCCAACTCCCCATTACCTCTTTTATCATTTTCTTTCTAGTTAGGGAACTTCCACTAGCTATTCTTTTAGGGTATATCTCCTGGTGACAAATCCTATTAGTTTTCTTTAGTCTGAGAGTGTCTTGAATTCACCTTCATTTCTTAAAGATATTTTTCCTATATTTAGGGTTCGGTGTTGAATGTTCTTTTCTCTCTGCACTTGAAAGATGTTGTGCCACTTCCTTCTGGCCTCCATGGTTTCTGTTGAAAAAAATCCTCTGTCATTTGAATTGTTTTCCTTCATCATTTCTCTCTTGCTGCTTTCAAGAAATTTTCTTTGTCTTTAATTTTCAGAAGTTTTTCTATGATGTATCTTGACTTGGATTTCTTAGGATATACCCCCTTTGGATTGATTCAGCTTCTTGAATTTGTAGGTTTAATTTTGTATTTCAAAATATTAGGGGGGTGCAAATGTTTTTGGTCACATGGATTGCTTTTGTAATGCTTGAGTCACGGCTATCAGTATGCCCATGACCCAAATAGTGTTCATTATACACATTAGTTAGGGTTTGCGCTTGCTCCAGACTCTGTTCACGAGGTGGGGGGAGGAGGAACCCTGAAGTGTCTGGAAGCCTGATAGTTTATTTTCAAGAAGATCCTAGTTCAGTGATCACAACAGTGCTTGGGCTCATGAGGGTGAAAAACCTTCCAAGCAACTTGGCAGCCTGCCGATTTCTGGAGGTTTGTGGGAAGGAGGAATGGAACCCTCACTTACCCTTTCACTGGGCTCTCAGCTTCTCTGGGATTGATCTTTGCTGATATCATTTTTTTCCTTCCTGTTCTGCTTCACAATTTCTTTCTGCAAAGTCTCTGGCAGGCACTGGCACCTTTACATCCAAACTACAACCGAGCTTTGTACACTCACCCCTTTCCTTTATCTGAAATCTTTTTTTCCCTATGGGACAATCTGGTAACTATCATCTCCAGTCAGACACCTTGAATTTGTAGGTTTATTATGGTGGTTAAATTTGGAAAATATTCAGCCATTATTTCTTTGAGTACTTTTTTGGCCCCATTCTCTTTCTGCTCTCTTTCCAGGACTCCAGCAACATGAATATTAGATCTTTAGTTATAGTCCCATAGGTCCCAGAATCTGCACATTTTTATCTCAGTGTATCTTGTCTCTGTTGTTCAAACTAGGAAATTTCTATTTTTCTGTCTTTCAGTTCACCGATTCTTTCCTCTGTTACCTCCATTCTTTTTTACGCCCACCCATTGAGTTTTTAATTTGAGTTATTGCCTTTTTCAGTTTTAAAAACTTTATTTGATTTTTCTTTGTATCTGCTACTTCTTTGCTGAGACTTTCTATTTCCTGCAGAGAGTTTCTATTATTTACACTTATTTCAAGTGTGTTTGTGTTATGAGAGGAAGCATTTTTATAATGGAAGATTTAAAACCTTTGTCAGATAATTCTCACATGTCTGCTGTCTTGGTGTTGACATGCATTGAGTATATATTTTTATTCAGTTTGAGATCTTCCTGGTTCTTGTTATGTGAATGATTTTTGGTTGAGCCTTTGGCATTTCAGTTGTTGTGTCATCTTACTCTGGATCTTATTTAAACCTTATGTTTTTACTGGCTTTCTCTGACATTGCTCTAGCAAGAGAAGCAGGGCACTATCTCATTACTGCCATGTGGGAATGGAACATCAGGTATAGGCCCAATAGAGAGCCAGAATTTCCACCTTGGAGCTCCAGTGGCACAATCTGTCAGCATGTGTTACTTATCCAGAACTCCCAACTACACCCAGCCTCCACTGATACCTCCTTGTCTGGGAGGGTTGAGTATCCTTCATTAGTTTTTTTCCACGTAGCCTCCACTGATCATGGAGACCGATCATGGCCTCATTATTGCAGGACAGTTGTGAAAGTCCTCAGTCTTTTAGAAGCCTCTGATGACATCCTAGTTCGGAGATGAAAGGGTGACTGATTACCTTTGGTTGGAAATGTAGGTTCCTCATGAGCATACAACATGGGGTGGGGTGGGCAATGCTTAATTACTACCTGGTGGGGATGAAACTCCAACCTCCCTACTCAGTCTCCTTTGACAGTACTCTAGTGGTGGTGAAGGGGTAACTGGAGCTCTGGTGAGGGTGGCAATCCAGGCTCCCTACTTGACTTTTGCTGGTATGGGTGTTGGTGGGGCCACAGGCTTTTTTCTTTCATGGTGATGACATTTCGTGGGAGTGGAGCAACTATTGTCTAAAAATTTTCTGTCTTGTTCTTTTCCTGGTTTTCTTTTTTTGTTCTTGTTTTTAGAGAGAGCAGGCTTTTGTTAAGACTCCCCCCACCCCACTCTTTACCTGTTGGCCTTTCTATGTGCTGGCTTATTTTGCTCCATTTCTGGGCTATAAGAGGCTCAAGGAGAACCAGGAAACTTACCACCTTGTTTTTCCTTGGGTTCCAAGGTTGCTAGCCAGTCTGCCTCTTCTCTCCACCATTCAGAGCCTTCTTGTTCTTATTTTGTATATAATGCTCTGGGTGTTTAGTTGTACTTAGCGGGAGAAATAGGGGAAAGCATGTGTACTTCACCTTCCCAGAAGTAGAAGTTGAATCCCTACAGAGAACTTTAAAACAATAATAAAACTGGATAATACTCAGCTTTGATTTTTGTCACCATCATACTCTAGTATTTCTATATAATTCCAGTGATAATCTACTCCCAAATCTTTTATCTTTATCCTTTCAAAATTTGGTGTTTTAGGTGGGGAATTGTCAACATAAATAACAAACAAAGAGGGTCTCTGACAGAAAATGGTGTTAATTTGGGAATAGACCATTGCAATAGAATACATGTGCCATAGTAAACTATGTGCATACTCAGGGAGGTAAAGGAAGACAAAGGTTTTAAAAGGAAAAAAATGAGCAGAATTACATAATTGTTTTGAGGTAATCTGCCTTGGCTACAAAGTGTGGGGAGTTAGCTATGCTCCCAGCAAAGAATTGGGTCCCTGAGGCAGAGGTCATTGCAAAGAATAAGGAAATAGTAGAAAATAGAAATAAAAGAATACAACAGAGACTATTTCTAAAAATAGTTTTATCAAGGAATGGTCGACATACAATTATCTTATCAAAGCATATAATTTGATAAGTTTTACATATCTATGCATGAGCAAAAGCAATACCACAATCAAGAGAGTGAAATATCCATCACCCTGAAAAGATTATTTCTAGCCCTTTGTAATTCCTCCCTCCTGCTACTCTCTGAACCGTCATTCCCAAGCAACCACTGATCTGTCTGTCATGACATATTAGTTTGAATTTTAAAAGTTATACAAATACATAGAAGTGGGATGGTTCCATCATATGGTATGGGCATGATTAACATTTTAAGAAACTTCTTTTCCCCAATGTACATTGTTGTCTGCTTTGTTGAAGATCAGTTGGTTGGAAAAATTGGATAGCCACATGCAGAAGAATGAACCAGGAGCCCTACATCTGACTACTCAGCAAAATTAATTCAAGATGGATAAAAGACTTACATCTAAGGCATGAAACCATAAGTATGCTATAGGAAAATGTAGGAAGAACTCTTCTAGATATTGGCCTAGGCAAAGAATTTATGACCAAGACCCCAGTGGCAATCATGGGAACAACAAAAATAAATAAGTGGGATTTGATTAAACTAAAAAGCTTCTGCACAGTTCTAGAAACAATCAACAGAGCAAATAGCTCACACAATGGGAGAAAATGTTAACACACTATGTGTCCAATAAAGGAGTAATATCCAGAATTTACAAATAACTCAAGCATATCAGTGAGAAAAAACCCAAACATACTTATTAAAAAGTAGGGAAAAGACATGAACAGAAGCTTTTCAAAAGAAGATAGAGAAATGACCGATAAACATATGAAAAATCCTCAACATCATTAATTGTCAGGGAAATGGAAACTAAAACCACAATGAGATATTACCTTACCCCAGTTAGAGTGGCTTTAATAAGAAGACCAGAGGCCTCTGGCTGAGCCCGCGCACATGTCTGGGCAGTGCTGAGGGAGCTGGAAAGCAGCCAGGAGTGCAGCTGCGGGCGTAGGGGTGGCAGGAGCCCTGGAGCCAGCCCGAGAGCGGTGCTGGGGGAGCAGGCAGCAAGACAAAGGCAAGGATAGGGCCAGTTTGGAGTGTGTGGATTTTTGAGTGAAACCTCTTCCCCAGATGAGAAGAAACCTTCAAGGAAGAACTACTGGCAGTGAGTCTGCCGAGTCATCTGGATGCATAATATGGAATGTTCTAAGCCCAGACGTAGCTGAATGGGTGGCTCCACTGATGAGGAGTGGGTTGATTCTGTTGGGACCAGAAGCCTGTTACAGTTTGCAATCTTGATAGGAATTGGATGACCTCATTTGGGCCAATAAGACTGTATAAATTGCCAAGAAATAAGTGAAGACTGGTTTGATGGTAAAGGAAACCTGACAGGAGTTGACTTCTCAGGAAGGCAAGAAAATCAAATAGAACAAGATAGATGGAATCTGAAGTTTACACTAGAAATGAATGCTGAACCCTTACAAAGAGATAAAGGTTATTTGGTACATGTTGGTGGTCTCTGCCCTTCAGTATCTGAGTATTATAGATTCAGACTAAAGCTGAAAGAAGGGATCTTAAGTATTCATCCAGATGGGAAGGGCTAAGCGAAAGAACTTTGGAAGTATAAAGAATCAAGATGAAACCTTGCCCTCAAAGACGATTACTACTTCGCCACCAATTAACACAAACCAGGTTCCAAATAGCAACATGTCACAGGAAGAATTTCAAACATGGATCATAAACACTCTGAACATTATGCGAGAAAAAGTGATAATCAACATAAAGAAACCACAAAAAATATCCAGGACTTGGAAGAAAAATTCACCAAAGAAATCGAAATACTGAAGAAAAATCAAACTGAACTCCTGGAAATGAAGCATTTATTCAAGGAGCTACAAAACACAGTGGAAAGTCTCAAGAGCAGGGTAGATTAAACAGAAGAAAGAATCTCAGAGATCGAAGATAACACTTTCCAATTAAATAACACAGTCACAGAGTTAGAGCAAAGAAACATGAGAAAAAACATGAGTCTACAAGAATTGTGGGATTACGTGAAGAAGCCTAACGTGAGAGTTATCGACATTCCTGTGGGTGAAGAAGACAATAAGCAAGGGTTGAATAAACTATTTGAAGATATAAATTGAGGAAAATTTCCCAGGCCTAGCCAAATCTCTAGATATACAGGTTCAAGATATACAGGTAAAGAATCTCTGGGAGATTCACACCAAATAGGAAGACACTATGTCATGTAGTCATCAGACTGACCAAAATATCCACTAAAGAGGCACTTCTTCGAGCTGCAAGGAGAAAGAAACAAGTAACATACAAAGGAAAGTCCATCCGAATCACGCCAGATTTCTCAACTGAAACCTTACAAGCAAGAAGAGTTTGGGGCCCCATTCTCACTCTTCTGAAACAGAATAATGCCCAGCCTAGAATCCTGTACCCAGCTAAGCTCAGTTTTATCTATGAAGGTGAAATTAAGATGTTCTCAGATAAACAAAAACTCAGGGAATTCACCAAGACAAGACCAGCTCTCCAAGAAGTACTCAAAACAGAGATACACGTGGTCCAGCACAAGAAGGACCCTCAAATGTAACACTAATCAAGAGATAAATATAAAAACCCAGTTATCATAATGGCTCAAGAGAGAAAACAGATCAATGCAATTCAACCCAACTTGAGGAAAAGCAATCTGTCTCACTTATCAGCTCTCTCATTAAATGTGAATGGATTGAATTCCCCACTCAAGAGACATAGACTGGCCCAATGGATAAAAAAATATAAGCCAAGTATCTGCTGTCTTCAGGAAACTCATCTAACCTGCAAGGATGCATTTAGACTGAAAATAAAAGGGTGGAAATCAATATTCCAAGCAAATGGAACCCAAAAGAAAGCTGGCGTGGTGGTTTTAATCTCCGATAACATAGTTTTAAATCAACAAAAGTAAAGAAAGACAAAGATGGTTACTATATACTGGTAAAGGGCACAATTCAACAAGAAGACATAACCATACTTAATATATATGCATCCATCCTAGGTGTACCCAGATTCAAAAAGCAAACCCTACTTGATCTGAACCAAATGATAGATAACAACACTTTAATAGCTGGAGATTTTAGCATGCCGCTGACATTTCAGGACAGATCTTCCAAACAAAAAACAAACAAAGAAATAGTGGACTCAAATACAACGCTCTATCAAATGGGCCTGACTGACATCTACAGGACATACCACCCAAAATCCACTGAATATACTTTCTTCTCATCAGCTCATGGGACATTCTCCAAGATTGACCATATCTTAGGACATAAAGCATGTCTTAAAAAATTTAAAAATATAGAAATTATACCATGCATCTTCTCAGATCACAGTGGAATAAAAGTAACAATGCACCCTAACAGAAATCCTCACTTCTACTCAAAGTCATGGAAGCTAAATAACCTTCCCCTGAACAATCATTTTATAAATGAAGAAATCAAGTTGGCAATCAAAAGATTCTTTGAATTAAATGACAAAGGAGATACAACATATCAAAATCTGTGGAACACAGCTAAAGCAGTCCTGAGAGGAACATTTATTTCCATAAATGCCTATACCAAAAAGACAGAAAACTTACAAATAGACAATCTAATGAATAGACTCAAAGAGCTGGAGAAGGAAGAACAGACCAATCCCAAACCCAGCAGAAGGAGAGAAATTATTAAGATTAAATAAGAACTAAATGAAAAGGACAACAATCAAACCATAAGGGAGATTAATAAAACCAAAAGTTGGTTTTTTGAAAAAATAAACAAAATTGACACACCTCTGGCTAGACTAACCAAGAGCATAAAAGAAAAATCTCTTATAACCTCCATCAGGAACACAAAAGGAGTAATCACAACTGATGCCACAGAGATACATGATACCATATATGAATTCTACAAAAATCTTTATGCACACAACTTAGAAAATCTGGAGGAAATGGACAAATTCTTAGAAACACACAGCCTTCCCAGGCTCAACCAGGAAGAAATAGAATTCCTAAATAGACCGATATCTAGATCTGAAATCGAAACAGCAATAAAAACCTTCACCCCAAAAAAAGCCCTGGACCACATGGGTTCACACCTGAATTCTACCATACCTACAATGTAGAATTGGTGCCCCTCCTACATAATCTATTCTCCAATATAGAGAAGGATGGGATTCTCCCCAACACTTTTTACAAGCCAACATAATCCTGATACCAAAACCAGGAAAGGATGCAACTAAAACAGAGAACTATAGAACAATTTCTCTTATGAATATAGATGCAAAAATTCTCAATAAAATTCTAGCAAATCGAATCCAAGTGCTTATCAAAAAAATAATCTATCACGACCAAGTGGGCTTCATCCCAGAGATGCAGGTATGGTTTAACATACACAAATCTATAAATGAAATTCATCACATAAATAGAAGCAAAAATAAAGATCATATGATCCTCTCAATAGATGCAGAAAAAGCATTCGACAAAATTCAACACCCTTTTATGATAAGAACACTTAACAAAATAGGCATAGATGGGGCCTATCTAAAAATGATACAAGCCATATATGACAAACCCACAGCCAACATCATACTGAATGGGGAAAAACTGAAAGCATTCCCACTTCGAACTGGAACCAGACAAGGCTGCCCACTGTCCCCATTATTTTTCAACATAGCATTGAAATAAAATTTTGATGATATTTGTTAAAAGTTGAACTATACATACCGTTTCCTCTTTCAGCCAATGTCCATGTTAATGTATCTTTCTTATTAGGATACATGCATATTTTCCCAAAAATTTGATGTTCAGAGATATTATTTTAGTTCTATAAATCATAGCAACAACTGGAAAACAGCTTATGCATTCATCAGGTGAAGAAAGGTTTAGTTAACTGTGACACACAGCTACTTTACAGTTCTAGGGAGCAGTTACAAAAGTGAGGGTGGAAGGTCATGCACCCATCTTATTAATTGGCAAAAGCATGTGATAGATCTATATGTACAACTTATCTGTGGGTATTTAACACCACTGTATGTTTTCATAGTGCATCTCTGTCTAAAAAAAAAACCCCTAGAATAAGGCTTAAAGTAATGCACACCATATTACTATGAACAATATTGGTGACCCCTGAGTGGGGAATGAACTGTAGGTGAACTTTGTAAAGAGAGGAATAGTGACTTATCTATATTTTTAGAAGTTTTTGTAAGAAGAATATAGGCACTATTCCTTTGCAATTCAAATATATGAATAACTTGAAAAAAAATAGTAGATGTGTATTATTTGAAGTAATGTAAGGTCATGCAACAAACTCTGAAATTTGAATGGCTTAACACAAGAAAAGCTTATTTTCCATGCATATAAATTCCGATGTGCTTTGTCAGGGGCTCTCAAGTGACCCAAGGGCCCAGGCTGCTTCCTCCTTTTGACTCCTCCATCTCACGTGGAGTTGCCTTGCTTGTCATTGAATGGAGGGAGAACGCAAGGAAATGGCACCCTGGCTCTCTAGTGCCTGAATGGGACAAACAAGCCCTCTGCTCATAATCCAGTGAAAAAGGATAGTCACATGACCCTTCCTCATTACAAGTGGACTGCACTGTTCCCATGTGTCCAGGAAGAAGGGGAAGACAAGATGTGTAAGAGCACTTAAAATCCTTGCAACTAACTGTTACATAGTAGATGCTCAACAAAAAGCAACGGCTACAATGTGTTATGACAACACCCTTCACTGATGGGAGGTGTTTCTGAGAAGGCCAGATTTTGCCCAAGCTCTCCAACTTTTTAAAGGAACTACTACATTTCAGGTGCTTTCAATTGCAGGATCACATGTAGTTTTCCAAGGATCCTGTAAAAGTCAGCAGGAAGGCTTTGCCATCTTCACTCAATAGCACTTTTCTGCACTGTCCTTTGCAGCACCAATGTCATCCCAGTAGGCTGAGCACTTTCTCTTTCCATTTGACATAGTGGCAAAATCTTAACCTCTGAGTCTCCACTACCCTGTGCATGACTGAAGAGCTGCTCAGGATGCCCTTAGGCACACTGAAAGCCAGGACTTTCCTGTGGGGCAGATTCATAGAGCAGAAGCAGTGGAAAGACTATGGTTATTCCTTCATTTTTAATCTGAGCAGGCATGTCTACTAAGGAACCACTTTTTACTTCCAAGGAGGATAGCAGAGTTTTATGAATGCAGCTTCAGGAGATATTTGCTTCACGGTGATTTCCATAGTCTTTCCTCATACACCAATATGAAGCAGATGCTATGAACTGAACTGTGTCCCCTTGCCCCAAATGTATATGGTGACCCCTAAGCCTCAATGTGATGTATGTGTAGATAGGACCTTTCAGAATTAATTAAGGTCAAATGAGGTCATGAGATTGGGGCCCTGATGATGGGATTAGTGCCCTTAGAAGAAGAAACATCAGAGAGCTTTCATTCTCTCCCTCTCTCTCTCTCTCTCTCTCTGCCATGTGTACACACAGAGAGGGCAGCTGTCCACAAGCCAGGAAGAGAGCCCTCACCAGGGATCAAATCTACCAGTACCTTGATCTCAGACTTCCCAGCCTCCAAAACTTTGAAGAATAAATATCTGCTGTTTAAGCCTCACAGTCTATGGTATTTTGTTGTGGCATTCTAAGCTGACTAATATGAGAGACTTTGGTTTTTGACCACCCCGGAAAGCTTTTTAATCTATGTATGTGCTCGGTGGCCAGTTTCAAATAAGGCACCCCTTTAAAATGCTATTGTAAATATCGGGGGGGGGGAAGCAATTTTAAGCAACAAAAACAAAAGGGGTGGTATTAATTTGCCAGACTTCAAACTATACTACAAGGCAGTGATTATAAAAACTGTTGGTTTTGGCACAAGTGCAGGGATACAGACCAGTGGAACAGAACTGAAAATCCAAATATAAAACCATCCTCATATAGCCGTCTAATCTTTGACAAAGAAGACAAATACATGCTCTGGGGTAAATATTCCTTATTTATTAAATGTGCTGGGAATGCTGAATAGCCACATGTAGAAGACTAAAACATGACACACAGCTTTTGAACTCTCACAAAAATCAAATCACGGTGGTTAACAGAGTTAAACTTTAGGTCAGAAACTATTAGAATTCTAGAGGAAAACATAGGAAAGTCTCTTACAGACATTGGCCTAGGCAAAGAATTTATGAGGAAGACCCCTAAGGCAATCAAAGCAAGAACAAAAATAAATAAATGAGACCTCATCAAATTAAAATGCTTCTGCACAGCCAAAGAAACAGTCACGAGAGTAAACAGACAACCTACATAATTGGAAAAAGAATTCTCATACTACACATCAAATAAAGGACTGATAACAAGAATCTATTTAGAACTCAGGAAAATCAGTAAGAAAAAATCAAACAACCATATCAAAAAGTGGGCAAAGGACATGAATAGAAATTTTTCAAAAGAAGATTTAAAAATCGCTAACAAACATATGAAAAAATATTCAACATCTCTAATCATCAGGGAAATGCAAATCAAAACCACAATGAGATATCGCTTAACTCCAGTGAGAATGGCCTTTATCAAAAAATCCCAAAACAATACATGTTGGCATGCATGCAGAGAGACAGGAACACTCATACACTGCTGGTGGGACTGTAAACTAGGGCAACCCCCATGAAAAACAATGTGGAGATACCTTAAACAGATTCAAGAAGACCTACCATTCGACCCAGCAATCCCATTATTGGGCATCTACCCAGAAGAACAAAAGCCATTCTATAAAAAAACACCTGCACTCGAATGTTTATAGCAGCACAATTCACAATTGCAAAGATATGGAAACAACCCAAATGCCCATCAATTTGTGAATGGATTAGGATAATGTGGTAAATGTATACCATGGAATATTACTCAGCTATTAGAAATAATGGTGATATGGCATCTCTTTGGTTCTCCTGGAGAGAGTAGGAACCCAATCTATTAAGTGAAGTATCCCAAGAATGGAAAAATAAGCACCACATGTACTCACCAGCAAATGGGTTTCACTGAGTGCATATTTGGGAATAACACTAATTGGGTTTTGGACAGAGGTGCAGGCTGGGGGGAATGGATGGGTGTATACCTACTTGAGTGTGATGTGCGCTGTCTGGGGAATAGACATGCTTGAAGTTTTGACTGGTGGAGATGGGGGTGGGGGAGGGGATGGATGCATACCTACATGATGAGTGTAATGTGCACTGTCTAGGGAATGGACACTCTTGAAGCTCAGACTCAGGGGGATGGGGAGGCATGGGCAATACATATAACTTGAACGTTTGTACCCCCATAATGAGCTGAAATAAAAACAAATAGAAAAAGAAAAGGAAGATTTTTAGGTTAATGGACTTTTTTGAGGTGTAATGTACATGCAATAAACTGCCCAGATCTTAGGTGTCAAGACTGATGAAAAATTTAACAAATATACACTCCCATACCACCATGATGCTGGTCAAAATTGTAGGTGTGTTTCTAAATAGAAATCCTACCTCTCTGCTCCGAGACTTCTGTGCATAGTGTGCCAACTCTGTCCACACCACGTGCTGGACACTGAGGATACAGAGTTGAAGCACAAGGTCAATGGTGTAGATGACATTTCTAATCCAGCAGGACAACAGCTATGACAAAGAAGACAGGGAGAAGGGCTAGGGAAGCACAGAGAGGAGTGCAAGTCCAGCCTAGAGGAGTCCCTAAAGATCACTGTGAGCCGGGCACAATGACCCACACCTGTAATTCCAGCACTTTGGGAGGCCACAGGATCGTCTGAGGCCAGGAGTTGAAGACCAACCTGGGCAATATAACAAGACCCTGTCTCTACAAAAAATAAGAAAAATTAGCTGGGTGTACCTGAGTATGATGGTGGTTATCAGAGGTTAAGTGTAGTAAGGACAGGGGGATAAGGTGGGGATGATGAATGGATGAAAAAATATAGTTAGATGGTAGATAGAATGAACACTATTTCAGAGCACAACAAAGTGACTATAGTCAACAATAATTTAGGGAATGCTTTAAAATAGCTAGACTAGAAATGTTTCTAACACAAAGAAATGATAAACAACTGAGGTGATGGAAGCCCCAATTACCCTGATTTGATTAATTCACATTCTGTGCCAGTATCAAAACCTCACATGTACCCTACAGAGATATACAACTATGATGTACACATAACAGGAAAAATGAAAAGGAAGGCATGAGTACATCTAAGTGGGAAGAAGAGCAAGCAACATGCCCTCAAAGACAAAGGGAAAGTACATATGGTTGTTATTAGCACTTTTCAATAATAAAGTCTTCGCTCTTCCTGGGTACACAGCAAGCTGACTGTCCTGACTCCTTATAGTGGGGTCAATGTCATTAGTCCTAGCTAATGAATTGTGAGTGTAAGTGAGGTGTTTCCCTTCTGACAGCAGGACTGAGTTACTTGTGCAAGCCCCGCTACATTTCTGTCCCCCTGCCATGAAGATTGCAGAAGGACACATCAATAGCTACCATCAGTGGAAGCTCACTGGTGACCTGAATTAGACACACAGTGTAAGAAGAAAATGAACATTTCTTGGGTGAAGTTACAGGGACTTTGAGATGGTCACCACAGCAGCACCTAGGCTGTCTTAACTGATTATCCAATTCCAAATTGAGCATTTCCATATAGTTGACCATTGTCTGGTGGTGTGATGGAGCAAGTCCTTTTTACTCATTGAAGAGGACACTTGAGTTCTCATTTTTCTCACCCAAGAACGGACATATTCGTCTATGGAGAGTGTATGGGGATGGGAAGTCTCCCTGAGGTGTGGCCCTTATGGAGCTAGAGTAACAGGACAGAGTCTTTGGTTAGGTGGAACATTTTGTGCTGAAAGAGGCAGAGGAATATTAGCACTGGAAAGGATGTTTGTGTGGTGGCCCTGGAGGTGTGTCTGTCAGGTCTCCAGTAGGAAAACCTGCCATCAGGGGCAGCATTACTTGTCAGCCCCAGCCTTGTCTGTGCCGATGCCATGCTTCCCCTGGGGCTGTTCCCATTCAATGACTGGGAGTAGCAGGGATGATGGTGCCAGCCTGTTCCCATCAGAGCAGGACCAGAGGTCACAAGGAACTGCATGAGCAAATATTTCAGGCCACCTTACCACCCAGCACCGTAACACAGCTCCCCTTCCCCACCCTGCATCTATGGCCATATGGAGTGTCCTTTATGGCCAGCTGAAGCGGGGGAAGGTACAAGCTTAAAATGGCTGGTACTGCATCTCAACCAGATGAGTGGGTGCTCTTGAAAGAGAGTGGTAAGGGAAAATTCTTTGCCGAATGGGCAGAGCTTTGAGGGGTGTACCTGGCCTGAGGTCACTGTGGGCTGGCTAGCTGGGGAGACACAATAACTTGGCAGAGTGCTGCTCATTAGATGTATTTATTCTTCCCTTTTGGCTGTTTACAATATTTCATTTCAGTATATTTTCAGAAGCATAATTGTATCTTTATGCTTAATTGTTTTGAAGTCCACACTGGTCAAAGTCTTTTTCATGCAAAAATGTACACATAATGATGGCACAGGAGGTGTCCAGTCATCTCTTGAGCCGCTGGAGCTTTGTGCCACCTTTTCAGGTCAGGCCATCCAGGGCAACTGGTGCTACTCTTATTTTCTTGGTTTTCACTTGCCTGGGCCCAGCACCACTTCTGAAGCCCCGTCTCTGTGTGCGTGTGTGTGTGTGTGTGTGTGTGCCTGTGAGACTTTACTGTACTCCATCGGCTTTCAGAGTGTCTCTGACTTGGCTGCACTCTGAAGAATCTTCTGGCACTGCCCGATGTCAGACACCATGGCCAGTTGTGCTAAACTCAGGCAACATCAACTCTGCCGATGACAACTGACCCTGGGGATGGAGTCCACCTAGAATGTGGGCACAAAGTCTCATGAAAATTGAGTCAACAGAAGTGACCCTGATCAACTAGGGCTATTTCATAATTTAAGTATACCAGAGAGAAACATTAACACCCTCCCCCTCCGGAAACACAGCACTGATACTATAGATTTCCTATCTGTCACAGGACATGATACAACAGACATGAACACATGCAATTTTAGTAGGACAAGTCATGATTTCCTTTGATGTTTGGCTATAGAATAGCTAGGAAGTTACTGCTCATCACCACAGCAGGGTACCATGCAGGTGGATAGCTTAGTGAATGTATTCATTAGTTAATAGCTCAAAGGGTTAGTTCTTACATGTAGAGAATAAGGAACCCTCATCAGAAACAGCCACAGTCTCAGCAAAAGTCAGCTCTAAATGTGCAAAGACTTTGCAGCCCTGCTATTAACAAGATGACATGAATTGTAAGAATACATTTGACAAGCTCCATTGAAGATCGTCCATGATCTGTGCAATGGCACCCCACAGTGACAGATGGAAAGGACAAGAACTTGGTAGGAAATGTGCAACCTATGCCCACAAGTCGACACTTTGTAGAGAAGGACGGGGGTGTCCCTCCTGTGCTAGTGGCACAGAAGGGATTCTAGGGGGAAGTCGATGGGAGGGAAAGTGGCACAGGAGCAAAGTGGGGGTCTCTCTATCACAGAAGCTGCCCAAGCTCCAAATTACCAAGTACTCTTTGACTGGCGGGGGCTGAGAAAGTCTCTGGGCTGCACCCCTGCAGCACCCAGCTGGACACTGCACTTCCAGAGTCACTTGGTGTGAGGAGAGGAGAGGGAGAGGACTGGGGCAGTCAGCTGGAGGTGGAGGCTTTCACAGCTGGGGAGAGGCTGGAGAAAGCTGGGCTCAATGACACAGACAACAGACTACATGCAGGACTTGACAAGCGGAGATCTGGCAATTCTCAGGCTCAAACGAACATATCCATGGCAAACTCAGAAGGTTTAAGTTCCTGAAAATGTGCTGTTGCCAAACGTCCATCTCACACTGACACTGAACTACAGGGTATGAGTCACAATAGAGTTCGACTGCTCTCATTGCAGCACATTAGGGCAAGATAGTCTTTGTAATGGTATAATATTACATCTAGCTATGTGGATTTATGGAGATATTTACAAGCAGCCTCTCTGCCCTTCCCCTGTGCCATGAAGCCTTCAAGTGCATGGCTGCCAGCCACATCTGAAAGCCCTGTTTGTTCCCAGTGCCCCCATCTCCCTTTGTGACTGCCTCACAAATCAACTGCTCTCAACCCACAGGGCTCAAAACCCACCAGGGTCCTGGAGACCCAAATCCAAGGAAACCAAGCAATGCTTGGGCTCCAGGAAGCGAGCCTTTCTACAGCCACGTGGGGAGCTTCAGACATGAGGCTACTGCTCACCCGTCAACCTGGATCTCTCTCTGGGGTGTCCAAAAATAAAGAGGAAATCTTAGGCAGTCTGGTGGCAACTGTGTTGTTTCTAGGGGTGTCCTACAGGATTTTTGTGTGTGTGCGCGCACACCTGTATGATTGTGCACGTGAGTGTGTGTGGTCATATGTGAATGTGTGCAGGTCTGGTTGGGTATAGGCATATACCGATAAAGTTGAGTGCCCCCCACACGTGGGTGCACACATGGGTGATGGTGTGGGTCTGTGTGGGTGTGTGAGTGTGAGAGGCTATATGCTTGTGCAGAAGGGAGTAAGAGACAACAATCTGGGCCCACTGAGGCAGGCAATCCTTAGGCCATCTTGTCACTTCCCTCTCTCCTGTCTGACTATTGCTTTCCCTGGAATGGTGGAAATGGTGAGTTCCAGACTCTAAGTCCAAGGCAGAACTTGAGGCCTGTTGCTGGAGTCCAGCAGCCAACCACCATCCCGGGGTAGACTGCTAAACTATGTCCTGCACCCGAATGGACCACCATCACATCTATATCTGCAGCCATTCCAGATGATGCCCTGGGGGCTTTGTTACATCACCTGCTTGCCTGTGTCTACCACAAGTTGCCACACGTGTGTCAGGGTTACAAAGCAATGGGAATAGAGGTTAGAGAAAACACCCCGTCCGGTTTCCTGGCTCTCCTACCCCATCGTTTGCAGCTTGCTTCTGTTCTTATTGTATCCTTCAGGCCTTCCCCCACCCTCCAGCCTGTGACTCCCAAGTATGTCCTACCAGAACAAGGCAAGATGCTCTGCACTTGTAGCTGATTCCAAAGACTGAGCATTTCCTACCTCAAGGCACTAAATTATCACTCCTCAGGACTACATTCTTGTCCTCTGGCTCCTCTGTCCAGGAGACAGCACAAATGCGTGAAAGGATGGGACAAGGAGTTGATGGGGACCAGGAGATGCCAGTCCTTGAAACAGGGAATTGGAGAGGAACAGTCCATTAACCAGCACAGCCAAAGGGCACCCCCCCATGTGGGAATAGGCCAAAGGCATTTCAGTGCTTCTGGAAGGCCACCAACAGGGAATATATATGTTGTCAGGTGCATTTTGCTTCATGCTCATTCAAACCAGGTTAACACAGGTGTGCACATGTACACTCATACACACACACACTCAGCATACACCCATACGTATACACACAAGCACACACATATGAAAGCCACACTTTCATGGGAATGCATCCACATGCACATGTCCATACCTTGTTGCACATAAGCTTCAGTGCATGGCAGTATAGATTTACAGCGATAGGCACACAGTATACAGCTTCTCAAAATGTTGTACATGCACCTAGATCTACGTTGATACAAAGGAACACATCCTGGTATACAAGGAAACACAAACAAAGAAGCATACTTAAAGGGAGGTGGACAGA
Organism: Eulemur mongoz; assembly: GCA_028534055.1. Classification (NCBI taxonomy): domain Eukaryota; kingdom Metazoa; phylum Chordata; class Mammalia; order Primates; family Lemuridae; genus Eulemur; species Eulemur mongoz. The sequence goes on along the minus strand of JAPYYL010000031.1, from coordinate 8,606,358 downwards.
GGTGTGAGGGGCTTCAGGAGAGGCTTCTGAAGGAGAAAGGGGGTACAGGTTGAGTGCTTGGTGATGCTCACTCTCTCACAGCCTCCATCAATGAGGTGGAGCTGCTTGCCAAACTGAAGCTCAGGCCAAGCCTACTTCCATTAGGGGCCCTGCTGGGTGGGCAGTGTCCATGTTCTCCATCTGCTCGCTTCCCCCTGCTTTGCTGGCCACCAGCCAGTTCCTGCAAGAGACACCTCTGATACTGCTACCATAGAGTAGGGTTGGGGGCCTGTAGAGAGGCAGACTCCACGCCTATTTTGCAAAGGGGAGAAAAGAAAGGGGAATTCTTTGGTTTAGAGAGTTAGGAGAAGGAAGAGCAAGTGGGGTGGCTCTACCACTTACTGTCTGCATGCCCTCAACCATGGCACACAAGCTCCGTTTGTTTTCCTTGACACACTGGGAACAATGTGCTTTGCATTTCCTGGATCGTGGGGGGGTCCTGTGAGGGTCCAATGGTGTGGTGGGTCAGTGAGCTTGTTGACACTATGCACTAGACAATAGAAAGGATTAGTATATAGATTTACGTAAATATTCCTCTTCTAGTCTGGGTCAGACATGAACTCCCAAGTCTAAACTTTCCTAACCCTAGTGCTTATTCCGAAGTGCTTATTCTGGGATTCATGATCAACTCTGCCTAATAGCAAGTGAACTCCCAACTCAGACAGATGTATCAAGTCCCTGGTGTCAGGCATTCTGAAGCAGAAATACAGGCAAGAGAAGTTCCCATTCCTCCAATGAGGCCAACTCAACAGTATCATCTCCGACTTGGCCTTGCCCCCTGTCCCACTGCAAGCTCCCATTGGGTGTGTGCTCCATCACTTACCCTGACAGGTCGAGTGCAGCCTCACCCACCTACTTTCCTCTAAAAACGTTGCACCACCATGCCGCATTCTAAATATGACAAAAAGAGTGCAAAAAAGACACGTACAAATACTCCCCAATTTTCCCATGGCCAGTTCCCTGAATTTCCAAGCCATGGCTGGCCATTCCCCTGTGCACCCTAGGCCAACCAAGCTTGACGTTTTCCTATACAGCCCTAAGCAGAGGGTGAGCAAGGTCCTTAATACCTAGGAGGAAAAAAAAATAGAAGAGAAAAAGTCAAGAAAAAGAAAGTTTTACACCTCAGGGGGACAGAAAAGCCCCCAGAAACGTTTGTGAGCAAGGCTTAGATCCTTCCTGTGTCCCCAAACCTGGCTTCCCCCTGTCCTCCAAACATTCCCAGGGGCCTTTCCATGCTTATTAGTTGTGAGAAGTCTTTGAAAAGGTGAGCACCTTCTAGCAGGAAAGGAAATCAATGTGCTGTTTATCTCCAACTCCTCCTCAGTCCCTTCCTTTCCAGTCAGAATACACACTTTCCATTCACTCTCCACCTCATGCTTATAAAGAGAAGTGTGGAACCGATCAGATTGCCTGGAAAGCCACAAAATAAAATGAATGAAGGAGAGAGGGAACAATAAAACCAAAAGAAACCATAAAGGAGAAGAGCACAGTGTCCCTGCCACTCTGGGGCCACTGGGGGCCTAATAGATGTGGTACACCCAGTAAGCAATGTTGAAAAACCCAAAGGCCAGAAGGAAGAGGAACTGGGACCACTTGTCTACATTAGGGACGTAGTTGGGGTTAAGGAGATCGAAGGAGAACTCTTTGGTGAGGGCGCACCCAGGGCTCAGGAGGGCACTGTCCTCAGAATCTGAGCTACTTTCCTTGTCTTGGCCACTGGCCATGAGGTCATCACCATCCAAGCTCCAGATACTATCACCATCACACTCGGGCTGCTCCTCAAGTCCAGGCAGCTGCTCTCAACATTGACGTCATCATGTAAACTATGGATCTCCTCCAGCTCACGGTTTGTTTCTTGAACACCCTCTGGCCACGGCGAAGCATGGGCCACCCACTGGGGCCATGGCCATGGCTCTGGTCTGAGCTCAAGCCCCCATCAGAGTCTTCGGAGTCACAGGTCTCAGCATGGCCATGGGCCTAGGCATGGTTGCAGATTTCGGTAGGAATGACAAATGTCACCATTCTGGAAAGCATTAAAGTGAACACCGTAGCCAAGCCAGGCCTGCTCTTAGGTGGCAGGGAGATTGCTCAGGCTTTCTGCAGTGGCTAGTGGGACCTGGCCTGAGAGAGAATGAGTGGGTTGAGGCTTTCCGAGGTGGCCAGCTGGGCCTGCTCAGAGATGGAGGTCAGAGAACCGAGGCTTTCCGGGCTTGCCAGGGGGGCCTGAGCCAGCGTGGTGGGAAGAGAGCTGACTCCATCTTCCATGATAATCAGGCCATCATTTGAGGAGATAATGGATAGGATCATCAATTTCCTGTGGCCTAGGTGGCTATGCACGGGGGTAGGGCGAAGGGAGGGGCTTTCCTCATCAGCACTTGCATTGTTACTGTCGATCTCTTGATGGAGCCATCTCCTCTTGGGGTCTCTGGTGTGCAGTGCACTGAGGAACAGGACCAAGAGGCAGTCAGCATGCAAGGGAAGGCCATGGCGGCTGCCAAGTTGAGGTCTGCCTGGTGGCAGCTCTCCCTCTCTCCCTCAGGAGCACTGTGTGGTGGATGGAGGCCTGCTCAGGCAGGCAGGGCTGGGCTCTCTGCAAAGGAGGAGGGACGTTGTTGGACATTAAAGTACCACGCACAGCAGGAGCCTGAGCACTGCCTTGGGAGTCTGAAGTGCCAAAGAATGCGGGGTAGGCAGGCCAGCCTCTCTGCCTGTCTCCTTTCAGCCTCCCTCTGCCCATCTTCCCTTTCAGCTTCATTGCCTGCCCTGGATGCATGCAAAGTGGACAGAATTTGGTCCAAAGTTCTGCAGAAATTTAGCCTTGCCATGTACTTGCTTTGTGACCTTGGACAATGAGCACATGTCAAGGAGTGATGATAAAGTGTCCTAATTCCTTGTTACATCTTCGTGTGTGTGTGTGTGTGTGCGCGCGCATGCGTGCGCACGCATGTGTGCTTTGTGTCTGTGCGTGTGAGGATTAAAGGAACTAAGAAATGCGAAATGGTCAAAAGTGCTAAGCCAGGGCTCGAGAGGTGCTCAGGGAAAGCTGATTGTTAGTCAAAAATTCAAACCTGCATGTTCCCCACCACCACTTCCTGGTACCGGTAGTGGGAAATGATTCTTCCTGGCCTCCTGCATTGCCTATGGTGGTGCTGAGGTCCCCAGCTGTTGAAAAGATAGTTGATGTAGATGTACTCCAGCAGGGACAGGAATATGAAGAACAAGCACAAGAGGGTTCAGATGTCAATGGCCTTGACGTAGGAAACATGGGGAGGCTTATCCCGCAGATGAGAATTGATGGCGAACAGGATGAGCACCTAAGTGAGACCTACAAACAGAATGGCACCGGCTCAGTCTCCTCTGGTGGCTGAGCTTTCTGGAAAGCCACTGGGCCCCTGGCCATCTCTGGAGTGAGGAGGGCCCTCAGCAAAAGCTTTCAGCTCTCTGGGCCAGGGAGCTCCTTGGCTGAAGTGCTTACTTTGTTCCTCCTCCCCCATCTTGAAGCCCAGCCTCTGCCTCAGCAGTCCATGACATCCAATCGCTCTTACAGTCAAGTGCCAAAACCCCAGCCATGGCTGCTTCTCAGCGATTAACACCTGTGGTTCCCCCTTGCCCTGTGCTGGCCCCTTCCCCTTTTGTCTTCCTTTAGTCCCTGGGAAAATTTTGTGAGCCCTAAACTGTTACACAAGTGCAAAAGTTTAGTCCTGAATGATCTCCTGAAAAAGGAGGCTGAGGAGTCTGCCCCAAATATGGTGACAGAGAATGTAGACCTCTATCTGGGGGCCATTAGAGGCTTCTTCAGGCAGCTGCTCTTGAAGCCCTGCTGCCTGGTAAGGCATTCTGACATCTTTATTAAATCAATGTTTATTGTGCTGTATTTCTGATCTAAATGTGTGAATTTTCCATTTACTTATGGACTCGACAAACTATGAATTCTGCTACGTTGTGCACAACATACGAGGATTGCAAGTCTAGTGTGTTTTTCACACCCGTCTCCAATGTCAGTCTCTCCACCGGGGCTTGCCTGAGCACCTACACACATGCCTGCCAGAAAAGCCCTTGCTTCCTTGCGTACGCAGTCACATGCTGCGCCAGGAACCACTGCCTTACGCTCACCTTTTTTTTCCAAGGAAGACAACCCACACTCCTTCCTGGGATGGAGACAGGACCTACCAATTGTCACCCTGGCTGCAGATGAATCAAAGTTCATCCAAAATGATATCCAGGAGAGAACAGTGGTGAGGACCTTAGGCCAGTAGACTTGCACAAGTTAGCTGTTGACTTCCCTGTGGACCTGGAACTTGAGTATCAGGCCCACATAGGACCCTAGCAACGAGACACACTGATGTCAGGGTGGCAGGGCCTGGGAGCTTTGCAGGGTGGAGAGGCACACAATGGAGGGAGCGGTGACTAATGGGCAGTTCAGCCTCTAATTCTCTATCCACAGGCATCTCACCTGAGAAGACCAGTGAGAATGACACATCTGAGCAGGCCCACATGGCAGAGCAAGTTTTCTCTCTCCTGTTCATTTCTCACTTGTTCCATGGTAGCTGACATCTACGAATGGGAGAGGCAAGAGATGGCTCCAAGCTGTAAACAGATGGAGGGCCAGAGGCCAGCCCAGAGAGGAGCATGAATCCTTTATACCTGCAGAGCCTGGTCAACTGGGCCCAGTGCTTCCACAGCCCTTTCTCACTTGCACAGGGTGAGCTGTTGGGGCTTTATCAAGGCGCCCTGGAAGTTGTGGGGAACCAGTGGGAAATGGGAAAGGAGGCAGCAGAGAGTGTAGGGGTCCCAGGCAGAGGCCACTGGGAGTTTATGGGAGTGCAAAGGGGACAAGGGACAGGAGAGAAGGAAGGGCTGGGACCCACCTGTGTAGAAATACACGTCCTTGCTAGTAATCGTGCTCTCCAGGAAAGAAACTGAGGGACTTGCAGCTTCTCAGCCATGTGTATGGCACTCCCATTGTCTTCCCAGAGTAACATGATGTCTTCAACTGTGTAGCCATCTGCAAAGGGGTGAGAAACAGAGAGTCTCAGAAAATGGGCACAGGCAAATTTCATACCAGGAGCAGTCTGAAAACCAAAGGATGGCTGGAACTTGCCATTTTGGGGGCTCTTTTACCTTTGCTGAGCCTGAGCACTGGGGAAAGAAAACCCTCATTTTGGAGTTTCTTAGCCAGAAAGGAAAGCAGAGCAGAGACACACTACAAGCTTTCACCAACCAATTTGTGCACAATTTCCCAATAGTGGGAGCCAATTCCCAAGGGGACGACTCACAGCCTAAAGGCCATCTGCTTCCGGATGCTATATGTATACCCCCATCAGTCAGTCAATCAATCACCTGTCATGGGTATCTACCACCTGTCTTCCTTTATCTCCATCACCTATGTGTGTAGGAGACAGAGAGTAGGTAGAAGGAGGCGGTGTAGAAGTGTGCTGTCCCTCTCTCTCACTCTTGGCTCTGCCTTTGTTTCCTGAATGTCACAGCCCCAGGTGGGAAGAGGGGCCATAGGTGGTGAACCTACAGCTTTCCACCTCCAGCTTGCAGGCCTGCTTGTCCAGAGGGAATTTGTGCAGACCCAGGGAGCAAGCTGCTGTGGTGGTGAGTCCGTAAAGGAAAACAGAAAGGAAGGGCAACATGAGCCCAGCCCAGACAAGCAGCCATTCCTGAGAGAACTGCAGGGCTTTTGGAGGGAAGCATGACCGAAAGACCAACCCACGTTTAGGCAGGAGATGGAGCACTTGTTCGTGACAGAGACATGAGAGACCTGGCAGGACTTAAAAAAGGAGCAGATATGTGGCACATCAGAGAACTGCATGGTGTCAGCATGGGAAACGCCCTTGAGAGAACTTAATGGAGAGATGGGAGGAGACTCATGCTTGCTAAGGAAGCATATAAGTGTCCGTGAGTTAAGAGTCGAAGGGAGGGTAGGCAAGATTTCAACTCATGGAAAGGAGGAAGGGACCATTTCAGACAGAAGGGACAGAAGAAGTCAAGGAGCCAACGGGAATCTCTGAAAGTTCCACTTTGACTACTGGCTAGGGTGGGTGAGGGGGGCCAATGCAAGACGGGTTCATGTGGTCCTCAGTATGTGTTTGTGGCACATTCAGCAGGAAGGCTGGTGGGACATCCCTAGCACCCTAGGGGGACTCACCGGATGCCATACCACAAGGTTCCATCTGGGTGAAGCTGAAACACATGATTTTCCACAGTCACATCATGCATGTAAGCATCCTTGCTGTTCACAAAGTAGCAGTCAGGGACCCACAACTTCTCATGCGTCCAATAGTCCAGGGTCAGGACCAGTTGTTCTCATAGTACGGTAAGCGTGGATCTTTCTAGGTCTGATGAAAAAACACGGTGCTTGTATAGTCCTGGGGAGATAAAGTTAAATCCCAGTTGCAAGCTAGGTTGTTCCAGCTCCGTCCTCTTTGTGTATGTGTGTGTGTGTGTGTGCACATACCTGTGCGTTCAAGCATATTGAAATGTATCACAACTATAGACGAGTGTATGAAACATATGGGTGTATAAAAAAAGATTATTAAAATGACCCTTGTGTAATTAAAATCCAGGTTAAGAAACAGAGCATTACCAACAATTTTCAAACCCCAATGTGGCCATTCCGGAACATATTTCCCACACACCCCAGCAGTAACCATTATCTTAGATTTTATGATTAATAAATTCCTTGCTTTTTGTTAGAGTTTCATTGTCCATATATTCTTAGAATATATATTGCTTAGACTTTTTAAAAAGATTTTATCCCAATGGAATCGTACTGCATGTATTCATGATCTGCTTCTTTCATGCAACATTTTATTCATGGGATCCACTCAGACTGGTGCATGTAATTATAATGTGTCCGCTTGCCTTGCTGGGTAACAGATGAATATGCTACACATGTTATTGGGTAAACACACCATATATCCCCAAATCATGACAAAATAAAAATGATGAGGTGGAAGTTACAGTTTACACCCCTGCCAAGAGCCAAGAGCCAAGAGTCGAGAGTGGCTGAGGGTTCCCAGTGCTTCCAAATCACCAGCATGGATTGGTACTGTCTGACTTCTGATGGTTGCCAGTCTGGTGAGTATGTGATGGGTTCTCACTGTGGTTTTACTTTGCATTACTACTAACAAGGTCGAGTATCTTTTCATATGTTTCTTATGCTTATCTGCTCTTTAGTTTTCCTTGCAAAACTGAAATTCCTGTTTACATTTCTTGATTGTTTTTCTATCTGTTCTTAAATATTCTTTTTAATTCACAGAAATTATATGTAGTTTGAATATTAGTCCTCTGCACTGCAAACAGCTTAGTCTATTCTGACTTATCCTTTCACACGCATCATAGGAGTTTTGTTTACTTTGCAAAATAGAAGTTCCAGAAATTTTGGCTCAACAGAGTTTTCATATAGTCAGAGTTACCAGTATTTGTTTTTATGATTTGTGTTTTCTGTGTCTTTGGAAAGAAATCCATACCAATCCAAGACACAAAGACAGTGTCCTATGTGATCTTTTAAAAGCTTCATAGCTTTTCACTTTTCTGTGTATAATCCATCTGGAACTGAATTTTTGAATACAGAGTGATGGAGGGGTTATAGTAACTGACTTTTTTTTTTATTCCAGGTGGCTGAAGTTTGCAAAATCTGTCTTGTTCCTGGATAAGCTGGAACAGCTGGAATGGGCTTATAAACCTGCTTCTTGTCACATGACCCCTGTCTCCAGCCCCATGGCTTGGACTGCTTTACTTACCGTATTCTTTCTGGTATCTGTTCAAAGCTGGAGACATAAACAGATATTCTCACAGGCATGGAGGCACCTACGACACAGGGATGGTTTGAGGTGAAGGGTAGAATATGGAGAAGAACACAGACTCAGGAGCCAGACTGCCTGGCTCTGAACCTCCTTTGACACTAGTTAGCTGTGTGACCCTGAGTAAGTCACCTGACCTCTATGAGCCTTAGCATCCTCATGGGCAAAATGGGGATAATGATAGCACTGATCTCATAGTCAATGCAGGTCAACACTGAGAGCAGGGTGGAACCATGACATCCTGAAAGGAAGGGGTAAGGGCAAAACAGAGGAAATGAAGGGGGGAAACACTCTTTTTCTTAATATTTTGCAATAAAACTGAAGGGAACATCCCCCAAAAAATATTCACGGTTGTGTGTGCATGCATGTTTGTGTTAGTGCACGTGTGTCTCTGTGTGATTGTTTGAGCTATTTGAAAGTATGTGAGCATGTCCATGTGTCAGTGAATTTGTGAGTGTTTTCATGTGCAGGTGAATGTGTCAGTGTGTGTGAGACACATCTGTGCATATGTGAATATGTGAGCATGTCTGTGTGTGAGTGTTTGTGTTGTGTGGGACTGAATGTGTGAGCATGTCCATAAGGACGAGTGTGCTCATGTGGAAGTGGGAGTGAGTGTGGCAATTTATGGGTGTGTCTGTGGGTCAGCCTTTGCTCCATGTATTGGGCAATGGCCTTTGACTGCAAGCAATAAAACTGGACACGCACATTAGATAGCCACTGACTGTTCTAGCCTCAGAGAAAGCTGCTAAGTCAGACAACAAGCCTGATTTCATTTCTCTATGATCATATTTGGTCCCTGATGCCAGACAGCACCGTACAAGCCATCTTTTGCCATATTTACTCTGAACTCTTTCTCCTAAGCCTCTGGGTACCCCTAAGCCTCTACATATCCTCATGTGTGTAATATCCCTTTATTTCCTGTCTCCTCTTAGCAGACTCCTTTTTCTACAAGATCGAGCTTACCTGTCACATGCTCTAGGGAATCAATTTTTTTTTTACTTTCTCTCTCTCTTTTGTAGAGATGAGGTTTCACTCTGTTGCCCCAGGCTGGTGGGCAGTGGCATGATCATATCTCACTGGACCTCAAAGTCCAAGGATCAAGTGATCCTTCTTCCTCAGCCTCCTGAGTAGCTCAGACTACAGTTGTGCTCAGATACACCTGGCTAATTTTTCTTATTTTTTGTAAAGACAGGGTCTTGTTATGTTGCCCAGGTTGGTCTTAAACTCCTGGCCTCAAGCGATCCTGCAGACTCAGCCTCACAAAGTGCTGGCATCACAAGTGTGGGCCATTGTGCCCAGCTCAGGGTGATCTTTCAGGACTCCTCTAGGCTGGAATTGCACTCCTCTCTGTGCTTCCAAATCCCCTGTCTTGTTTGTCATAGCTGTTGTCCTGCGAGATTAGAAAGGTAATCTACGCCATTGACCTTGTGCTTCAACTCTGTATCCTCAGTGTCCAGCATGTGGTGTGGACAGAGTTGGAACACTATGCACAGAAGTCTCGGAGCAGAGAGGTAGGATTTCTATTTAGAAACACACCTACCATTGTGACTAGCATCATGGTTGTGTGGGAGTGTATATTTGTGAAATTTTTCATCAGCCTTGACACCTAAGATCTGTGCAGTTTATTGCACGTACTTTACATCTCAAAAAAACACCATTAACCTAAAAATCTTCTGCAAAGAAAAAGGAAGAAAAAGTGTCCCTAACTATCTGCCATTGTTTTGGCTTTCTAAGGGAGGAGCATGTTTGCTCTGGGATTGAAAGGAGAGTCAAAGAGAGCTGAAATGCTCCTCTAGGAGAAGGCAATAGAATCTGCAACCTCCTGGTGCAGGCAATTTCCTACTAAAGGAAGGCTGTCCCCTTGATGGTGAAGTGTCCGGGAACCCCACGTGGCTGCCACCTTGGTGAGTGAAGCTTTTAAAAGGCTGTTCATAGCTTCTCTTTTGTTTGGTATTTAAGACAGTAAGTGTTGATAGGGCACCAGAGTCTTTCTGTCAAGATACCCAGCCAGGACAGTCGTCTCAGCTTGGGACAGGGGTGCAAGCCACAGGGAAGCTTAGAGAAACTGGAACGTGAGGCAGAAATGTGCTGGTAATGAGCCTGGGGTCCGAAGACCTATGCAGCAGGTTCCTCAGCCCTTAGGGGAACACCCTCAGGGATGGGTGTGCCAAGGAAAGGGCCCCCAGTGTTGTGAACTGAGTGAGCTGGGGTGCAGTCTCTCCCAGGGCAGCAAAATTGTAAACATGGGCCTACAGCTGAGACAAAGCTGAGTTGAAGTCCTGGCATGGCCACCTCATAACTTGTGTGACCATGAGTGAGACAGTTAACCCCTGAGAGTCCTGCATCCCTCCTCTGTGAAATGGTCCTAGTCCTTACCTGTTGGGCACAACAAGAAGGAGGCAGCCTGTGATGGTCTGCTTTGGCTGTTGTAAAAAGCACCACAGACCAGATGTCCTGAACCACAGATGTTTATCACCTCTCAGCATTTCAAGTCACTGACAGCAAAGCATTAACTCACGGGTGCATAGCCCTTGTAAGTAGGGGACCTGTGTGACTGCCTAGGTTGCACACTCATGCCACTGACTTGGTTCTAACCTTGGGCATGCGATTTTATTTCATTTTATATTATTTTATTTTATTTTAAAGATGCAGTCTCACTGTCTTGCCTGGGCTAGAGTGCTGTGACATTAGCCTAGCTCACAGCAACCTCAAACTCCTGGGATCAAGCGATCCTCCTGCCATGACACCATGCACAGCTAATTTTTTCTATTTTTAGTTTTTTGGCTAATTTCTTTCCATTTATTGTAGAGAGAGGCTCTCGCTGTTGCTCAGGCTAGTCTTGAACTCCTAAGCTCAAGCAATCCTCCTGCCTTGGCCTCCTAGAGTGCTAGAATTACAGGCATGAGCCACCTTGCCCAGCCCAGGCCTGCTCTTGAAACCAATCACGTATGTGCTATAGTATCATCTTGAGAAAGGGCTTTAGAAACATCCAAGTGCTGGACTTGAAGATTGAGAGCTTCCTGAAGTCGCATGCCTTCCACTTCCTAGCATTGGGGCTCTTTTGGACTTTTTGAATGAGTTTGCTTAACCTCAGCACTCCCTCCTCATTCCCTGCTCAAGATCCCTCACCTAGCCTATGGCAGCCTTTCACATGGGTGTCCTGGAAGCATCGGAGTCAAGTGGGACCATCCATCCCCTGGGGCTCAGACCAAAGCTCTGCTTGTCCCTCTCCCTTGGGGCTGGAACCATCTGGCTAATCCTGCAGCCTGGGGAATCCTAGCATTCCCTAGCAACAAGATCCATCTGGAGCTGTTGCTAGGAAAACCTTGGGATTTCCATAGCTACTGAGGGCACACTGAGCATCTCTGTTCCCACAGCTGCATATATCTGGTGTCAGCAGAAGAAGGGGAAGGGAGTTGATCAGCTATTGCCAATGGGGGCCACAGCTCGGCTTTCTGAATCTCATTACTTGCACAGACAAACAGGGGTAAATAGGTCATCATGGGCAGGGCCACTCATCTAGGCTGATAGTTCTTCCTCACCCAGAAGTCTCCAAGAGATGGTTGGTCAATTTGGAGTTGTGCAGTCTGCTGGGCTCCCACAGTGCCTGATACTCCTGGCACAGGAATCACCAGACCACACTGTATCTCTGTATCTGCGTGTCCTCCCACCCCCTTCATCATGGGCTGCTGTGTCCCCAGTGTCCAGCACAGGGAAGGGATTCTGAATCTTCTCCTTGGTTTTCTGGGGGAAGCCTGTGGGTCCCTTCTCAGGATAATGTTTTTGAATGAAATAAAATAGGCAGGAATAAAAAAGAAAGAACTTTTATTGAAATACATTCATCAGAATATTTCTAAACCTGTAATTGTGATACCAGAAAATATATGTGCATATTCATTAATGTGTTAAATAATAAAATCAAGTGACAGGTCTAATAACTACTGTAATTTGGAAGTAGCAAAAGTGTAAAGGATATGTGGAGAGAGCTGCTACCACCATTACTGTGACATGAAATTACCAGGGATTCCTCTTGGTGACAAAGTGACAAGTACTGCTAATCTTCTTGTGGTTGGTTGCCTGCATTCATTACCCATAATGCTAAATTTCAGTTAGAGGTTAGTGAACACAAAAATGTATTCCTCCACCATCAAATTCCACAGACTCCTTGAATTTCTGGAGGTTGTGAATTCCAGGTGTGGACATTGCACAGTGCATGAGTGAATGAATTCCTGTCTAGAGGCCAATACCTCAGGCGAGTGAGTATCTCAGCCAAAGGGAGGGAGGCTTTGTTACTCACAGTAAGTTACCCTGCTCCTGGTGACTTCTTCTTTCAACAGTTGGGGAATTTCACCAAGTAATATTGGGACAACTGGATATCCTTAAGCAAAAGAATGAAGTTGGACCTCACTTTACACGATATACAACAAATCAACACAAAATCCACCAGAGTCCTAAACAGAAGTGCTAAAACTATAAAATGCTTTTCTAGATACAACAGCACTAATACAGGCAACAAAAGAACAAATAGACAAATGGGACTAAATTGAAAACGTCTGTACATCAAAGGAACAATCAACAGTGTAAAAGGCAGCCCATGGAATGGAAGACAATATTTGCCATTCACATATCTGATGAAGGGTTACTAACTAGAATATATAAAGAGCATACACAACTGAATAACAATAGCAAAAACAAACAACAAGATTAAAACCTGATCAAATGACTGGAATAGATGCTTTTCCAAAGAAGATATACAAAGGACAAAAAACAAAAACAAAAACCCACAAATTAAAAGATGCTCAACATCACCAACTAATAGGGAAATGCAAACCAAAACTGCTATGAGATGGCAACTCACACACATCACGATGAGTGCTATCCAAAAAAACAGAAAGTAATAAGTGTTGATGAGGATGTAGAGACAGTGGAATCCTTGCACAGTGTTGGTGCCAAGGTAAAACAGTGCAGCCACTGTGGAAAACAGTATGAAGGTTCCTCAAAGAATTAAAAATAGTATGACCACATGATCCATGAGCGCACTGGTGGGTCACATCCAAAATATTTGAAAGCAGATTGAAGAGCTATTTGTACACCATGTTCACAGCCACCTTCCTAAGAGGCAAGAGGTGAAAATAACACAAGTGTCCATCCATGGATGAACTAATAAGCAAAATATCGTCCATGCACAGAAGAGAATATGACTCAATTTTTAAAAAGAGGAAATTCTTTTTTTCTTTTCTTTTCTTTTCTTTTTTTTTTTTTTTTTGACAGAGGCTCAGTATGTTATGCAGGCTAGGGTGCCATGGCGTCAGCCGAGCTCACAGCAACCTCAAACTCCTGAGCTCAGGTGATCCTCCTGCCTAAGCCTCCCTAGTAGCTGGGACTACAGGCATGTGCCACCGTGCCAAGCTAATCTTTTCTCTATATTTTTAGTTCTCCAGCCAATTTCTATTTTTTTTTTTTAGTAGAAATGGGGTCTTGCTCTTGCTCAGGCTGGTCTCGAACTCCTGAGCTCAAATGATCCAACTACCTCAGCCTCCCAGAGTGCTAAGATTACAGGCATGAGCCCCCATGCCCGGCCTAAAATGAGGACTTCTGACACAGGCTACAGCATGGGTGAACCTGGAGGACATCATGCTCAGTGAAATGAGCCAGTCACAAAAGGACAAATACTGCATGATTCCATTGATATTAGGTCCCTAGAGTAGTCAAATCCATAGAGCTAGAAGAAGAGTGGGCCCCAGGGGCTGGGGGAGGGGTACAGGGGTCAGTGCTTCATGGGGACAGAGTTTCAGTTTGGGAAGGTGAACAAGGGCTGTAGATGGATGGTGGGGTAGGCTGCACAACACCAGGAATGTGCTAAATGTACCACGGAACTGTGCACTTAAATATAATTAGCATGGTATATTTTATGAGATGTGTATTTTACCACAATTAAAAGTATAAAGAGGTGAGGAAAGGGGCAGCAGCCTCTTGGCTTGGAAAAGCTGCCCATGAATCCTGGCAGTGGCCTGGCAGGGAACAGCCTCCCTTTGTGGTCCTGCAACCCGAGGATGAGCAAGTTGGCATTGGGGACAGATGACCCCAGCTCCCACACTGCCTGTGGGCTATGGTGGAAGGACTGTTGGGCCTGGGAATCTGCCAATGGCTCTTAGCTCCAGGTGTCAGTTGCAAACTATTAGTGAGGGAAAGGTGCCCCTGGTGGCCTTGAAGAGGTGCAGGCAGGCAGAAGAGGCAAGCAGGCTGCTGAAATTGGAGAGGTGGCAGAGGCAGATACAAACTTTACCACTAAGGTGGCCTCACCCTCAGAAAGAGGCTTCCTGTTCCCAGGACCATTGCCTCTTGTGTCTTTCGAGGCTTCCTTGCCAGGAAAACTGCTTCCTACCTTGGTCACTGCCAACTTAAATCATGACACAAATTATGCATTTCTAGGGACATTACTGAGGTCTGGTGTCTTTGACTTTTGTCCAGCGTCAATGTCATATTCTGCAAAGTTGTCCAATGCAAATCGTTGGCCCAGCAGCCAGACTTCTGGAGACTTCGCAGATGGCTCTGAGGTCCCTGGCCTCACTCCAAAGTTACTGGCTGCTGAGAGTGTTGCTTGAAGTGGTGGAGCTCTCCCCACTCTCTGGGGTCTAGTCTGGCTCATTTTGTCTGAGTTCCTCATCCAGTTGTTGACAAGGGTCAAATGGTTTCAGCCCTCTAACCTCCTTGGTTTTAATTGAAGGAGTGGTCACTTTTGGAGAAGCTTTTCTCTTTAAAGTCCCTCGAAGGAGTCCTTTTGTCTTCCTGGTTACCTTAGGCACCTGCAAGGACAACACGGAAATCACAGAAGGGCACTGGTTGGGGGGAACAGGGTGGAGGTGGAGTGGGAGCATGGGAAAGTGTGAAGCCGAGGGGGGTTTGTGTTGGGCGAGGGCAGGGGGAATCTGGGGGACAGTACTCAAGGGTATGGAGGGGAGGAGCTTGGGTGGGTCGCCCACCTTGAAGCTGCCTCTGAACCTGGGTTGATGAGAGACCTTCCTCTTCTTCCCCACTTTGATATTTTTGGGTCATTGTTCAATGACGTTGCCAGAGGCTTGTGATTTCCTGGTCACCGTCATCATGTGAGTGCTTCCCAGCAGTCTACCCAGACCGCCTGACATCCCCATACACACCCTCCTCGGTATAGGGCCTGGCCACGCCCCGTGAGCTTTGGCCACAGAGCCACTTCCCAGCCAGTGGGAGCCCTGGAGGACCTTAGACATCAGAATGCACCATCCTGACACCTGCATGCCAATGGGCGGATGCTGGAAGGCCTGTATACTCTGGTTGGAGAAAGGGAAGTTTCCGTTAGCACCCATAAAGATCCTTGCTAACGCATCTGCCACCCTCCTAATCTCCTCTGTTAAATTCTGGTGGGTCACATGGCAGGGAGAAGGTGCCTTCCACAAGTTCTTTTTCGTAGCCACCCCATTCAGTGGTTCACTCTGTTCTCTCCCACGCTCCAGCATTACCTAGTGTTTATATTTCTGACCTAAAATCCTGCCAAGGTAATGTGACTATATTTTCTCCAGAAATGTGAACCATTCCACTGCTGTCTACAGATTGTTCTGAAGCACCTTAAAGACCATCTCGTTTTTGGCTACTACCAAGGAACTTTTCCATCCACCTCCTTTTCTCAGAGTTCACATAATATTTACTTGATTTTCTGTTTTCCAATCTGAAAGCACTGTTTTTAGGCTGTCAAGACTTCAGTGAAATAAATTTATTCCACTCGGTACTATAGTTTCGTTTCAAATGTGGGATCATGTTCATCTCATTAGGTGAAGTGCACAGGCTTGTGTTTATACAGTGAAGGAGAGATAAGGCAGATATATTGGTGCTGGAAGTTTTGCTATATGTCTGCATGTAGGAAACTACAACCTGAGACTGACGAGATCGTGGTTGAGGGGTGGGGGTCAGCTTCAACACTGTACTTGAGGTTCTTTCTAGTGTGACGAGGGAAAGGAAGACCTCCACATTGAAAGGGAAAAGTAAAACTATGTTTATTCACAGACAACACACAGAAAATTCTACCAATATTAAGCACTTCTAGAAATAATAATTGGGTTTAGCAAGGTAGTAGAATAAAAATCAATATCAAAATCAATTGTATTTTTATAATTATAGCAATGAATATTTTGAAACTGAAACAACAGTGCAATTTAAATTATCCTTGGAAAATATGAAATGTTTAGGGATAAATGGAACACAATTTGTATAATAAAAGATCTGTGTATTGAAAGCTACAAAACTAGAAGGGATAAATTAATAAAGACCAAAATATATGGAGATCAACATCTTGTTCAAGGGTTTGAAGACTCAACTTTGTTAATATGTGAGTTCTTCCCAAATTCATTTATGGGTTTCATGCCATCCCACCCAAAATCCAGAAGACTTTTAAAATAGAAATTGGCAGCGACATAGTTAAAAGAATTCTGAGAAACAGAGAACAAAGATGGAGGTGTCACACTCCTTTATTGTAAGATTTCTTACAAAGTGAGAATAATAAGGACAGTGTGGTATTGACATAATGATAGCAACACATCAACAGAAGAGAATAAAGAGTGCAGAAATAGACCCACACATATACACACATATAGACAACTGATTATCAATAAAGATACAAAGAAAGATTAGAGGAAAATGGAGAAATAGTATTTTTAACAATTTGATCTGGAATAATCACATGTCTACATGGACAAACATACATTTCAATCTATAACTCAATCCATATAAAAAAGTAACTAAAAATGAGTCATAGACCTAAATGTACAACTAAATATTTATATATCTTCTAGGAGAAACAAAGAAGAAACTATGTGTTGCCTTTGCTTATTCAACATTTTCTTAGATATACCAAAAAAAAGCTCGAAAACTAATTTTAAAAATTCACAAATTGAAGTTTTGAAATTCTGAAAATAGAAAAATTAGCTAGGCACCATGCAAACTCCTGTAGTCCCAGCTACTCAGGAGGCTGAGGAAGGAGGATTGTTTGAGGCCAAGAGTTTGAGGCTGCTGTGAGCTACAATGATGTGACTGCACTCTAGCTGGGGTGACAGAGTGAGACTCTGTCTCAAATAAAGTATGCTTCAATGAGTAATTATAAACACATTCAAAGCAGATTAAAACACTAGTCTCAACAAAGAGATAGGATATAAGAAAAGAACCAAATGGAAAATTTAGATGTGAAAAATATATACAACTGTAATAAAAAGCTTAATTGATTTGTCCAACAGCAGAATGGACACAATAGAGGACAGAATCAGTGAACTGAAAATAGAGCAATGGAAAAGTTGAGATCTGAACAGCAGAGAAACAGATAGATATAAAAAAATAAGTAAAGTCTGAGGGACAACAGGGCTATAATAAAAGATCTGATATTTCGGTTATCAGAATCCCAGAAGGAGAGCAAAAGAGACTAGTATTCAAAATGTATAAAAATAAATTCTTAAAAACCTTCCAAATTGGGCAAAACTCATAAACTTATATAGTACACATATTGAAGAAACTGAGTGAATCCTAAACAGGATAAACCAAATAAATCCATACAAAGATTTGACATAATCAAAATAGCAGAAAACTAATGACAAAGATAAATTTTTGAAATCAATGAAAGAGAAATGACACCTTACCTAAAGGGAATAAGAATTCAAATGACAGGGGAATTCCTATCAGAAAACATGGAGGCCAGAAAAGTGGAACAAGAGCTTTCAAGTGCAGAAAATCGTCTAACTACAACTAAAAAATGAGGGAAGAGTGGATGTAAAAGAAATAACCCAGCTATATGGTGCCTGTCTGAAACTCACTTCAAATACAGTGATAAAAATAGATTGAAAGTACACATGAATGTTCATGGGTTCTTTATTTTTAAGTCAAAAATTGGAAACAACAAAAATGTCCTGTGACACAAACTGCTCCACAATAAAAACGAGCAAACTATTGAAACATGAAGCAGCTTATACGGACCTCAAGGGCATAATGTTGAGTGAAAAAATCCAGTATCAAAATCCAGTTTCATACTGCAGTGTTATATATCTATCGTATAGATTAATAGGATTCTTGAAATGACAATATAAATATAAGAACAGATAATTGGTTTCCAAGGGTTAGGAATTGTGGGGGGAGAAAGCTGAGTGCGATTATAGAGTAGTGCTAGGGAAGTCTTTGTAGGTGGAATAGTGCTGTATGGTGTCTTGATCTGTATCTTGACTGTGCACAAATCTAGACTTGTGATTAACTGACACATTTTATCAATATAAATTTCCTGGTTTTAAAGTGGCACTATAGTAACCCCTGGATAAACCTGGATGAAAGGAACTTAGGAAATTTATATTATGTTTGTACCTTCCTTGAATCTATAATTATTTCAACATAAAACATTTTTAAAAAGTGGATACAGGCTTCAATTTTTGGTAATATATTTAAAAAGATACTCTGAATAACCTGCATTATGAAAAAAAGTAAAGTGCTGATAAATCAGTCAAATCTTGTTAAATGCATCACTCTTTAATATTAAAGTGTGGAATTCACGGGAGCCATGAATGAAATGATAGGGGGAATCCTAGGATGTGAGGGAGCATCAGATTCATCTTTCATCCTTAGGATTTCTGGAAAATCTTGGAAGCATTTAGCTTCCAGTGTATGTGTACATGAAGTACAGAGTACAAGAAATGAAGCCTAGAGCCTTCCCAAGATTGGTAGTCTTGTGGGAGAGCAATAGGAGGTCTAAAAGAAGCTCACCTGCTTGGGAACTTGCTACAGGATCAGATAGATGCGACAGCCAAGGAATTTGCTTGTCATAGGCTTTGTATTGGATAGAGGAAAAAAATAACACACTTAAAAATTGCGAATTTTATCAATTATTTATTTTATAAGACACTGGTTTCCAGAGTAAATCAAAACTCTACAACTCAAAGATAAAAGGGCAGATATGCCAATTACAAAATGGGCAGAAGATCGGAAGAGATGTTTCTCCAAAGAAGATACATGAATTACCAATAAGTACAATAGAAGCAGCTCAATCTTGTTAGTCATTAGGGAAATACAAATAAAAATCACAGTGAGATACCAATTCACATCCATTAGGATGGCTAGAATCTAAAAGACAGCCAAAAACAAGAGTCGGTGGGGATGTAGAGAAATTGGAAACATCGCATGTTACTGGTCGGATTGTAAAATGGTTCAGCCATTTTGGAAAAGACTTTGGCAGTTGTTCAGAAAGGTAAACACTGGATCACCCAGCAATTCCACTCCTACACCCAAAAGAAATGGAAACTTATGTCCATCCAAAAACTTGTACAGAAATGTTTATGGCAGCAGCACTCACAATATCCAAAAGGTAGAAACAACCTAAATGTCCCTCAAAAGATGAGAAGATCATCCCAAAGTGGTATATCCATACAGTGGAATATCATTTGACTCTAAAAAGAATGAAATTATGATATATGCTACAACATGGATGAAGCTTGTAAACATTGTGCTAAGTAAAGCAGCCATTCACAAAAGACCACATATTGTGTGGTTCTATATATACAAAAGGCTCAGAATAGGAAAACTTATGGAGATAGAAAGTAGCCTTGTGATTCCCTGGGGCAGGGGGTGTGAGGTTTGAAGGAAATGGACAGTGAACTTGAATGGGTACAGGGTTTCTTATTGGGGTGATGGAAATGTTCTAAAATTGACTGTGGTGATGGTTGCACACTTCTGTGAACATCTTAAAGGCCACTGAATTGTACACGTTAAATGGGTGGTTTTTATGTATTTGAATTATGTCTCAATAGAGCTATTTTTATTTTTTTATTTAGTGTTGAATTATTTTTTCAAATTTAATTTAATTAATTTATTTTTTATTTCAGCATATTTCGGGGATACAAATGTTTAGGTTACATACAGTGCCTTTGCACCGCCCAAGGCAGAGGTGCAAGCATGTCCATCGCCCAGACGGTGCTTACTGCACCCATTAGGTGTGAACATACCTATCCCCTCCTACCCCCGCCGACCTGTCTGATGCCTGATGAATGTTAGTACTATATGTGCACTTAGGTGTTGAGCAGTTAATACCAATTTGATGGTGAGTACATATGGTGCTTGTTTTTCCATTCTTGGGATGCTTAACTTAGTAGAATGGGTTCCAGCTCCATCCAAGATAATATAAGAGGTTCACTATTGTTTTTTGTGGCCCAGTAGATATCCATGGTATACATATACCACATTTTATTAATCCACTCGTGTATTGATGAGCATTTGGGTTGTTTCCACATCTTGTGATTGTGAATTGTGCTTCCATAAACATTCAAGTGCAGATGTCTTTTTTATAGAAAGACTTTTGTTCCTTTGTTTAGATGCTGATTAATGGTATCACTGGGTCAAAGTATAGTTCCACCTGTAGTTTTTGAGGTGTCCCATATTACTTTCCAGAGAGGTTGTACCAGTTTGAAGTCCCACCAGCAGTGTATTAGTGTTCCTATCTCTCTACATTCATGCCAACATTTATTGTATTAGGACTTTCTGATAGACCATTCTCACTGGAGATAAGTGACATCTCACTGTGACTTTCATGTGCATTTCCCTGATGATTAGAAATGTTGAGCATTTCTTAGTTTTTTTTTGGCCATTAATGTGTCCTTGTTTTGAAAAGTTTCTGTTCATGTCCTTTGCCTACTTTTTAATGGAGTTGTTTTCTTCTTTCTTGCTGATTTCCCGAGTTCTGCATAGGTGCTAGTCATGAGCACTTTATCAGATGTGTAGCATGCAAATATTTTGTCCCACATAAAGCTGTTTTTAGAAAGCAACACCAAGCATAATATGAGCAATATGATGTCATTTCTATAAATGATGGATGGCTGGCATATTAGTTAGAAACATTTTGTCAGTAGAGCTGACATTCATATTTCCTGAGTCTATGCCAATTTTTCATTCAAATTCTTACTTCCTTCTGCTTTTCCTTCCCTTCTTTTCCATCCTTTCAAAAGCAGGCCCTTTCTTCTCACTGATTTGCTTCATGGTTCTTTTATTTGAAAATATTTCTCTTCTCTTCCTTTCCTCCCTGCCTCCCGTCCTCTATTCTTTCC
>JAPYYL010000031.1:8559310-8584914 GCA_028534055.1 Eulemur mongoz | reverse complement strand
GTTTCTGATTATTTTGAGAGTTGCTCATGTCTAGCTGTTGGAATAAAGGAAATAAGAGGCCTCTGAAACAAGCGCTGTGAGTAGAGAGCGTGGAGAATCTCATCCATTAATGCTGAAACCATGGAGCTAGTCCCAGGGAGGTAAATGAGGCCTTAGGTAGGGGTGGGTGCTCTGCAGGATGATATTGCCCCTAAAGTAAACTTTTCGGCAGCTTGTGGGCGATGTGGCCTCTTCGGGGAACCAGGTTGGTTTGGATGTCTAGTTCTGAATTTCCTGGTGTCTCTCTGTTTGACTGACATCCTCATTTTCTTTTCACAGCACCTCCAGAACACTGACAAGTAAGATTCCTGTATTTGAGGCAAAATCATAGCAGAGACTAACAATTCCAGGAACTCTCTCTTCTAGACAAAACGATTGCTTCTGCTTTCTTTCTTTCCCCAGTGCTTCTATATAGCTAATCTGTTTCTGCAGCATTGATAGACAGCCTAGCAATCTGGTCTACTCTTTTCTCTGTTCCTCCTTTCTGACTTGTTCTTTCCACTATTTTGCCTGAAGGCTGACCAGAGTGAAGACTATGGCTGCAGTGGATGGGAGCGAATTCTCCAGATATCCTATCTCCCCCCACCTTTAGTAGTTTCCTTGGGCACTAGTCAGATTCGAGCACACAGTAGGATCTAGGTGCAACTGTCTTTAGGCTACTCTCTGGTGCAAAGAACCTATAAAAATTCTAGTCTCTACCTCCTGGGGACTAAGGTCTCAGGCTCAGCTCATGGCCTCCCCAATGGGTGATGCACTTGGTACTTGGAAGAACCTCTGGCAGTGTGAGAACCAATTTGAGAAGGCATGAGGCACATATTCTCCCTGGCACCCTGTGGGCCTTTTCATATCCAGCAGCCTGGGAGGGAGGAAGGGAAAACCCTAAAGAAACTGTAGTTCAGAAACGTTACAGGTTGTAAGGTTAGCACAGAAAAATTAGTTCTACTTATATGTGGCTATAACAAAAAATTAGAAATAAACACTAAAGGAATTTTCACCTCTAGATTTGGCCTATAGAAATGTTTAAAAGTACTCTATATGTTGAACAAAGCAATCGACACCCAACAGTGTGGAAAAATCAAAAGTAATAACTTACAGTTCTTGAAAAACCATAATACAAGGGAGAAAACAAAGTAACTAGGTAGCAATCAAAATGATGACTCATGTAATATCTCACATATCAATATTAACATTGAATGTAAATGGTCTAAATGCCCCACTTAAAAGACACAGATTGGTGGAATAGATTAACAAAAAGCACAACCCAAATATACTCTGTCTTCACGAAGCTCATTTAACTTGTGAAGATTTTCATAGACTGAGGGTAATGGGTGGAAAAAAATATTCCACACAAATGGAAACCAATAGCAAGAAGGAGTAGCTATTCTTATACCAGTTGAAACAGACTTTAAATCAACAACAGTAAAAAAATAAAAAATAGTCATTATACAATGATAAAGACATCAATTAAACAAGAAGTTGTAACAATTATAAATATATATGCACCTAAAGCAGCATCTCCCAGAGTCATAAAAGAAATACCACTAGACTTAAGAAAAGAAACAAACAGCAACATTATAATATACAATGACTTCTACACTCCCCTGACAGAACTAGGCAGATCATTGTACCTAGGATATTTACAGAACATTCTACCCCCAAACTACAGAATATACATTCCTTTTATCAGCACATGGAACATTATCCAAGATAGATCATATTTTAGAGCACATAAAACCTCTTAGAAAATTAAAAAAAAATTAAATTCATACTGTGTATCTTCTTAGGGTATAGTGGAATGAAAGTAGATATCAACTCAAAGAGGAACTCTCAAAACTACACAAATATATGGAGATTTAGAAACCTGCAGGTGAAGGATCCTTGGGTCAATGAAAAAATCAAGATGGAAATCAGAACCTTTTTTTAATTGAATGACAAAAGTGACACAAGCTAACAAAATTTCTGGGGCACAGGAAAAGCAGTGCTGAGAGGAAAGTTCACAGCAATAAAAGCCAACATGAAAAAGACATAAAGATCACACATTAACAAGCGAATATCACACCTCAAGGAACTAGAAAAAGGAGAATAAACTCAATCCAAAGCTAGCAGAAGAAATGAAATAAAGATCAAAGCAGAACTAAACAAAATTGAAACAAAGAAACTGCCATAGGATCAATGAAATGAAAACTTGGCTCTTTGAAAAGATAAACAAAAGCAATAGGCCACTAGATAACCTAAGGAAGAATAAAAGAGAAAGTGTTAAGATAAGGTCCATCAGAAATAAAAAGAATACATTACAATTCATATCACAGAAGTAAAAATTCCATCCAAGACTACTAGGAAAACCTCTACACACACAAACCAGAAAATCTAGAGGAAATGGATAGAGTTTTGGAAACACACAACCTCCCAGGCTTGAATCAGGAAGAAACAGAAATCCTTACCTG
Source organism: Eulemur mongoz (assembly GCA_028534055.1). Classification (NCBI taxonomy): domain Eukaryota; kingdom Metazoa; phylum Chordata; class Mammalia; order Primates; family Lemuridae; genus Eulemur; species Eulemur mongoz. The sequence goes on along the minus strand of JAPYYL010000031.1, from coordinate 8,582,431 downwards.
ACCAATAGCAAGCAGCAAGACCGAAAGACTAATAAAAAAAAATCTCCCAATAGCAAAAATCCCAGGACCACACAGATTCACAGCTGAACTCTACCAGACCTACAAAGAGAACTGGCACCTATTGTACTATAACTATTCCGTAACATTGGGAAGGAGGGAATCCTTCCTAACTCATTCTATGAAGCCAGCATCACCCTGATATCAAAGCCAGGAAAAGAAACAACAACAATAAAAGAAAACTAGACACCAATATCTCACATGAATATACATGCAAAAATCCTCAACAAAATACCAGCAAAGCAAATGCAAGGACACATCGAAAAGATAGATGAAAACATAGGGGAAACACTCCTTGACATTGGTTTTGGCAATGGCTTTATGCCTTTGACTCCAAAAGGCACAAACAACAAAAGCAAAAAGAAACAAGTGGAGCCATATCAAACTAAACTTTCTGCACAGCAAGGGAAAAAAAATCAATGACATGAAAAGGCAACTTACAGAATGGGAGAAAATACTTGCAAACCATATATCTGATCGAGGCTTATATTCAAAACCTATAAGCACCTCATACAACTCAATGGCAAAGAAAAAAAAAAGAAACAACTTAAAAATAGGCAAAGGATCTGCATAGACGTTTCTCTGAGGAAGACATACAAGTGACCAACAGGTATATATCAAAGTGCTCAGCATCATTAATCATTAGGGAAATGAAAACAAAAACCACAGTGAGATACCGCCTCACACTTGCTGGGATGGCTACTATCCAAAGTGAAATGATAACAAACATTCGTGAGTATGTGGAGAACAGGAAACCCCTGTACACTGTTGCTGGGAATGTGAATTGGCACAGCCGTCATGGAAAATAGCATGAAAATCCCTCAAAACAATAAAAGTAGAACTATCCTGTGATCCAGCAATCTCAGTTCTGGTTATATATCCAAAGGAATTGAAATTGGGATCTCAGAGAGATATTTGCACTCCCATGTTCATTGCAGTGTTATTGACAATAGTCAACAAATGGAGAAAACCTAAGTTTCATCAATAAATGAATTGGATAAAGAACATGTGAGTGTTATCCAGACACACAAAAGAAGAAAATCCTGCCATTTGCTACAACATAGATCAACCTGGAGGGCTCAGACTATGCTAAGAGAAATAAGCCATGCACAGAAAGAGAAATACGCATGATCTCACTTATATGTGGCATCTAAAGAAGTCAAACTCATAGAAACAGAGAGTAGAAAGGTCGTTGCCCAGGCCTGGGGTTGGGAGAAATGGGGGAATTTTGGTCAACGGGCACAAAATTTCAGTTAGATGAATACATTCTGGAGATCTGATGTACAACACCATAACTATAGTTAATGGTAATGAACTGTATACTTGAAATTTTCTAACAGAGTAGATCTTAAATGTTCTTGCTACGCATACAAAATAGTAACTATATGAGTAGATGTTAATTGTGCTAACCATTTCACAATGTATATGTATATCAAAACATCAGGTTGTACACCTTAAATATATACAATTTTTATTTGTCAAGAAAACATAATTTTCAAAAGTAAAATAAAATTGGAAGACCTATTTTACCTGATTTTTTAAAAATCTTTTTTCCCCATTTATGTTTTATTTGAATCTATGCATGGGATACAAGTGCAATTACACTATCTGACTTTAAGATAATGCTACAGTAATCAAGACACTATTAAATTGGCTCAAGGATAGACACATAGGTGAATGAAATTGATCAGAGAATACACAAATAGACCTACACAAGTATAGCCTGTAGTTTTACAAAGATCTAAGACAATTAAATTGAAAACAGTTGGTCTTTTCAAGAAATAGTATTGGAACAGTTAGACATCCATGTGTAAGAAATGTATCATATACCTAAATCTTACATGAAAAACAATAACACTTTTAAAGAAAGCATGGGAGAAAATCTCATGACCTGCCATATGCAAAGAGATCTTGAACACGACACCAAAAGTATGATTCCTAAAGGACAAAAATTAAATTAGACTTCCTGAGAATTTACAATTTTGATCTGAGAAAGGCAGAATAAAAGTCAAAAAGGCAAGCTAAAAATGGGAACAAAATATTCGTAGATCATATATCCAGTGAAGGATTTGTATCTGGAATACATAAAGGGCTCACAAAACTTGAAAATTAGAAAACAAATGACCCACTTTCAGTAATGGACAAAATACCTCCAGAAGCGCTTTACCAAAGCGGGCATATAATGGCAAATAAGCACATGAAAGCAGTTTCCATCCATTGGCCATTAGAGAAATGCAAATTGAAATATAAATGAGATAACAGGACACACATTTGCAAATGATTAAAATAAAAGTACTGACAGTGCTAACGAGGACAAAGAACAACTTGAAATCTCATGCATTAGTGTGAGAAAATAAAATGTTGCAGTCACTGCGGAAATGATTGAGTAATGTCTTATAAACACACGCTTACCATATGACTGAGCAATGCCACTCGTGGGAGCAACAAAACTGTATGCTCATGCAAAAACATACACCTAAATATTTATTGCAGCCCTATTCATATTTGCCCAAATCTGCAAACAACCCACTATCGTTACACAGGTGATGGATAAACAAACTGTAATGCCTCCACACAGCAGTACACTACTCAGCAATAAAAAGGGAGGTATTGATATACACAACTTGGATCTAACTGAAAGACATTTTGATGACAAATGTATTCATAACAAAATGAGGAACTACTCATGACAATTATGGTTCTTGGTAGCTGGTATTTCTAATCACATTCTACTACCCATTCTGTATTGCCTTGGCTTTCAGCACCTCAGCTGGCTGTAGTTCTTTAGCTGGTGGGGTGACCCAAAGTCCATTCTTGTTAGGTCGGGCATTCCTAGTCCTGCCTGGATTGGGTTGTTGTAATTTTTCACTGACCTTAATCACAGGACATGGCAATGTTATGGGACTCCCTGAAGGATCTCCTGTATTCCAGACATGCTCTTCCTTGCCTCCATGGTGGAGCACCAGTCCAGTTTCCCCTTGCTAGTCCAGATCAGTCACCCCAGCCAACACAGCAACTCTTAGCCTATTGAGTCAAAGGCATAATGAGCCCAAAGTGACTGGTGGCCATCTTATCTCCAGTTGAGTGGAATTGTTGTTATCTCTCCTGGAGGAAGCATTCCTCCACCTGGAACTAAGAGTTTTAGGCCAGCAGAGCATAAGGTTTTTGTGAGAACAGGAAGCAAAACCTTTGCTGGTAGGTCACTAGGTGTGAGGAGAGTGATGCCACACTCACTTCCAGCCCTTAATTCCTGGACCTTTGAATACTGGCTATGACAGAAACTACACCATATATTGGATGCTGATTCAGAGGGTATACAGCCTCCTAGAGAACCGCAGCCCTGCAAAGTATTGTCACCTACCTGATGCTGTTACCTATGACTTCAAAAGGCCATTACCCTGCTATTTTTCACAAATACATTTGTTTGTGTGTGTGTGTATATATATATATATATATAGCAAATACCTTTATTTTCTTTCCTCCTGTACTTCCTTATCATGTAACAGGTATGTGTTTACTTCATACCAGTATTTAAGTATTGTTGAATTTATGTAATATTATTTAAGTTATGGGATACCAGCACAAGGAAAACCTCATTGAAGGAACTTATCTCCTCTTCTGGGGAAACAATTGGTATTTTTCTGATTGTGTGCAGGACACTTGTATTAAGTTAGGCAGAATGATGACCTTGCTCTTGTCTCTATTTGGACCTTAGGTATGGTCTAAAGAGCTGCGTATAGGTGCCAAGTGGAGACCGGTTTGACAGATGATGGTTAATTTTATGTGCTGACTTGGCTGGGGTCAGAGAGCTAGTCAAACATTGTGTCTGTGAGGGTATTTTTGAGAGAGGTTGGCATTTCAGTCCCTATACTGAGTAAAGAAGATTGCCCTCACTAATGTGGCAGCAACTGAGATTGTCCCCAGAACAAAAAAAGTGGAAGCAGGGTGAATTCTCTCAATTTCTGAGCTGGGATATCCATCTTTACCTGTTCCCAGATCACTTATCTCCGGGTTATCAGACCTGCAGACTCCAGGACTTATACCAGAAGCTCTGCTGCTCCCTAATATTCTTGCTTGTATTTCTGCAGAGAATGCAAACTATTACAAGCATGTAGGCCACTATCTACACAGCACTCTGCTTAACCTAAACCTGTGGCTGGAAGCAACCCCTGTTGATGCAGCCAAACATCAGGTCCAGCCTTGACTCCTGTCCAAATAGACAGACCCATTTTCCCACTGGATACCTCCACCTGGATGGGCCAGAGCACCTCCCCACCTGCACAGTTCACAGTCACCTCATCCTCCCCACTCTTCCTCATCCCAACACGACCAACTCTTCCTCCTTTCCCCTCACCTTCAGCTAAGGGGAGCGGCTTCCACCTACTCAACAGCCCCAAAAGTCAGATCATTAAATATTCTCGCCATCATTTCACTGAACCCGACTTCCTAAAACTCTAAAGTGTGTCTCCACCAAACTACCTTCCCCACAGCAGATTGAAGTAACTGGCCCCTTCTTTTGTTTTGTTTACTTGGTGGTTTTCCTCAATAGATGTCTAATAAATTTTGTGGAATGAATGAATGAAGGAAGGAATGGATGGATCAAAATACCAGAAGGTCCCATTGGCCGATTCAAAATGTGGAGCCTGCCCCCCACCTGGGCCTTCTGCCTTCATGGAAGGCATGTGCCACAACTGCTCATCTGACATCAGAATTTCCCTGGACTGTCCCTGATAGTGTCATCCTGGACGTCTCCTCCCCAAGCCCAATCACCCTCTTGGAGGTGTCGATGCTGGCAATAGGATGGGGCCTGTTTCTTCCTGCACTAGGCCTCACACATCGGTCAGTGTGACAAGGAAGGGTACCACCTACATTGTCATGGCGTGTCCATAGCCAGCCCCTCATCAGCAGAGTCTGGGGTAATTAAACCCTGGGCATCCTTCTTCCAGTTTCCCCTCCAAGCAGCCGAACTGCTGCCTTCCCCTACCCAGTGCTCTTCCAGGCCTGTCTCACCTGTTGGTATTGATCGCCAACCCACCCACCTATGCAGTGGAGTTTGAGGGGGTCCAGGGTACACAGAGGATGAAACCCCAGCCCCCACAGGTGTCGAGACAGCTCCCAGGCTAGGACTGGGCAGAGCTCTGTAGGCAGAGCTCTGATTGCCAGCCTGCCTGGAGCTCTGTGGCCATGGCTTTGCACCTGGTCTCTCTCCTGGACTCTGGCCACTGTTGTACTCATGATCGCCCTAACACTCATCACTCACTGAGAATTCCTGTCTGCTCTACTTCCCTGGCTCCTGGTCACTCTGACCAAATCTTTCCTTCTTTAAAGGAAAGGAATGCTGACATTTCAGATGCTTAAATCAAGCTTAGTGGAATGGTCTTACTCAGGACATCACTGCCTGAATCCAGCTTTATCTGGGGGAGGAATTAACCTAATCAGAGACAGTGCAGATGCAAATTAAAATAACAGTGAAACAGTATTTCTTCACCAAATTTTATTCATAATTTTCACCAAAATTTAAAAGATTGATAAAATAATACATTTGTTAGAGTGTAGGATATTCACATACATTTCTGAGAAACTACCTGGTACAGTATTTTTGGAATAAAATTTTCATCATATTTGTAAAAAGTTGAAATATCCATACCATTTCCTCTTTCAGCCAATGACCATGTTAATGTATCTTTCTTATTAGAACACATGCATATTTCCCAAGAATTTCAGGTTCAGAGATATTATTTCACTTCTACAAATCATAGCAACAATTGGAAAACAGATTATGTGTCCATCAGAAGAAGGAAGGTTTAGTTAACTGTGACACACAGCTACTTTACAGTTCTAGGCAGCAGTTACAAAAGTGATGGTGGAAGGTGCTACACCCATCTTATTAAGTGGCAAAGGCATGTGATAGATCTATATGTCCATCATACCTGTGGGTATTTAACAACACTGTATGTTTTTGCAGTGCACCTACGTCTAAAACCCCTAGAATAAGGCTTAAATTAATGCACACCATATTACTATGAACAGTAGTGGTGATATCTGAGGAGGGAACTGAACAGTAAATGAACTTTGTAAGGACAGGAATTGTGATTTATCTATAGTTTTAGAGAATATAGGCACTATTCCTTTGCAATTGAAACATCTAAATAAGCTTGACACCAAAAATATTAGCTTTGTATAATTTGAAGTAACTGCAAGGTCATGAAATAAACTCTAAATTTGAATGGCTAAACACAAGAAAAGCTTATTTTCCATGCATTTAAATTCTGATGTGGTTTGTCAGGGGTTCTCAAGTGGCCCGAGGCTGCCTCCTCCTTGTGACTCCCCCATCTCACATGGAGATGCCTTCCTTGACATTGAATGAAGGGAGAACATGAGGAAATGGCCCCCTGGCTCTCTAGTGCCTGAATGGGACAAACAAGGCCTCTGCTCGTGATCCAGTGAAAAAGGATAGTCACATGACCTTTCCTCATTACAAGGGGACTATACTGTTCCCATTTGTCTAGGAGGGAGCAGAAGACAATATGTGTAAGAGCACTTAAAATCCTTGCCACAAACGGTTACATAGTATGTGCTCAACAAAAAGCCATGGCTATAATGTGTTATGACAACACCCTTCACTGCTGGGAGGAGTTTCAGAGAAGGCCAGATTTTGCCCAAGCTCCCCAACTTTTTAAAGGAACTACTACATGAGAGATGCTTTCAATTGCAAGATCACATGTATTTTTCCAAGGATCCTGTAAAAGTCAGCAGGAAGGCTTTGCCATCTTCATTCAATGGCACTTTTCTGCACTGTCCTTTGCAGCACCATCTGTCATCCCAGTAGGCTGAGGACTTTCTCTTTCCATTTGAGGTAGGGGCAAAATCTTAACCTGTGAGTCTTTGCTACCCTCTGCATGACTGAAGATCTACACAAGATGTCCTTAGACACACTGAAAGCCAGGATTTTCTTGTGGGGCAGATACATGGAGCAGAAGCAGTGGAAAGATGGTTATTCCTTGATTTTTAATCTGAGTAGGCATGTCTACTAAGGAACCAGTTTTTACTTCCTAGCAGGATAGCACCAATTTAGGAATTCATGTTTGGGAGGTATTTGCTTCACAGTGATTTCTGTAGTCTTTCCTCATTTACCAATATAAAGAAGATGCTATGAACTGAACAGTGTCCCCTTGCTCCAAATTTATATGTTGAAGCCCTAAGCCCCAATGTGATGTATGTGTAGATAGGGCCTTTCAGAAGTAATTAGGGTCAAATTAGGTCATGAGAATGGGCCCGTGATAATTGGATTAGTGCCCTCATAAGAAGAAACATGAGAGAGGTTTCTTGCTCTCTCTGTCTCTCTCTGCCATGTGTACACACAGAGAGGGCAGCTGTCCACAAGCCAGGAAGAGAGAGCTCACCAGGGATCAAATCTGCCAGTACCTTGATGTCAGACTTCCCAGCCTCCAAAACTATGAGGAGTAAATATATGCTGTTTAAGCCTCCCATTCTATGATATTTTGTTTTGGCAGTCTAAGCTGACTAACATGAGAGGCTTTGGTTTTTGACCACCCTGGAAAGCTCTTTAATCTATGTATGTGCTCGGTGGCCAGTTTCAAATAAGGCACCCATTAAAGTCCTATTGTAAATACCATGGGTTGGTGGTTTAAAAAATTTCCCTCTAACTTCAAGGCTGTATCTCAGGAACTGGTAAATTATGGGTCAAATCAGACTTGACTCATCAACTTATTTGAAAAACATTTGGGGAATGTATTGAAGACATCCAACAGAATGATCAGGTGTCTAAAGTTCACTATTCAAAGTCAAAGGGACCTTTGCTATCACAGGGGCTCCAGGGTGAGGAAGAGGGACAGTTAAATGCCTTCTGCAGAAAGTAGAAATACTCTATGTTGGGGGAGAAGAAGTGACTCTCGGCAGTGCCACTGGCAGCAGGGCACAGCCTTTAGAGGATGCAGCCACAAAGAGCTGGGCAGCAGTCTGGATTCCAGAGTTGGACAGGCAGGCCCACAGGGCAAGACTCAGGAAAGGGCACAGTAATGTAGTAAAGTACTGGTACTGCACATAAATGCTGGCATCTGGGAAGGTTTGGCTCTCAAGAAACCACATACAATCCCTAAATTGCATTTGGTTCACATTGTCATCCTCCTTCTTGCCTTACTCATTGCAGGCTGCCATAAGGAAATACTCTGGACTGGGAGCTCAAACAACAGACAGTTATTTTCTCATAGTCCTAGAATCTGGGAAGTCTGAGATCAGGGTGCCAGGGTAGTGGATGTCTGGTGAGGACTTTCTGGCTTACAGATGTCCACCCTGTCTGTGCATCCTAATGTGGCAGAGAGAAATAAAAAGAGCAAACTACTTCTCTGGTATCTCTACTTGTAAGTGCACTAATCCCATCATGAGGACTCCACCCTCATGTCCTCAACCAAACCGAATTACCTCCCAAAGGCCGTATCATCAAAGACTATGACATTGGGGCTTAGGGCTTCAATGTATGAATTTTGGGGGACACATTTCATTCCATAGCACATTTTTGGGCCTGCTTTTAGTTCCTGGACCACAGTCCTTGTTTTGTTTGCCTGAAAACATTATGGAATCATGAGAAGAGAAATGAAGCAAGACCAAGGTCTGCTTCAGGTTCAGATGAGTGGGAATTATGTGGGCTCTAGATGAATTCAAACCATATGTATTAGATTTCTTGGGTTGCCATGGAAACGTGCTATGGACTGGGGGGGGTTAAACAACAGAAATATATAGTGTCATTGTCCTGGAGGCTCGAAGTCCACTATCTAAGTGATGGCAGGGTCTGTTTGTTCTGAAGCACCTTTCCTTGGTTTTGGAGATGGATGTCTTCTTCCTGCATCTCCACAGGGTCTTTCCTCTATGTGTGTCTGTGTCCTAACCTCCTCTTCTCATAAGAACACCAGTCGTTAAAATAGAGCCCACCCTAGTGCCCTCATTTTACCTCAATGACCTCTTTAAAGACTGTATCTCCAAATACAGTCACAGACTGATATACCAGGGTTTAGGGCTTCAGCATATGCATTTTAGGGCAGACACCATTCTGTCCACAAGGGTAGGGATCTAGTCTCAACCCCGTTGCTTATTAGCCACGTGTTTATCGGAATCTACCAAGCCCTGTGAGCCTGAGGTTCTTCATCTGTGAAATAGGTTTGATAGGATGTCTGGTAGGACTGTTGGAATGTGTGCAATGTATGTAAACACCTGACACGGTGTCTGGCATATGTTAGATCTTTACTGATTGACAGTTATTTGCATTACTAGTATATTTGGACCACAGATCCTAGTACACTTACCTCTGGAAATTTTGTTTTTGCTAGTGTCGTTATTATCTAAAAAACCTCTGAGTATGCAGCACAATAGGACAGTAAATTCCAATTCAGCCAAAAATGTTGCTTCATAGATAAAACTCGATAAAAATCCCCTCCTAGATGATTTACTATTTAATTTGGGCATGAGGGAGTCTTCCCCAGCTGGATACAGCTCAAAGCTCCTGGCATCTGAATCAAAGACCAACTCCTTCCCTCCCATCCAGCTGCGTTTCCAGCCAAACTGCTATTTTCATCCATTTCATCAGCACTTCAAATATAAGCCCTTACAATTGGGCAAATTACACTTGAGATAACCTAAATAAAATGCTATTTTAATAGTGTCAGCTCTGGCTCTCTCAGCCAGGCCAATGTGCACCTGGCCAGTGGCTTGGGGGCCTCACTTCATGGGAAATTTACCATATCTCTCAGGAAATCCCTGCAGAAGACGATTATTGGTCAGCTGGCTCTGGCACTGTGCTCAGCTGCAGTGGACAAGAGCACAGGACATCTTCCACACCCGCCCCACCTCGAGAATGGTCTCTGCTTTGCTCAGCATCCAGAAGGAACTGCTCAGGGCAGTTCCCCCTTCCAGGCTTTGCTCTCAGCGCTAAGTCAGGAGTCACATGGTGTGAGAGTCTGGCCCTGCCACCACCTAGCTTCATTACAACCAACTCCCACAGAAGGAACTGCAGTTTCCCCAAGCCCCAAACTTCCCCGGGTCAGGGCACTTACACCCCACTGCTCTCAGCAGAAGCTCCACCATTCAACCCTTTAATCACTTGTTCTTTAGGACTTAGAGGACATTTCACCACCTTAATTATAGGACTGCAGGTCACAGACTCTCTAATTCTATGGGCAGGTGTGGGTCTGGCTTCCCCTAGTGTCTACATTAACCCAGGGCCTTTCAAACAGCAGATGGTCAATGAATATTTGGGAAACAAATATGCCAGTGAGTAGGGGTCTTGTTTATTGAGATTAAATTTCCCCTACTTTCTCAAATAAGCCAAGCAAATTCACACACACACATGTATTTTAATTTCATAGTAAAACACGTGAACAAGGATAACATGGCAAGAAGGAAGTGTCTTTAAATTTCATTTCTCTATTTCATAACTCCATATATTGAAATGCAAAGTTATTTCACATTTCCAAGAAAATTCCTATTGCAATGACATTCCAATTCCACCTTGCTCCAAGCAGCAAAATGAAATAGAAGATGACACCATTTCTTTTACAAAATGGCAAACTCTTACTTTTGACAAGCAAAATTACACGTGTGGTGAATATCATTCCCCATCTTAGATGCTGAAGCTAATGATTTAATTAATTAGTAAATTAAGATTTGTTCTATGAAAATGAACAAAATTTGAAAAATTCCAAAAGAAAAACAAAGGTCAATATGCAAAACACCCAAATGTAACATGGACACAAAGCTTATGCATTGGTGGTCTCTCCAAGCTACTGGGGCCCTCCACTTCTTTAAACACTGACTGCTTTCATCAAACACAGAGTAAAGAAAGGAGTAATTTTTCATGGGGCAGGAGGAGCCGCTGGAAGGGGAACTGGATGTTCACTGGTCCTCCCCCCCCCATTGGACCTGCCTGCAACTCCTGCTCACACTCTCCCTACCTAATCTCTAAAAGCCTCTTCATACAGGAGTGGGAAGGATCTGGGGTCTCTCCAATTGAACCTGGCCACATATTCCAGGATTTTCATCTTGGTGGTTTCAGCATGTTCCCTGGGACCCCGCAGGAACTTATAACATGCAGGATCACTGTTGGGCGCCTGCCGTACTCCAGGTACCCTTCCTGTACCCAATTCTGGGTGATGAGTTTCCGGAGCTTCCTGTAGATGTAATGCTGTCTCCCAGTATGCATCCCCATGGTACCCAGTGCTTCCCAGATGACCTCCTCCTGGGCACAATAGCCCTGAAAGTAAATGACACCCAAGGTGATTATCAGGAGGCCAACCTTGGGAAAGTGCTGGGTATCATTCAGCTCCTCACTGTAGGTGAGGCCCAGGGCAGTGACAAGGACATAGCAGTGGCTGGCAGGATCCACTTCCTTCACATCGATGCCAAAGATCAGCTGCATGCACTTGGAGGCATTGACGAAGCTCTCAGGAAAGAAATCTTGACAATCTGTGATGACAATATTCAGCATTTCTTCCTTGGTGGTCAGCTCCTTCATTCGATACTTGAGGAGCAGGAAATGAACCAAATCAGACTTCTTGTCTTCTAGCTCCTCTTGCAGCAGGGACGCCGGGACTACTGGGTGCTGGGAGATGCTTAGCCCCTCCTGTTGTCCAGTGATGGAGGCTTCATTGGAGTGATGCTCTGGATTGGAGGCCAGGACCATGGGAGAGGAGGAGGCTCCCTGAAGACTCAGTGTTGCAGCAGCAACCTCTTCCAGGGTTCCTGGGGGACAGTAGAGGAGGAGGCAGCCACCCCCTCCTCCTGACCCCTGGGAGCCTGTGCACCCACCTTGCCCTGTGCCTGTCTTTGGGCCTGAAGGCGCTGATTCCTCTGAGAGACGCGGGGAGGCATGATGGCTCTGGTCAGGGAAAACAGGCAGGAGCTGGGTGATGGGGACCCACAGACCTGGAAAAAGAGGAAGCATGTCAGTGGCCTGAGTGAGAACCACACCCTACGGGCTCTTACAAAGTGCAACCTAAAGGTCTTCTCCTTACGTGATGCCCTGGGGCCTCCCAGGGCTCCTCTCCTCCTGGTCAGCCTGTTCCCTGAGCACATGAACAAGAAAAGGAGATGGCTCCTCAGGCACAGCTGGACTGCAGAGTATGAGGCTCCAGTGCTGATAGTGGGTGGGTGGGGCCAGGCACTATTGGGTCCCCTCTGTCCTGGGGAGGGCAGAGCCTCTGGCACACTTTCAGAGTGTGTGCCTCACCTTGACTCCTGTCACGGCCTGGGCCTCCTCTGCTCTGTGACCTGAGGACACTGCCTCAGACCAAGGTCTCACTGTGGGTTCCTGGAGCCCCTGTAAGGGGAAGTGAGGGGCCCTCAGGCTGCAGATACACAAACAACCCTGGTACTCCCAGTGCTGTCAGGAGGGTGGGTCAGGCTCTGTGATCTCCCCACTGTTCTAGGGTGGATGGTCACCTCCGTGCTCACTCAGGGCCCTCAGCTTTCTCCTGGAGGGCCCTAGACCTCACCCCTCTCTGGCCTGAGAAACTCTCAGAACAAGAGCTCACATCTCTGATACAGAGCAGAAGGCAGTGAGTGGGCCCCATATCTCCCAGGGATGACTGCAGGGACAAGGATGCACTGTGGCACCCCCTATCGAGACGTAGGACCCTGCCCTGTATGGCACTGAGTTAGCCCTGGGTCCCACAAGGCTCCAACCCCCAGAGTCCCCTAAATACTAAGTGGGAGGGACTCAGCCTGACAAGTCTGTCCTGGGTGGTCCACGGCTGACAGCAGGAGCAAAGCTGGATTATTTGGGGACCATCTACGTGGGGTGGGGCCCTCTCAGTCCACCCACAGCATCTCACTTGACTCCTCACAGAGCCTTAGCCCTCTCCCTCCGACGATCTGAAGTCTGCCCCTCAGACTGATGGCCTTGTCTCTGTCAGCCCCTTATATGGACGTCAGTGGACGTCAAATCCCACCCCCAAAGCTGGCTTCCTGGGCTGACAGCAGGAGTGGAGCTGGATTATTTGGAGACCGTCTACTAGAGGGTGGGCCCCGCTCAGTCCACCCTCATCATCTCAGTTGACTCCTCACAGAGCCTGGGCCCTCTCCTCTCTGCCGACCTGAAGTCTGCCCCTCAGACTAATGGCCTCGTGTCTGTCAGCTCCCCAGATGGACGTCGGTGGACGTCACAGCCTGCCTCCACACCCAGGCTTCCCCAGGCTTCCCCAAGGTGACAGGAGAGGCAGAACTGGATTATTTGGCGACCCTCTACAAGAGAGGGTCCCCCTCAGTCCGCACTCAGCATCTCAACTTGTCTCCTCACAGAACCTGGGCCCTCTCCTTATGGTTGACTGGAAGTCTGGACCTCAGACCAAGGCCCTCGCCACTATCAGCCCCCCAGGCACAAGTTGGTGGATGCCACATGCAGCCCCGTACCAGGGTTTCCCAGGGGTGACTGCAGGGACAAGAATGGTATGTGGGGAGCCCTACAGGGATGTGGCAGAGCCTGAATATCTGTCCTCTATGGCCCTTAGTTGACATCAGCATCTGACTCCAAGAGTACCTTTTGTTCTAAGGGGGAAGGGCTCTGCCTGACAAGTCTGTCCCAGGGTGTCCCAGGGCTGAAAACAGAGGAAGAGCTGGATTATTTGGATCTCTTGCCTGTAGTGGGGACTTCCTCAGGCCTCCCTCAGTATCTCATCTTGACTGCTCACAGAGCCTGGACCCTCTGCCCTCCACCAAGTTGAAGTCTGGACCTCACACCAAGGCCCTCACCTCTGTCAACCCCTGAGGCAGAAGTTGGTGGGCATCATTGATGGCAGAGGCAGGGATGGGGCCACTCTGTCCTAGAGTCCATGGTTCCCCTAGTCCTCCTTCAGTGTCTCACCTTGACTGCCGGCAGAACCTCGGATTCTGTCCACATTGGCAATGGGATCTCCCAGAGCTGATCACTAGTACATTGCTGGGGCCCTTTCCATTCTGGAGTCCAGGGCTGCCTTGGTTCCCCCTCAGGGCCCTCACCTGGATTCCTACCAAGGCATGTGACACTTCCCTGGGCTTACCTGAGTATGTGCCCAGTAGACTAAGGCTTATCCCTTGAATCCCCTGAATCCCTTGAGGCAGATCTTCAATGGTACAGGTCAATGCCTGTATTGTCAAGAACTGAGGGATTTGTCAGCCTGACAACTCTGCCCGGAGTCTTTCAGGACTGACAGGGCAGAGATGGATTCTTTGGGACTCCTATTATCTGGGGTGAGTGGACACCTCAGTACTCACTCATGAGAGCCCTCATCTTGGCCCTTGGCTCCTTGATTAAATGCTCCATGGGAAATGTACTCTCCCTTCCACGTTGGACCATTTGTCCAGCTGTAACTCTTGTAAAAAATGACTCCAAGTCCCCATCTAGATGTTAAATGGGAAGCTGTTGTATCCATGACCAAGGGTGAGCAGTCATATATGTAGTGTTCTCTTATTCAAATCTCTTCTGTATCTATGTTTTGTAGAATGTTAACTTCCATGGTTTATGTTTTTTTCTTTAGTAATTGATCCTAATTAGAAAAATGTGTATTTTGTAAGTATTTTCAATGAGTTGTGTTTTGTCAGTTATCTCTACTGTTATCTGCTTCTCTATTTCTACTTTTATCTTCTTTATTTCATACCTTCTACTAACAAGTTTCATATGGTGTTTATTCTTTAGTTTCTTTAGTGCAGATGTTTTAAATATTTTTATTGTCTCATATATTTAAGGCTATCTACTTCCCTCTGAGTATCACTTGGGCTATATCACACAGTGAGTGTTCTGTAGCTTTATGCGTATGACTTGAATTTTTTACAAGTTGGATTTATTATTCTATTGCTTATGCAATTAAAATTTTCAATGTTTATCCCCAAACAAGGGGTGTAAATTTTTTTCTTGAGAAGGCTATGGAGAGGACGATAGGAATAGAATGTTACTTGGAGGAGATTTCAGATTCCAAAGACATTTTGTGTTGTTTATTTTTGTCATTAGTTATAGAACAGTTTTAAATATATTTAAATGCTGTTGACAAAGTTGGGTTTAGACAAAGATTCCTCCCTTTACCATTGCTATTCAATATTTTGATGGAGATACTGTCCAGTGCAGTAATGAGAAGCAGAAGAGATAGCAATTCATAAAATAAGAAATAAAGTGTCCGTGATTAACAGATGATTAGACTGTGTGAGAAGAAAATCCAAAAAAAACTAAGGTTAAACTATTCAATGACAAAAAGTGAATGTCACGGTTACTTGGCAAAACTTCAATATACAAAAATTAAACTTTGTTTCTGCAGCAACAAATAGTGCAAAATCAAAATGGAAGTCAGCAAAATGGGACCTGTAACCTATCATACCAAATATTAAATATTGAAGAGTAAATCTAACCAAAGAACATTTAGGAACTGTATGGAAAAATATAAAAGCACTGTTTAGATAAATTAATAAACACCTAACTTAAAGTATATTATTATCATGGATATGAAGATTCAGTTGTATAAAGATGTTAATTCTCCTTAATCTACAGATTGACTGCAATCTAAATAAAATATCCCAAAGGCTTTGTGGGTGAATATGTCGTCGGTTTATGTGCATATCTGTGTGAAACGTGACACAATGAGCGTAATGTTTAAATTGGCATGCAAAAGGCCAAGCATAGCCAAGGCAGTCTTGAAGGAATAGGGGAAGATTAAAATAGTTACTCTCCCAGATGAGTAAGCATTATTAAAATGCTAGAGTAATTAAGCTTGCAATATGTGTGCTGTGGCTGACAGGCAGATCAATGAAAATAGCGTAGTCTTGAAACAGATAGGCTTATATATGGACAGTTGATTTACGAAAAAGGTGCAACTGCAGAACAGTGGGGAATCATAGTACTTTTAGTAAATGACAGTGAAACAACTGGATCTCCATGTAGAAAGTCCAGTGCAACTGGAATTCTTCTGAAGCTACATAAAAATCAATTGCAGAGGGATTAAAGGTCTACTTTTTCAATTCTTGTTATAAAACATTTCAAAACACACAAAACTATATCGAATAGTTGAATGAATCTAGCATTGTGGGTCAAGTAGGGCTTTGAAAATGCTGGAGGGGAAAGGACTGAAAGAGTCTGGGGACATAATTCAGTGCCAGAAGGGATGGAGATGATATGAGCTAGGAGAAAGAGAGAAAATGGCAGGTCCTTCTGCTCCCTGTTTCTGACACAGATGGCCTTGCTACCTTCATGGGCCTGCATTTTCAAAGAGCTGGACCTGGTGACTACAGGCAGCTTGAGAGAAGGCTACCTGGCCCAATGATGTGCTAATTCCACCTCCCACCACAAGCCCTGCTGGCCACTGGAGCCCTGGTGCTCAAACAAGTGTGACTTGATGTATGAATCCAGAGATTCCTGACAAGATATGTTGGACTGGCACACTGTCCAGGCCCAAGAGGCCTTTACTGGCTTAGAGGCAAGGCCAAGTATTCCACATGTGATGGGAGCAAAGTACTGCCTCCCTCCTCACCTCCACAGGAGCTCTTGGTGGAGGGAGGGGTTTGGGGGCTTTGCCCACTCTCTTTGCTTTGCTCATTTCAAGGTGTACCACAGATGCTGCTCTTTTGCAGAACTCCCTCTCTGCACACCCCTGCTAATAGGATTTGGAGTACTTGATGGAACAAAGGAGGGTATCTCTCCTTCCTGTGGTCAGAGGTACTCTAAATGTGGGGAGGTAAGTATCATGGGATGACATTAAACTCAGTACAAGTGGGCAGAGGACCTCCAGAGATTCCAGGTGAGGGCTTCCCCTACCAGCATGGGAACTACCACCAGTCTGGGGAGGATTCTCCTAACAGTGTCTTTCACAGAGTAGAAGTTTTAATTTTAATAATGTCAAACTTACCAATTTTTTATATCATGAGTCATGTCTTTGCTGTTATATCTAAGAAGTCATTGTCAAATCCAAGTTAACCTTGATTTCCTTCCATGTTACCTTTCAGAAGCTTTATAGCTTTGTACTTTACATTTAGGTCTAGGATCCATTTTGAGTAAACTTTGTGAAAGGTGCACAGCAAGTGTCTTTATCCTTGCTATGGTGAGGAATACTGTAAACGTGGAGAGGACAGGCATCATGTGATGATATTGAACTCCTTCCGTGTGGGCAGGGGGCCTCCAGGGATACCAGTGCGGGGGCCTCCTGCAGTAGCACATGAACTGTCACCAGTCTGGGCAGGGG
The DNA here is from genome assembly GCA_028534055.1 of Eulemur mongoz. NCBI lineage: Eukaryota > Metazoa > Chordata > Mammalia > Primates > Lemuridae > Eulemur > Eulemur mongoz. The sequence continues at coordinate 8,565,167 of JAPYYL010000031.1, read as the reverse complement.
TATTGGGGAAGTTTCTTAATGAAGACCCTACACCATTAAAATGGTATTATAATGGGATTTGGAGCTCTGGTTTGAAAGGCTTTAGGGTGGCAGTCAGTCTTTGAATGAGAATGGGGGGGGTCACCCAAAATGGAGCCACAGGATGATGAGCTCAGGGGCCCTGTAGCAGGGAGAGCACCAACTCGATTACTCCATCTACCCAATGGTCGTTGGTGGCCCAGATCAACTCTCATTCCCAGCTGTGCTCCACATACTTCCTTTCAGCTGCCCTCACTCCATAAAGGGGCCTCAGAAGAATTCAGGAATGCCAAGACTCCAGAAGATGTTGACTTATGGTTTTGTGAGAGATTTCACTGAAGGGCTGGGTCATCTCCAGATCCACTCTGTCCAGGACCAACTCAGCTGTGGTGGAGTTGAGTTTGCTTTCTTCCTCAGCTTCGGCTTTAGTGTCTTGAGTACATTAGCCTTTCTTGTAGGCAGAATAGGATATACAACTTGTGATGGTTAATTTTAGATGTGGAATTGACTAGGTTAACTGATACCCTGGTAGTTGGTGAAGCATTATTTCTGGGTGTGTCTGTGAGGGTGTTTCTAGAAGAGATGGGCATTCGAATTAGGGGACTAAGTAAGGAAGATTTGCCCTCACCCAGTTTGGCTAGGCATGATCTAATTGGCTGAGGCCTAGATGGAACAAAAAGGCAGAGGAAAGGCAAGTTTGCTCTCTCTCTTTCTCTCTCTTCCAGAGCTGGGATACTCTTCTTCTCCTGCCCTTAAATATCAGAACTTCAGGCTTTCTGGCCTTTGTTGCAGCATCTTCTCTGGAGTCTTCGGCCTTTGTCCTCAGATTGTGAGTTATATCATTTGCTTCCCTGGCTGCAAGGTCTTCAGACTTGGACTGAGCCACGCTGCTGGCTCCCTGGTTCTGCAGCTTGCAGATGGCCTATTGTGGGACTTCTCAGTCTCCAAAATTGCATGCGCCAATTCCTTTAATCAATCTCCTCTCATATATCTGTATCTATCTGTCTATGTATCCTATTGGTTCTGTCTCTCTGAATAACCCTGACTGATACACATCCTTTGATGTGAAGGTGGAAAGCTTATAAAATAAACCTCTGCTCCCGTGGCTGGAAATACCTGGGTTCTGAGTTTCACTCCTGGCCCCTGTGATCTCCGGGATTTGGTACTGCAGCCCATCAGAAATAGCAAATGGGCTGTTTTTCCTTTTCTTGGGGGGAAGGGATGAGGGGAATGAATGCCTGGTGCCTCTTCTGTGCACGACCCACAGTAGATAGCTCACTGATGAATAGCAATATTTTGGAAATTTAGTATATGTTGATTGCTTATGTGTCAAGGTTAAGGATGAATAGACTACTGAAAGCAGAGCCCTAAGATTTGCAACAATATGAATGGAACTGGAGGACATTATGTTCAGTGAAATAAGCCAAGCACAGAAAGACAAATCTTTCACGTTCTCACTCGTATTTGGGAGCTAAATAGCAGAAACATCTCAGGGAAACAGAGTGTATGAAGATTGTTATCAGAGGCTGGGAAGGAGAGTGAGGACAGGGGGATAAGGTGGGGATGATGAATGGATGCAAAAATATAGTTAGATGGTAGATATAGAATGAACACTATTTCATAGCACAACAAAGTGACTATATCAACAATAAGATAGGGTATACTTTAAAATAGCTAGAATAGAAATGTTTCTAACACAAAGTCATGATAAATACCTGAGGTGATGGAAGCCCCAATTTCCCTGATTTGATTAATTCACATTCTGTGCCAGTATCAAAACATCACATGTACCCTATAGAGATATACAACTATGATGTACACATAACAGTAAAAACAAAAAGGAGGGCATGAGTCCCTCTAAGTGGGAAGAAGAGCAAGCAACAAGCCTTCAAAGACCAAGGGAAAGTACATATGGTTGTTATCAGCACTCTTCAGTGATAAATGCTTCACCCTTCATGGATACATAGGAAGCTGAATGTCCTGGCTCCTTGTAGCAGGGTCAATGTAATTAGTCCTAGCTAATGAATTGTGAGTGTAAGTGAGGTGTTTCTCTTCTGACAGCAGCACTGAATTGCTAGTGGAAACCCCACTACGTTTCCGAATCCTGCCATGAAAATTGCAGAAGCACACATCAATAGCTACCATGAGCGGAAGCTTCCCCGGTGACCTGAATTAGACACACAGTGTAAGAAGAAAGTCCCCCCTTGCCATATGCTGGTCCCTTCCCCTTTCATATTTACTTAGTCCCTGGGAAAATTTTGTGAACCCTAAACTAATGCAAAGGTTTGTCCCGAATGATCTCCTGAAGATAGAAGCCAAGGAGTCTCAGTGACAGAGAAAGCAGACCTGGATCTGGGGCCCATTACAGATTACATCAGGGCAGCTCCTCTTGAAGCACAGCTGCCTGGTAAGGCATTCTGACATCTTGATTAAATCAATGTTTATTGTGTTGTATTTCTGATCTAAATGTGTGACTTGTCCATTTTCTTATGGACTCGACAAATTATGAACTCTGGTAATTGGGCAAAACATACAAAGACTGCAAGTCTAGTGTGTTTTTCACACCCTTCTCCAATATCAGTCTCTCCACCAGCACTTGGCCAAGCACCTACACACATGCCTGCCAGAAAAACCCTTGCTTCCTTGATGAAGCAGTCACACGCTACGCCAGGTACCACTTCCTTACGCTCGCCTTTTTTGTTCCAAGGAAGACAGCCCACACTCCTCCCTGGGATGGAGACAGGACCTACCAATTGTCACCCTGGCTGCAGAAAATCATAGTTCATCCAAAACGATATCCAGGAGGGAACAGTGGTGAGGATTGTAGGCCAGTAGACCTGCACAAGTTAGCTGTTGACTTCCCTGTGGACCTGGAACTTGAGTATCAGGTGCATGTAGGACTCTGGCAAGGAGACACACTGATGTCAGGGTGGCAGGGCCTGGGGGCTTTGCAGGGTGGAGAGGCACACAACCATGGGGATGGTGACCGATGAGCAGTTCAGCCTCTAATTCTCCATCCATGGGCATCTCGCCTGAGAAGACCAGTGAGAATGGCACATCTCAGCAGGCCCACATGGCAGAGCAAGTTTGCTGTCTCCCATTCCTTTCTCACTTGCTCCGTGGTAGTTGACATCTGGAAATGGGAGAGGCAAGAGATAGCTCCAATCTGTAAACAGATGGAGGCTGAGAGGCCAGCCCTGAGAGGAGCATGAATCCTTTATACCTTCAGAGCCTGTTCAACCGGGCCCAGTGCTTCCACAGCCCTGCCTCACTTGCACAGGACAAGCTGTTGGGGCTTTATCAAGGGGGCCTGGCAGGCATGCAGAACCAGTGGGAAATGAGAAGGGAGGCAGCAGAGAGTGTAGGGGTCCCAGACAGAGGCCACTGGGAGTTTATGGAAGTGCAAAGGGGCAAGGGACAGGAGAGAAGGAAAGGGTGGGACCCATCTCTGTAGACATACACCTTCTTGCTAGTAATAATCCTCTCCAGGAAAGAGAACTGAGAGATTTGCAGCTCCTCAGTCATGTGGATGGCACTCCCATTGTCTTCCCAGAATAGCATGATGTTTTCAACCGTGTATCCATCTACAAAGGGGAGAGAAACAGAGAATCTCAGAAAATGGGCACAAGCAGATTTCACACCAGAGCAATCTGAAAAGCAAAGGATGGCTGAAACTTGCCATTTTGGGGGCTCCTTTATGCTTTGCTGAGCCTGAGCCCTGGGGAAAGAGAACCCTCACTTTGGAGTTTCTTAGCCAGAAAGGAAAGCAGAGAAAAGACACGCTACAAGCTCCCACCAACCAGCTTGTGCACAATTTCCCAACAGGGGGTGTAACTTCCAAGGGGATGACTCACACCCTAAAGATCATCTGCTCCCAGATGCCATATATACACCCCCATCAGGCAGTCAATCAATCACCTATCATGGGTATCTACCACCTGTCTTTATCTCCATCACCTATGTGTTTAGCAGAGAGAGAGTGGGGAGGAGAAGAGGGTATAGAGGTGTGCTGTCCTCTCTCTGTCAGTTCCGCCTTTGGTTTCTTGATCGCCACAGCACCAGGTGGGAAGAGGGGCAATAGGCAGTGAACCTACAGCTTTCCACCTCCAGCTTGCAGGCTTGCTTGTCCAGAGGGAATTTGTGCAGATCCAGGGAACAAGCTGCTGGGGTGGTGAGTCTGTAAAGGAAAACAGAAAGGAAGGACAACGTGAGCCCAGCCCAGGCAAGCAACCACTCCTGAGAGAACTGCAGGGCTATGGACTGAAGCATAACCCAAGGACCGACCCACATGTGTGCAGGAGGTGGGGTACTTGTGCGTGACAGAGACACGAGAGACCTGGCAGGACTTAAACAAGGAGGAGATGTGTGGCACGTCAGAGAACCACATGGTGTCAGCATGTGGAAGGCCCTTGACAGAACTGAATGAGGACATGCGAGGAGAGTTGCACTTGCTAAGGAAGCACATGAGGGTCTGTGAGTTAGGAGTTGAAGGGAGGGTGGGCAAGATTTCATCTCATGGGAAGGAGGAAGGGGCCACTCCAGACAGAAGGAACAGCAGAAGTCAGGGAGCCTATGGGAATCTCTGAAAGTTCCACTTTGGCTACTGGGTAGGGTGAGTGAGGGGAGCCAATGCAAGACAGGTCCATGTGGACCTTAGAATGTGTTTGTGGCATATCCAGCGTAACTCAGGAAGCCTGGTGGGACATCCCCAGAACCCTAGGGGGATTTACCAGTTGCCATACCGCACCGTTCCATCTGGGTGAAGCTGAAACACACGATTTTCCACAGTCACATCATGCATGTAAGCATCCTTGATGTTCACAAAGTAACAGTCAGGGACCCGCAACTTCTCATGCATCCGATAGTCCAGGGTCAGCTTCAGGTTGGTCTCATAGTACGCTAAGTGGGAATTTTTCCAGGTCTGATGAAAAAACATGATGATTGTTTAGTCCTGGGAAGAGAAAGGTAAATCCCTGTTGCAAGCTAAGTTGTTCCAGCTTTGTACTCTTTTTGTATTTGTGTGTGTGTGTGTGCACATACCTGTGTGTGCAAGTGAATTGAAATGTGTCACAACTATAGACAAGTGCGTGAAACATACGGATGTTTTAAAAAAGATTATTAAACTGACCCTTGTGTAATTAAAATTCAGGTTAAGAAACAGAGCATTACCAACAACTTTCAAACCCCAATGTGGCCCTTCTGGAACACATTTCCCACACCCCCCAGGAGTAACCATTATTCTAGACTTTATGATTAATAATTCCTTTCATTTTGTTAGAGTTGCATTGTCCATGTTTTCCTAGAAAATATATTGCTTAGACTTTTTAAAAAGATTTTATCCCACTTGAATCATACTGTGTGTATTCATGATCTGCTTCTTTCACACAATATTTTATTCCTGAGATACACTCAGGCTGGCATGTGTAATTATAATGTGTTCACTTGCCTTGGTGGGTAACAGATGAATATACTATGCATGTTATTGGATGAACACACAATACAGCCCCAAACCACGACAAAATAAAAACGATGAGGTGGAAGTTACACTTTACACCCCTGCCAAGAGCCAAGAGTAGAGAGTGGCTGAGGGTTCCCAGTACTTCCAACTCACCAGCATGGATTGGTACTGTCTGACTTTTGACTGTTGCCAGTCTGGTGAGTATGTGATGGGTTCTCACTGTGGTTTTACTTTGCCTTACTACTAACAAGGCCGACCATCTTTTCTTTTTTTTCTTTTTTCTTTTTTTTTTTATTTCATCTTATTGTTATGGGGGATACAGAATTGCAGGTTACATACGTTGCCCATGTACCGCCTTTCCCCCCAAGTCAGAGCTCGAGG
>JAPYYL010000031.1:8527618-8551742 GCA_028534055.1 Eulemur mongoz | reverse complement strand
GTTTCTGATTATTTTGAGAGTTGCTCATGTCTAGCTGTTGGAATAAAGGAAATAAGAGGCCTCTGAAACAAGCGCTGTGAGTAGAGAGCGTGGAGAATCTCATCCATTAATGCTGAAACCATGGAGCTAGTCCCAGGGAGGTAAATGAGGCCTTAGGTAGGGGTGGGTGCTCTGCAGGATGATATTGCCCCTAAAGTAACCTTTTCGGCAGCTTGTGGGCGATGTAGCCTCTTCGGGGAACCAGGTTGGTTTGGATGTCTAGTTCTGAATTTCCTGGTGTCTCTCTGTTTGACTGACATCCTCATTTTCCTTTCATAGCACCTCCAGAACACTGACAAGTAAGATTCCTGTATTTGAGGCAAAATCACAGCGGAGACTAACAATTCCAGGTACTCTCTCTGCTAGACAAAACGATTGCTTCTGCTTTGTTTCTTTTCCTACTGCTTCTATATAGCTGATCTCTTTCTGCATTCTTGATAGGCGGCCTAGCAATCTGGTCTACTCTTCTCTCCTTTCCTCTGTTCCCACATGTTTCTTTCCACTATTTTGCCTGAAGGCTGACCAGAGTGAAGGCTATGGCTGCAGTGGGTCCATGTTGGGTGGGAGTAGAATTCTCCAGGGATCCTATCTGTAAGGTTCGTGGCAGGTACCCCTCTCTTCCCTAATGAAAAAAGAAGAAGTCTCTCCTATCCCTCAATACCTGTTCCAAAGCTGAAACAAAGAAATTCCTCACTCCTTACACCGACATCTCCTGGCCAAAGAGGCTCCCACCCCCCAGCCCTAAGAACCTATATAAACCCACTCAGACTTCTGGGCAGGGAAGCTTCTCTGGGTCCCCTGGGTCCTGTGAGGCTCTCCTGGGCCCCTTTCTCAGGAATTCTTTACCTCCACTCAGGAGCGCCCCAATAAAGCCTCTTTACTTATCCCTTTCAACTCTGCCCATCTTTCTTTCTCTGATGCTGGCTACTTCAAAGAAACCCTACACTATCTACCTTCACCCTTACTAGTTTTCTTGGGACCTAGTCAGAGTCCAGCACACAGTAGGCACTGGGTGCAACTGCCTTTAGTCTCCTCTCTGGTGCAAAGAACATAAAAAGATTCTAGTCTCTACCTCCTGGGGACTAAGGTCTCAGGCTGGCTGGCCAGCTCTTGGCCTCTTCAATGGGTGATGCAATTGGTACTTGGAAGAACCTCTGGCAGTGTCGGTACCTATTTGGGAAGGCATGAGGCGCACTTTCTCCCTGGAACCTTGTGGGCCTTTTCATATCCAGCAGCCTGGGAGGGAGCAAGGGAAAACCCTAAAGAAATTGTAGTTCAGAAATTTTACAGGTTTTAAGGTCTGCACAAAAAAAAAATAATTCTACTTATATATGGCTACAAAAAGCTCTGATTTGGGGGGATAGGCAGTACATGGGCAACGTATGTAACCTCAACTTTTGTACTCCCATTATAAGCAGAAATAAAATAAAAATAAACATTCAAGTGCAAAAAAAATTAGAAATAAACACTAACAGAATTTGTAACCACTAGATTTGGCCTATAAGAAATGCTTAAAAGTACTCTATATGTTGAACAAAATAATTGACACCCAACAGTGTGGAAACAACCAAAAGTAAAAACTCACAGCTCTTGAAAAACAGTAATACAAGGGAGAAAACAAAGCAACTAGGTAGCAATCAACATGACTCATGTAATATCTAACATATCAATGTTAACATTGAGTGTAAATGGTCTAAATGCCCACTTAAAAGACACAGATTGGTGGAATAGATTAACAAAAAACACAGCCCAAATATACTCTGTATTCAACAAGCTCGTTTAACTTGTAAAGATTTTCATAGACTCAAGGTAATGGGGTGGACAAAAATATTCCACACAAATGGAAACCAATAGCAAGCAGGAGTAACTATTCTTATACCAGTTGAAACAGACTTTAAATCAACAACAGTAAAAAAATACAAAAATGGTCATTATACAAAGATAAAGGGATCAATTCAACAAGAAGATATAACAATTATAAATATATATGCACCTAAAGTATCAGTACCCAGAGGCATAAAACAAATACCGCTAGACTTAAGGAAAGAAACAAACAGCAACACCATGATATTCAGGGACTTCTACACTCCACTGACAGAACTGGGAAGATTATGGGACCTAAGATATTTAAAGAACGTTCTACCCCCAAACTACAGAATATACATTCCTCTTATCAGCACATGGAACATTATTCAAGATAGATCATATGTTACAGTACAAAACAGGTCTCAGGAAATTTAAAAAATATTAAATTCATACCATGTATCTTCTCAGGCCACAGTGGAAGGAAAGTAGAAATCAACTCCAAGAGGAACTCTCAAAACTACACAACTATATGGTGATTTAGAAACCTGCTGCTGAAGAATCCTTGGGTCAATGACAAAATAAAGATGGAAATCAGAACCTTTTTTGAATTGAATGACAAAAGTGACACAAGCTACCAAAATCACTCGGTCACAGGAAAGTCAGTGCTGAGAGGAAAGTTCACAGCACTAAAAGCCAACATGAAAAAGACATAAAGATCACACATTAACAACCTAATGTCACAGCTCAAGGAACTAGAAAAAGGAGAAGAAACCAAATCGAAAGCTAGCAGAAGAAATGAAATAAAGATCAAAGCAGAACTAAACAAAATTGAAACAAAGAAACTGCCATGGGATCAATGAAATGAAACTTGGGTCTTTGAAAAGATAAACAAAAGAAATAGGCCACTAGATAACCTAGGGAAGAATAGAAGAGAAAGAGTTCAAATAAACTCTATCAGAAATAAAAAGAATACATTACAATTCATATAACATAAGTAAAAACACCATCCAAGACTACTAGGAAAACCTCTACACACACAAACTATAAAATCTACAGGAAATGGATACAGTTTTGGAAGCACACAACTTCCCAGGCTTGAATCAGGAAGAAATAAAAGTCCTTACCTGCCCAATAGCAAGCAGCGAGATTGAAGGCTAATAAAATAACATCTTCCAATAGCAAAAAGCCCAGAACCACACAGATTGACAGCTGAGTTCTACCAGATCTATAAAGAAAACTGGCACCTATTGCACTGAAACTATTCCATAACACTGAGAAGGAGGGAATCCTTCCTAACTCATTCTACGAAGCCAGCATCACCCTAAGACCAAAGCCAGGGAAAGAAGCAACAACAATAAAAGAAAACTACAGACCAATATCTCATATGAATATACATGCAAAAATCCTCAACAAAATACCAGCAAAACAAATCCAATGGCACTTTGAAAAGACAGATGAAAACATAGGGGAAAAACTCCTTGACATTGGTTTTGGCAATGGCTTTATGTGTATGACTCCAAAATCACAGACAACAAAAGCAAAAACAAAAAAGTGGAGCTATATCAAACTAAACTTTTTGCACAGCAAGGGAAAAAAATCAATGACATGAAAAGGCAACTTACAGAATGGGAGAAAATACTTGCAAACCATATATCTGATAGGAGGCTTATATTCAAAACCTATAAGCAACTCATACAACTCAATGGGAAAGAAAAAAAAAACAAACAACTTAAAAATAGGCAAATGATCAGAATAGACATTGCTCTGAAGAAGACATACAAGTGACCAACAGGTATATAACAAAGTGCTTAGCATCACTAATCATTAGGGAAATGAAAATCAAAACCACATTGAGATACCTCCTCAAACTTGTTAGGATGGCTACTGTCCAAAGTGAAATGATAACAAGCATTGGTGAGTATACGGAGAACAGGAAACCCTTGTACACTGTTACTGGGAATGTGACTTGGCACAGTAGTCATGGAAAATAGCATGAAATCCCTCAAAACAATAAAAGTAGAAATATCCTGCAATCCAGCAATCTCAGTTCTGGTTATATATCCAAAGGAATTGAAATCGGGATCTCAGAGAGATATTTGCACTCCCATGTTCATTGCAGTGTTATTGACAATAGTCAAAAAATGGAGACAACATAAATTTCATCAATAAATGAATGGATAAAGAAAATGTGTTATCCAGACATACAAAAGAAGAAAATCTTGTCATTTGCGACAACATGGATGAACCTGGAGGGCCGTATGGTAAGAGAAATAAGCCACGCACAGAAAGACAAATACTGCATTATCTCACTTACATGTGTAATCTAAAGAAGTGAAACTCGTAGAAAAAGAGAGTAGAAAGGTGGTTGCCCAGGCTTGGAGGTGGGAGAAATGATGGAATTTTGGTCAATGGGTACAAAATTTCAGTTAGATGAATAAGTTCTGGAGATCTAATGTACAATACCATAACTATATTAATGATAATGAACTGTATACTTGAAATTTTCTAACAGAGCAGATCTTAAATTTTCTTGCTACACATACAAAATAGTATGTATAGGAGTCGATGTTAATTCTGCTAATCTCTTCACGATGGATATGTATATCAAAACATCAGGTTGTACACCTTAAATATATACAATTTTTATTTGTCCAAAAAAATAATTTCAAAAGTAGAATAAAATTGGATGATGTATGTTAGCTGATTTTTTCAAAATATTTTTTCCACATTTATGTTTTATTTGAATCTATGCATGGGATACAAATGCAATTACACTATCTAACTTTAAGATAATGCTACAGTAATCAAGACACTATGATACTGGCTCAAAGATAGACATATAGGTGAATGAAATTGATCAGAGAATACAGAAATAGACCTACACAAGTATGGCCTGTAGTTTTACAAAGATCTAAGACAATTAAATTGAAAACAGTTGGTCTTCTCAAGAAATAGTATTGGAACAGTTAGACACCCATGTGTAAGAAATGTATCATATACCTAAATCTTAAATGAAAAACAATAACACTTTTAAAGAAAGCATGGGAGAAAATCTCGTGACCTGCCATAGGCAAAGAGATCTTGAACATGACATGAAAAGCATGATTCCTAAAGGACAAAAATTAAATTAGACTTCCTGAGAATTAACAAATTTTGATCTGAGAAAGACAGAATAAAAGTCAAAAAAGCAAGCGAGCAACGGGAACAAAATATTCGCATATAATATATCCAACAAAGGATTTGTATCTAGAATACATAAAAGGCTCTCAAAACTTGAAAATTAGAGATCAAATGACCCAGTTTTAGTAATGGAGAAAATACCTGCATAAGCGCTTTACCAAAGCAGGCATATAAGGGAAAATAAGCACATGAAAGTGGTTTACATCCATTGGCCCTTAAAGAAATGCAAATTGAAATAAAAATGAGACAACATGACACACATTTGCAAATGATTAAAATAAAAGTGCTGACAGTGCCAACGACTACAAAGAACAACTTGAACTCTAATGCATTAGTGTGAGGAAGTAAAATGTTACAGCCACTGTGGAAAATGATTGGGTAATGTCTTACAAACACACACTTACCATATGATTGAACAATACCCCTCCGGGGAGCAAAAAAACTGTATGCTCATGCAAAAACCTACACCTGAATGTTTATGGCAGCCCTATTCATATTTGCCCAAATCTGCAAACAACTGACTATTCTTCCATGGGTGATGGATAAAGAAACTGTGATTCAGCCACACGGCAGTACACTACTCAGCAATAAAAAGGGAGGTATTGATATACACAACTGGGATCTAACTGAAAGGCATTTTGATGACAAATGTATTCATAACAAAATGAGGAACTACTTATGACAATTACGGTTCTTATTATGTAACCAGTCACATAGTGGTAGATGGTAATTCTAACTGTTTTCTACTACACATTCTGTACTCCCTTTGCTTTTAGTACCTTAGCTGTCTGTGGTTCTTTAGCTGGTGGGGAGACCCAAAGTCCATTCTTGTTAGGTCAGCCATTCCTAGGCCTACCTGGATTGGGTTGTTGTAATTTCTCACTGACCTTAATCACAGGACATGGAAATGCTATGGGACTCCCTGAGGGATCTCCTGTATTCCAGACATGCTCTTCCTTGCCTCCATGGTGGAGCAGTGGTCCACTTTCCCCGTGCTAGTCCAGATCAGTCACCCAAGCCAACACAGCAACTCTTAGCCTGTTGAGTCAGAGGCATGAAGAACCCAAAGTGACTGGTGGCAGTCTTCACTTCCAGTTGAGTGGAATCACTGTTGTGTCTCCTGGAGGAAGCATTCCTCCACCTGGAACTAAGACTTCAATGCCAGCAGAGCATAAGGTTGTTGTGAGAACAGGAAGCAAAACTTTTGCTGGTAGGTCAATAGGGATAAGGTGAGTGGTGTCACGCCCACTCCCACCCCTTAATTACTGGACCTTTGAATCCTGGCTACGATAGAAACCACACCATATATTGGATGCAGATTCAGAGAATATACAGCCTTTTAGAGAACCACAGCCCTTCCAAGTGTTGTCAGCTACCTGGTGCTGTTAACTATGACTTGAAAAAGTCATTACCCTGTTATTTTTCACAAATACATTTGTTTGTGTATCTATACATATACATATATATATAGCAAATACCTTTATTTTCTTTCCTCCTTTACTGCCTTTTCATGTAACATACATGTGTTGACTTTATATCAGTATTTAAGTATTGTTGATTTTATGTAGTATTATTTTTGTTGTGGAATACCAGCACAAGAAAAACTTCACTGAAGGAACTTATCTCCTCTTCTGGGGAAACGATTAGTATTTTAGCATTTGTGTGCAGGACAGCTGTATTAAGTTAGGCAGAATCACGACCTTGCTCTTGTCTATATTTGGACCTTAGGTATGGTCCAAGCAGCAGCGTATAGGTACTAAGTGGAGACACATTTGACTGGTGCTGGTTAATTTTATGTGCCGACTTGGCTGGTCTCAGATAGCTGGTCAAATATTGTGTCCATTAGGTTGTTTTTGAAAGAGGTTGGCATGTCAGTCAGTAGACTGAATAAAGAAGATCGCCCTCACCAATATGGCAGCCACTGAGAGTGTACCCAGAACAAACGAAGTGGAAGCAGGGTGAATTCTCTCAATTTCTGAGCTGGGATATCCATCTTTATATGTTCCCAGACCACCCATCTCAGGGTTGTCAGACCTACAGACTCCAGGACTTATACCAGCAGCTCCTCTGCTCCCTGCTATTCTTGCTTCTATTTCTGTGGAGAATGCAGACTATTGCAAGCATGTTGTACACTATCTACACAGAACTCTGCTTAACCTAAACCCGTGGCCAGAAGAGTCCCTTGTTGATGAAGCCAAACATCAGGTCCATCCCTGTCCACATAGACAGACCCATTTTCCCAGTGGACACCTCCATGTGGATGGGACAGAGCACCTCCCCATCTGCACAGTCCACACTGACCTCATCCTCCCCATTCTTCCTCATCCCATCACGACCAACTCTTCCTCCTTCCCCCTCACCTTCAGCTAAGAGGTGCTGCTTCCACCTAGTCAGCAGCTTCAAAAGTCAGATCATTAAATATTCTCGCCATCATTTCACAGACCCTGACATCCTAAAACTCTCATGTGTGTCTCCACCTCACCACATTCCCCACAGCAGGCAGAATTAAGTAACTGGTCCCTTCTTTTGTTTTGTTTAGTTGGTGTTTTTCCTCAACAGATGGTCAATAAGGTTTTGCGAATGAATGAATGAAGGAAGGAATGGATGGATCAAAATACCAGAGGGTCCCACTGGCTGATTCAAAGTGCAGAGCCTGCTCCCCGCCTGGGTCTTCTGTCTTCACAGAAGGCATGTGCCACAACTGCTCATCTGTCTTCAGAATTGCCCTGGACTGTACCTGAGAGTGTCATCGTGGACATCTCCTTCTCAGGCCTAATCACCGTCTTGGAGGTGTGGATGCTGCCAATAGGATGGGGCCTGATGCTTCCTGCACTGGGCCTCACACATTCCAGTCAGTGTGACAAGGAAGGGTGCCACCTCCTTTGTCATGGCAAGTCCACAGCCAGACCCTCATCGGAAGAGTCTGGGGTAATTAACCCCAGGGCATCCTTCCTCCAGTTTCCCCTCCAAGCAGTCACACTGTTACCTTCCCCTGCCCAGTGGTCTTCCAGGCCTGTCTCACCTATTGGTATCGGTCGCCAACCCACCCACCAGTGCAGTGGAGTTTGAGGGGGCCCAGGGTTCACAGGGGATGAAACCTCAGCTCCCACTAGCGTTGAGACAGCTCCCAGACTGGGACCCTGGCTAGGGTGCACCAGAAGACTAGAGGGGTCAAGGGACTTGAGGGGACTCATCCAGAGTGATGCAGGGTGCCAGCTACACTCTTCCCGACAGAGCTGGGGACTCCTAAGGAGGCTCGGGTGCCTGTATCCACACAACAGGCCTGGCCACTCAGATCACACTACAGCTTCCAGCTGGGGATGAACGATAGGCCCCCGATTTCCCAAGCCAATTCATGGGCCTTGTCCTGTCCTCCTTCCTCCCTGCCCCTTCCCTCCCTCTGGTCCTTCCACCACTGGAATGAGCTCTGGAGACAGAGCTCAGAGTGCCAGACTTCCTGGGGCTCTGGGGCCATGGCTTTGCACCTGGTCTCTCTCCTGCACTCTGGCCACTACTTTGCTTGGGATCCCCCCAACACTCCTCCCTTCCAAGGAGTCCTGTCTGCTCTCCTTTCCTGGCTCCTGGTGTCTCTGACCAAATCTTTCCTTCTCTAAAGGAAAAGGTACGTTGGCATTTCTGATATTTAAATCAAGCCTCGAGGAATGGTCTTACCCAGGACATCACTGCCTGAATCCAGCTTCATCTAGGGGAGGAATTAAGTTAATCAGAAACAGTGAGAGGCATATGAAAATAACAGTGAAACGATATTTCATCACCAAATTATATTCATAATTTTCACCAAAATTTAAAAGACTAATAAAATAAGATATTTGTTAGCATGTATGATATTCACATACATTTCTGAGAAAATAAGTTGATACAGTGTTTTTGGAATAAAATTTTGACGATATTTGTAAAAACTAGAATATGCATGCCATTTCCTCTTTCAGCCAATATCCATATTAATGTATATTTCTTTTGTTTTCCTTTTTCTTATTTCAGCTTATCATGGGGCTACAAAAGTTCAGGTTACATACGTTGCCCATGTAGCGCCCATGCCCCCGAGTCAGAGCTTCAAGCCTGCCCATTCCCCAGACAGTGTGCGTCACACTCATCATGTAGTTATACCCGCATCCCATCCCCGCATCCCCCATCTCCCCGAGTCAGCACCTTCAAGCGTGAGGATTCCCCAAACAGTGCACAGCGCACTCATCATGTAGGCATACACCCATCTCCTCCCCCATCCCCCACCTCATTCTGATATCCAATTGGTGTCATTCCCAAATGTGCATTTTGGTGATGATCAGGGAAACCAATTTGCTGGTGAGTACATGTGATGCTTGTTTTTCCATTCTTGGGATACTTCCCTTAATATAATGGGTTCCAACTGCATCCAGGAGACCCAAAGAAATGTCATATCACTGTTATTTCTTATAGCTGAGTAATGCTTAATGGTATACATTTACCACAATATACTAATCCATTTATGAATTGATGGGCATTTGGGACCAGATTAAATTAAAAACGTTCTGCACAGCCAAAGAAACAGTCACAAGAATAAACAGACAACCTACAGAATGGGAAAAAATTTTTGCATACTGCACTTCAGATAAAGGACTGATAACAAGAATCTATTTAGAACTCAGGAAAATCAGCAAGAAAAAATCAAACAACCCTATCAAAAAGTGGGCAAATGACATGAATAGAAAATTTTCAAAAGAAGATATAAGAATGGCTAAGAAACATGAAAAAATGCTCAACATCCCTAATCATCAGGGAAAGGCAAATCAAAACCACGATGAAATATCACTTAACTCCAGTGAGAATGGCATTTATCAGAAAGTCCCAAAACAACACATGTTGGCATGGATGCATAGAGTCAGGAACACTCATGCACTGCTGGTGGGGCTGCAAACTATTGCAACCCCTGAGGAAAGCATTACGGAGATACCTTAAACAGATTCAAGTAGACCTACCATTCGATCCAGCAATCCCATTATTGGGCATATGCTCAAAGGAAAAAAAGTTCATTCTATAAAAAAGACACCTGTACCCGAATGTTTATAGCAGCACAATTCACAATTGCAAAGATGTGGGAACAACACTAATGTATCTTTCTTATTAGAAAATATGCATATGTGCCCAAGAATTTCAGGTTCAGAGATATTATTTCAGTTCTACAAATCATAGCAACAAACGGAAAACAGCTTACGACTTCATCAGGACAAGAAAGGTTTAGTTAACTGTGACACACAGCTACTTTACAGTTCTAGGGAGCAGTTACAAAAGTGAGGTTGGAAATATCCTGCACCCATCTTATTAAGTGGCAAAGGCATGTGATAGATCTGTAAATACATGATACCTTTGGGTATTTAACACCACTGTATATTTTTGTAGTGCACCTAGGTCTAAAATACCGTATGATAAGGCTTAAATTAATACACACCATATTACTATAAACAATAGTGGTGACCTCTGATGAGGGGACTGAACTGTAGGTGACTTTTGTAAAGAGAGGAATTGTGATTTATCTATATTTTTAGAAGTATTTGTAACGAGAATATAGGCACTATTACCTTTGCAATTGAAATATCTAAGTAAGTTTGACACCAAAAATAGTAGCTGTGTATTATTTGAAGCAACCGCAAGGTCTTGCAACAAACTCTGAAATTTTCATGCCTTAACACAAGAAAAGCTCATTTTTCATGCATATAAATTCTGATGTGTTTTGTCAGGGGCTCTCAAGTGACTCAAGGGCCCAGGCTGCTTCCTCCTTGTGACTCCCTCCTCTCACATCGAGTTGCCTTGCTTTCCATTGAATGCAGGGAGAACCTGAAGAAATGGTGCCCTGGCTCTCCAGTGCCTGGATGGGACACACAAGGCCTCTGCTCGTGATCCAGTGAAAAAGGATAGTCACATGACTCTTCCTCGTTACAAGTGGACTGCACTGTTCCCTGTGTCCAGGAAGGAGGGGAAGACAATATGTGTAAGAGCACTTAAAATCCTTACCACAAACTGTTACATAGTAGGTCCTCAACAAAAAGCAATGGCCATAATGTGTTATGACAACACCCTTCAATGCTGGGAGGAGTTTCTGAGAAGGCAAGATTTTGCCCAAGCTCTCCAAATTTTTAAAGTATCTGCTACATTTCAGGTACTTTCAATTGCAGGATCACATGTAGTTTTCCAAGGATACTGTAAATCTCAACATGAAGGCTTTGCCTTCTTCACTCAATGGCACCTTTGCAGCACCATATGTCAACCCAGTAGGCTGAGGACTTTCTCTTTCCATTTGACGTGGTGACAGAATCTAAACCTGTGAATCTCTGCTATCCTCTGCATGACTGAAAATCTTCATAGGATGTCCTTAGACACACTGAAAGCCAGGACTTTCTTGTGGGACAGATACCGAGAGCACAAACAGTGGAAAGATGATGGTTATTCCTTCATATTTAATCTGAGCTGGCATATCTACTAAGGAACCAGTTTTTACTTCCTAGCAGGATAGCACCATTTTAGGAATTCAGCTGCAGGAGATATTTGCTTCACAGTGATTTCCATGCTCTTTCCTCATTTACCAATGTAAAGGGGATACTATGAACTGAACTGTGTCCCCTTTCCCCAAATTTATATGTTGAAGCCCTAAGCCCCAATGTGATGTATGTGTAGATAGGGCCTTTCAGAAGTAATTAGGGTCAAATTAGGTCATGAGGATCGGCCCGTGATGATGGGATTTCTGCCTTTATAAGAAGAAACATGAGAGAGGTTTCTTTCTCTCTCTGTCTATCTCTGCCATGTGTACACACAGAGAGGGAAGCTGTCCACAAGCTAGGAAGAGAGCCCTTACCAGGGATCAAATCTGCCAGTACCTTGATCTCAGACTACCCAGCTTCCAAAACTGTGAGGAATTAATATTTGCTGTTTAAGCCTCCCAGTCTATGGTATTTTGTTTTGGCAGTCTAAGCTGACTAACATGAGAGGCTTTGGTTTTTGACCACCCTGGAAAGCTCTTTAATCTATGTATGTGCTCGGTGGCCAGTTTCAAATAAAGCACCCCATTAAAAATCCTATTGTAAATATCACGGGGTGGTTTAAAAACTTTCCCTCTAACTTCAGGGTTATATCTCAGGAGCTAGTAAATTATGGGCCGAATCAGACTCCACTCAGCAGATTATTTGGAAAACATTTGGGGAATTTGTTGAAGACATCCAACAGTATGATCAGGTGTCTAAAGGTCACTATTCAAAGTCAAAGGGACCTTTGCTATCAGAGGGCTCCAGGGTGTGGGAGAGGGACAACTAAGGGACTTCTTCAGAGAGTAGAAATACTCTATGTCAGGGGAGGAGAGGAGACTCTGGGCAGTGTCATTGGCAGCAGGGCACAGCCTTTAGAGGATACAGCGACAGAGGGCTGTGCAGCAGACTGGATTCCAGGGTTGGACAGGCAGGCCCATGGGCCAAGACTCAGGAAGGGGTATGGTAATGCAGTATGGTTTTGCACTAAAATGCTGGCATCTGGGCAGGTTTGGCTCTCAAGTAAACACTTACAATCCCTAAATTTTATTTGGTTCACATTGCCAACCTCCTTCTTGCCTTAGTCATTGCAGGCTGCCATAAGGAAATACTATAGACTGGGAGCTCAAAAAACAGACATTTATTTTCTCTTAGTCCTAGATGCTGGGAAGTCTGAGACCAGGGTGCCAGGGTAGTGGGTGTCTGGTGAGGACTTTCATTCTGGCTTACAGATAGCCACCTTCTCTCTGTGTCTTCACATGGCAGAGAGAAATAGAAAGAGCAAGCTACTTCTCTGGTGTTCCTTCTTTTAAGGGCACTAATCCCATCATGAGGGCTCCACCACCATGGTCTGAACCAAGCCAAATTACCTCCCAAAGGCCTTATGACCAAAGACCATCACATTGGGGCTTAGGGCTTCAATGTATGAATTTTGGGGGACACATTTCATTCCATAACACATTTTGGGGCCTGCTTTTAGTACCTGTACCATAGTCCTTGTTTTGTTTACCTGAGAAACATTATGGAATCATAAGAAGAGAAATGAAGCAAGACGAAGGTCTGCTTCAGGTTAGGAGGAGTAGGAATGGTGTGGGCTCTAGATGAATTCAGACCATATGTATTAGTTTTCTCAGGCTGCCCTGACAATGTGCCATGGACTGGGGGGTTTAAACAAGAGAAATGTATTGTGTCATCCTGGAGGCTAGAATTCTACCATCAAAGTGATTGCAGGGTTGGTTTGTGCTGAAGCCTCTTTCCTTGGTTTTGGAGATGACTGTCTTTTCCCTGCATCTCCACATTGTCTTTCTTCTGTGTATGTCTGTGTCCTAATATCCTCTTCTCATAAGGACACTGGTCATTAAAGTAGAGACCACCCTAATGACCTCATTTTACCTCAATGGCCTCTTTTAAGGCCGTATCTCCAAATAGAGTCTCAGTCTGAGGTACTGCTGGTTAGGGATTTGGCATATGGATTTTAGGGCTTACACCATTCTGTCCATAACAGCAGGGCATCTAGTTCTGACCCTGTTGCTTACTAGCCATGTGGTTATGGGAATCTACAATACCCTGTGAGCCTGAGGTTCTTCATCTGCAAAATAGGTTTGATAGGATCTGTCTGGTAGGACTGTTGGAATGTGTGCAATGTATGTAAAGCACCTGACATAGTGTCTGCATATGTTAGATCTATTACTAGTATATTTGGACCTCAGATCCTACTACACTTACCTCTGCTGTTTAAGTCTCACAGTCTATGGTATTTTGTTCTGGCAGTCTAAGCTGACTAATATGAGAGGCTTTGGTTTTTGACCACACTGGAAAGCTCTTTAATCTACGTATGTGCTCGGTGCCCAGTTTCAAATAAGGCATCCCATTAAAATCCTATTGTAAATATCACAGGGTGGTTTAAAAACTTTCTCTCTAACTTCAGAGAAGTTAGAAGCCAGGAAGATGAAAGTCCTTGAGCATGTGGCCAAGCTCAATCAGGGAAAATCCAGATCCTTCCCACTCCTATGTGAAGATGCTTTGAGAGATGAGGTAGAGAGGGAGTGAGCAGGAGTTGCAGGCAGAGCCAATGGAGGGGCAGGGCAATAGGAATTTTGTTTATGCTAGTGTCGTTATTATCTAGGAAACCTCTGAGTATGCAGTGCAATAAAACAGGGAATTCCTATTCAGCCAGAAATGTTGCTTCATGGAAAAAACTCAGTAAAAATTCCCTCCTAGATGATTTAGTATTTAATTTTGATGCAGGAGAGTCTTTCACAGTTGGATACAGCTCAAAGCTCCTGGCATCTGAGTCAAGGACCAACTCCTTCCCTCCCTACCAGCTGCTTTTCCAGCCAAACCTCTTTTTTTAATCCATTTAATCACCACCCAAAATCTAAGACCTTAAAATTGGCCAAATTACACTTGAGATAGCCTGTTTGAAATTCCATTTTAATAGGGTTGGCTCTGGCTCTCACAGCCAGGCAGATGTGTACCTGGACTGTGGCTTGGTGTCCTCACTTCATTGGAGATTCACATTTATCTCTCGGGAAATCCCTTCAGAGGATGATTATTGATCACCTGGATATTGCACTGTGCTCAGCCACAGTGGAACAAGATCACAGGACACCTTCCACACCCTCCCCAGCTGAAATTCCTCTCTGCTTTGCTCACCATCCAGAAGGAACTGCTCAGGGCAGTTCTCTATTCCAGGCTTTGCTCTCAGCGCTAACTCATGACCACCCAGCTTCATTACAACCAACTCCCACAGAAGGAACTGCAGTTTCCCCAAGCCCCAAACTGCCCTGGCTCAGGGCACTCACACCCCACTGCTCTCAGCAGAAGCACCACCCTTCAGCCCTTCCGTCTCTTGTTCTTTAGGACTTAGAGGACATCTCACCACAGGTCCTTTCAAAGAGCAGATGCTCAATGAATATTTGGGGAACAAATGTGTCGGTGAGCAGTGGCTCTTATTTATTGAGATTAAATTTCCCTTATGTTCTCAAATAAGCCAAGCAAATTCACATACACACATATATTTTAATTTTATAGCAAAACATGTGAAAAGGGATAAGATTGCAAGAAGGAAGTGTCTTTAAATTTTATTTCTCTATTTCATAATCCATATATTTAAATACAAGTTCTTTCACATTTCCAAGAAAATTCCTATTGCAATGACATTCCAATTCTACCTTGTTCTGAGCAGCAAAATGAAATGGAATGTGACCCCATTTCTTTTACAAAATGGAAAACTCTTACTTTTGATAAGCAAAATTGCATGTGTGGTCAATATCATTCCCCAACTTAGATGCTGAAGCTAATTAAAGCTTCTATGAAAAAAAAACAAAATTTGAAAAATTCCGAAAGAAAAACTAAGATCAATTTGCAAAACACCCAAATGTAACAGGAACACAAAACATTATGCACTGGTGGTTTCACCAAATTATTGGGACCCACCAATGATTTAAACACTGACTGCTCTCTTCAAACACAGAATAAAGAAAGGACTCATTTCTCATGGGGCAGGAGGAGCTCCTGGAAGGGCATCTGGATGGGTACTGGCCCTGCCCCTACATTGCCCCTGCCTGCAACTCCTGCTCACTCCCCCTCTACCTCATCTCTCAAAGCATTGTCATACAGGAGTGGGAAGGATGTGGGTTTGCCCTGATTGAGCTTGGCCACATGCTCAAGGACTTTCATCTTGCTGGTTTCAGCATGGGCTCTAGGTCCCTTCGGGAATACATAATATACAGGATCACTGTTGGGCACCTGCCGGTACTCCAGGTACCCTTCCTGTACCCAATTCTGGGTGATGAGCTTCCAGGGCTCCCTGTAGATATAATGCTCACTCCCAGCACACACCTCTATCACTGCCAGCACTTCCCAGACAACCTCCTTCTGGGCGCAGTTGCTCTGCAAGTAGATCAAGCCCAGCATGATCATCACGAGTCCAGCCTTGGGAAAGCACTGGCCATCATTCAGCTCCTCACTGTAGGTGATTCCTACGGTAATGAAAAGGACATAGCAGTGGCTGGCAGGATCCACTTCTCTCACATAGATGCCAAAGACAGCTGCATGCCCTCGGAGCTTTGATGAAGATCTCAGGGAAGTGGGCACGGTTATCTGTGATGACAATATTCAGCATTTCTGCCTTGGTGATTGGCTCCTTCATTCGATACTTGAGGAGGAGGAAATCAACCAAATCAAACATTTTCTGTTGTAGCATTTCTTGCAGCATGGACGCCGGGACTGCCGGGTGCTAGGAGGTGCTTAGACTCTCCTTTTCTTCGTTGATGGAGCCTTCATTGCAGTGGTGCTCTAGATTGCAGGCCAGGCCAGTGGGAGAGGAGGCTCCCTGGGGACTCAGTGTTGCAACAGCAACCTCTTCCTGGGTGTCCGGTGTGACAGTAGAGGAGGAGGCAGCCGCCCACTCCTCCTGACCCCTGGGAGCCTGTGCACTCACCAGGCCCTGCACCTGTCTTGGGGCCTGAAGGCGCTCATTCCTCTGAAAGATGTGGGGAGGCATGATGGCTCTGGTCAAGGACAGCAGCAGGACTGTGGGAAGTAGCTGGGTGATGGGGACCCAAAGACCTGGGAAGAGAGGGAGCATGTCAGTGGCGTCAGTCAGAACCACACCCTGGGGCCTCTTACAAAGTGCAACCTATAGGCTTTCTTCTTATATATTGCCCTGGGGCCTCCCAGGGCTATTCTCCTCCTGGTTAGCCTGTCCCCTGAGCACATGAACAAGAAAAGGAGATGGCTCCTAAGGTGCAGCTGGCCTGCAGAGTGTAAGGCTCCAGAGCTGAGAGTCGGTGGGTGCGGCCAGGCACTATTAGGTCCCCTCTGTCCTGGGGAGGGCAGAGCCTCTGGCACACATTCAGAGTGTGTACCTCACCTTGACCCTTGTCACAGCCTGGGCCTCCTCTGCTCTGTGACCTGAGCACACTGCCTCAGATCAAGGTCTCACTGTGGGTTCCTGGAGCCGCTGTAAGCAGAAGTGAGGGGCCCTCAGGCTGCAGATACATACACAGCACTGGTTCCCCTAGTGCTGTCAGGAGGGTGGGTCAGGATCTGTGAGATCCCCACTGTTCTGGGGCCAGCACATCTGGTCACACAAGCTTGGGTCCTCCCAGGGCCAACAACTGACATAGGGGATGGATGGGCTCTCTCTATCGGGGGCACGAGGTCCCCTCACTCATCCCCCTGTGTCCTCACCTTGATGATGCCTAGCAGCCCTGGGACTCTTTCCTGTGATGACCTGGAGCTGTGACCCTGAGAGCAAAGTTTTAACCACACTCAGCCCCTTCAGACAGTAGTGAGGGAGCACCAGGTCTGGCCACCCTGCCTGGAGCTTCCAGGGCTCACTGTGGGGACAGCGTGTTTCTGTGAGGCCTCCACTGTTCTTGAGTAGGGTACCCCTAGTCCTCCCTCACACCAAAGTGTTCATCTTCCTCATGACTGTAAAGAAGTGTGTATGTACCACATGTGGCCACCCTGCCCAAGGCTCCCAGGGATGAAAGCAGGGGCAAGGTTGGGGCCCCCCTGTCCTGGGATTCTGAGTCTCCGTCCACCTCTTGTCTCCCAGGAGTGTCTGGGCATCTCCCTCTGCTCACCTGAGGCCATGCTCACTATACCAAGCCCCTACCCTCCCTTAGGCCCAGAGGTGGCTGTCAAGATGCACCTGCCAGGCAACCCTACATGGTACATCCCAGGGTTGGTAGAAGGACATGCATCTGTGGGGTTCTCCCCTATCCTGAAGTCTAGTACTCCCTCCCCTCCTCCTTGTCTCTGTTTTCTCATCTTGGCTGCCTGGTACAGCCGGCATCCCTTCCACTCATATCAATGCCATTACTTCTCTCTAAGCTCTGTGGCGTAAATCAGTGGATGTCATCTGGACCCTACACCCGAGGCTTCCCAGGGCTGACACTGGGTGTGGAATGGGATTGGCAGTGAGAGGACTCAGTCCTCCCTCAGGGTCCTGACCTTGATGTCTCCCAGATCCTGGATCCCCACCCTCTATAGCCCTGACTTGGCCCCAGGTCACATCAGGCTCTGACTGCCACAGTCCCCTAAGGTGTAATTTGAAGGGCCTCAGCCCTACATGTCTTTCCCAGGCTGGCCTAAGGCTGACAGCAGGGACAAAGCTGGAATATTTGGGACCCTGTACTTGGAGTGGGGGCCTCCTCAGCCCACCCTCATCATCTGACCTCATTCCTAACAGAGCCTGGGTGCTATCCCCTACACCGACCTTAAGTCTGGATCTCAGAGCAAGGGCCTCGCCTCTGTCAGCCCCCCAGATGCAAGTCAGTGTATGTGACATCTGGTCCCCTACACCGGAACTTTCGCAGGCTGACAGCAGGAACAAGGATGGACTGTGGGGCCCCTTATCTGGAAGTTGTGCAGCCTGAATCCCCACCTCTATGGACCTTAGTCTTCCAGGTCACAGCAACGCTCTGACTCCCAGAGTCCCCTGAGGAATAAGTTTAGGGGGAGGGTCGCAGCCTGACATGTCTGCCGGGGTGTGGTCCATGGCCGAAAGCAGAGGTGGGGCTTGATTATTTAGGGACACTCTATGTGGGGTGGGGCCCTCTAAGTCCAATCTCAGCATCTCACCTCACTGCTAACAGGGCCTGGGCCCTCTCACTTCCACCGATCTGACGTCTGCCCATCAGAATAATGGCCTCGCCTCTGTCAGCCCCCCAGATGGACGTCAGTGGACGTCGCAGCCGGCCCCCCACACCCGGGCTTCCCCAGGATTCCCCAGGGTGACAGGAGAGGGAGAGCTGGATTATTTGGGGGAACTTCTACCAGAAGAGGGGCCCCTCAGTACCCCCTCAGAGTCTCACCTTGACTCCTCATCGAACCAGGGACCTCTCCTCACTGTCGACCAGAAGTCTGGACTTCAGAGGAAGGCTCTTGAATCTTTCAGCCCCCCAGGAGCAAATTGGTGAACTTCACATCCGGCCCCTTACCCAGGCTTCCCAGGACTTCCATCAGGGACAAGGATGGACTGTGGTGCCCCCTACTGCGATGCGGCAGAGCCTGGATCTCTGCCCTTTACAGCACTTAGTTGACCCTAGGTCACATCAACATATGACTCCCAGAGTCCCTTGTATTCTAAATGGGAAGGGATCAGCCTGACAAGTCTTTCCCATGGAGGTCCAGGGCTAAGAGCAGGGGCAGAGCTGGATTATTTGGGTCCCACTTCCTTTAGTGGGGACCTCGTCAGCCCTCCCTCTGTGTCTCACCTTGACTGTTAACAGAGCCGGTGCGCTCTGCCCTCCCCCGAGCTGAAGTCTGGACCTCACACCAAGGCCTTCACCTCTGTCAACCCCTGAGTCAGAAGTTGGTGGACATCACTGACGGCAGAGGCAGGGATGGGGCCCCTCTGTCCTACAGTCTAAGGCTCCACTAGTCTCCTTCAGTGTCTCACCTTGACTGCTGGCAGGACCTTGGACTCCATTCACACTGGATATAGGATCTCTCACAGCTGACCACTAGTACAGTGCTGGGACCCCTTCCATTCTGGTGTCCAGGGCTGCCTTGGTTCCCAGTCAGGGCCCTCATCTCGATTCCTACCGAGGCATGTGACACCTCCCTGGTCTAACATGAGTATGTTCCCAGTAGACTAAGGGTTATACTGCCCTGAATCCCTTGAGGCAGAACTTCACTGATACAGGTCAACGTCTGTATTGTCAAGAATTGACAACTCTGGAGTCTTCCAGGACTGACAGGACAGAGATGGATTCTTTGGGACTCCTATGTTCTGGAGTGAGTGGACACCTAAGTTCTCATTCATGAGAGCCCTCATCTTGGCCCTTGGCCCCTTAATTAAGTGCTCCATGGGAAATGTGCTCTCCCTTCCACCTCAGATCATCTGTCCAGCTGCAACCCTTGTAAAAAATGACTCCAAGTCCCCAGCTAGATGTTAAGTGGGGAGCTGTTGCATCCATGACCAATGGTGAGCAGTCGTATATGTAGTGTTATTTTATTCAAATCTCTTCTGTATCTATGTTTTGTACAATTGTATTTAACTTCCATTGTTTATGCTTTTTTCTTTAGTCATTGATCCTACTTGGAAAAATGTCTATTTTGTAAGTATTTTCAAAGAATTGTGTTTTTTCAGTTATCTCTACTGTTATCTACTTCATTATTTCTGCTTTTATCTTCATTACTTCATACCTTCTAGTAGCTTACGTTTCATATGGTATTTATTCTTTAGTTTCTTGAACTGTGCAGATGTTTTAAATATTTTTATTGTCTCATAGATTTAGGGCTATCTATTTCCCTCTGAGTATCACTTGGGCTGCATCACACACAGTTAGTGTTATATAGCTTTATGTGTAAGACATGAATTTTTTACAAGTTGAATATATTATTCTATTACTTATGCTATTAGAATTTCTATATATATATCCAAACGAGGGGTGTAAAATTATTTATAAGAAGAGTGTGAAAAGGATGATAGAAATATAATGTCCCTTGGAGGAGATTTCAGGTTCCAAAGGCATTTTATTTTGTTTTATTTTTGTCTTTAGTTGTAGAATAGTTTTAAACATATTTAAATGCTGTTGACAGAGTTGGGTTTATTGCAGGAATGCAAAGAAGTTTAACACTAGTCAATCAATATAACCGGCCATTGGTAAAAATAAAGGATTTTCTAGGAGAATAGAAAACTCTATTTAATACAGAGGGAATTTAATACAGGGGACTGATGACACAAGTGATGGAGAAGCCAAACGAGAGAGAGTTAGAGAACCCAATAATTAGCCACACAAGGAAGTCAAACTCACCTGTAGGTGGGAAGGACAAACACAAGAATGTAGCATTAATGAAGCCTAGGTATTGGGTTCAACAGGATCTGGAATCATGGTGGGATGATCTGATTGTGGCTGGAGCCATGGACAATGTAGCCACTGAAGAAGAAGTCACCTGATGCAGAAGAAGGAGGAGAAAAAACTCTCATCGCTCTATCTTTCTGAACCAAAATGGCAGGAAAATGTTGGTGAGCCTAGGAATTGGAGCTTTCAGGAGTCAAATCCTGTATAGTGGAGAGCAGAGTTGGAGAAAATGAGAGATGGATCTGGGAGAAAATAGTCGCAGGTCTGGCTAACTATATTAACAGATTGAATGAGACAAATCATACCTACAGTACATTTATTAGTGTTTAAAAAATTTTGAGTTTTGGGGGCACAAGTTGAATTCTGTTACATGTATATGTTATATGGTGGTGAAGTCTGGGCTTTTGGTGTACCCAACACCTCAGTAGTGTACATTGTGCCCCTTAGATAATTTTCCATGCCTTACCTCCTCCCACCCTCAACCTTTTGTGTCTTCAGTGTCCATTATACCACTCCATATGCCCTTATATAGCCATAGCTTAGTTCCCATTTATAAGCAAGAATATGGAGCATTTATTTTTCTGTTCCAGAGTTACTTCACTTAGGATAATGTCCTCCAGTTCCCTCCAAGTTGCTGCAATAGATATTATTTCACTCTTTCTTATTGTTGAATAGTACTCCATGATGTGCATGTGTATGTGTGTGTGTGTACCTCAGTTTGTTAATTCATTCAGTTGATGTGCACTTAGGTAGATTCCATATTTTTGCAATGTTGAACTGTGCTGTGATAAACATACGAGTAGAGATGTCTTTTGGATATAATGATTTCTTTCCCTCTGGGTAGATACCCAGTACTGGGTTTGCAGAATCCAAGGTAGATCTACTTTTCGTTCTTTGAGAAAGTTTCATGCTAATTTACATTCCCACCAAGAGTGCATAAGTGGTTTGTTTTCACTGCATCCACACTAACAACTAACGTCTTTTTTGACTTTTAATAATGGCCATTGTAATTTGAGTAAGACAGTATATCATTGTAGTTTTAAGTTGCATTTCCCTGGTTACAGTAAATTTATACATAATTGTATTTAATAAAAATTCACATACATTCCAAATAAAAAGAAATATTTCTCAAAGTATAAATTTTTTTCCACCCCATTCTCTGCCCCAAAGTATAAAGTTTATATCCATGAGTCTTTGCTGATAAACAAATGACTGAATACATAAATGGGGGACAATAGACAAATCATTGTGCAGAAGTGGACATTATTTATGTAGATGCTCCATACTTCTCCATACTTCTCAACTATTGGCTGGTCACTGTGACTTCCTTCCAAAGAAATTACAGTGTGGAAAAGGAGGAAAAGAGTAACTCTATAGTAGCGAAGCCTGAAAAATGCTCCATCTGCCAGGTGATCAAGATTGATATCCAAGGAGATCAGAAGATGGCGGAGTGGCGGTGACTGCTTGGATCTGCACTCCGGCGAGGAAGCCGTGGATCCGACCTGCCACAACGCTAGAGGACCGCTCCCACACAGGAACAGCGGTGTGAATCCACGGAGAATCAGCGTGGGACAAACAGAGCAAGAGGTCTGAGGTGAACAGAAATTAAGATCGCGGAACTCTGCGGAAGGCGCAGAACAGACAGTAGCCAGCGGAGCCCGGGCGGCAGCGCCTGCCCCCAGGTGGGGCGGGGGCAGTCTTTTGGGAAAGTGGCTTGCGCTCCTCACTGACCTCCACCCCCAATTGCTTGGAGACCCGCCCCGCAAGCCAGAGCAGAATCACCGAGGGAGACGTAGGGCATTGCAGACAGGAGGCTTTTTTGGGAGAATAGCTTGGAACTTGGAAAGTCTCGGCTGAGACAGCCCTTGGCGAGAAGGGACAAACCTGCGCCGGAGGGAGGGCACGAAGGATCCCCGATCAGCAAATTGCGCTGTACCTCTGCGGTACTTTTGTCGGTGGTTATTCAGCCAGTGGCCCCTGGCGGCTTTGCCCGCCAACCCCCCCCCAGGCAGCCGCGATCTCTGGTCTCTGCCTGCCGGGGAGCCGGTCCCCCAACGACCCTGGAGCGCTGCGGGCGCCATCTTGAAAGCAAGGCAGAACCGCTCGGGAGCCATAAGGTGCCGAGCTGCTCCCTCTCCCCGGCACCCTCCGCTGGTCTCTGGGCCCGTGCCATCTCCGCTGGGGCCGCGCTCGGCATGAAGGGGCAGAGCTGTGCTAAGACGTAATAAAAACATTGAGTCGCCGCTCAGGACCCAACAGAGCAGGCGTGAAGGGAAGGAGCTGCGCTAAGGCGCAAAAACACAATCATTGAGCCGCTGAACTATATACTTCAGATTTGTGTATCCCTCCATTTAGCAATGTGCTGTGGTGCTGTGTAGCTCTGTTTTTGTTCTTTTGTGTTTGTGTTTTTGGTGTTTCTGGGTTAGGTCTTTTTGTGTTATTTGTTTGGTTTTTGTTTTTATTTTATTTTGTTTTGTTTTATTTTGCTTCTTTTGTTTTTTTTTGGTTTTGTTTTATCTTTTCTCTTTTTCCCTTTTTTTCCTCTTCTCTTCTCCTTTTCTTTTCTCTTTCTTTTTCTTCTCCTTCTTTTCTTTCTTTTCGCTTCCTTTTTTTTTTCTTTTTTCTTTTTCTTTATTTCTTCTCTCTTTTTGCCTTCTAACTGGGAAGCCACAGTGAGCTTCGGAATGGGCCAGGCCCCTGGCTCTGGTACATACCAGACCCAGAGTAGTCACTCCCAACGCCGGTGATCTGCGGGCGCGCAATCGCCATCTTGGGGCCCACAGCCAAGTCACTGCGGAGCAATAGGGTGCCAAGAGGCTACCTAGACGGCCCCCTCCCCTGGTCCACAGACCTTATATAGGGACCCCGCCCATGTCTAAACATTGACTACTTCTCCAGAAGTGAGAGTGTGGAGCCTGGTCCCTGGGGACATTGGGCCAAGGCAGACTTTTGCCCGTAGGAGCTGCGGCAACTGGGGTGCTGAGTGAGTGAGGGCACCATCCACTCCCCACAGCTAGTATCTTTCCTGCAGATAGAGACAGAAACCACCCCTATAGAGGAAGAACCAAAGAGAAACAAACAAACAAAGAAAATTTCGGTCTACTACTAGTGTGGACACTGCCTGCCTTCTGAAAGACCACGACACAGTGTCCTAACTCGCCAAAGCAGTCTTTGATCACTCCAATCCTCTAGGATTGGACCCATTAGAAGCAGTCCCCCAACTGAAATAGAAAAATCTCTAAACAATTCACAACAGTCTTCCCC
>JAPYYL010000031.1:8496236-8527118 GCA_028534055.1 Eulemur mongoz | reverse complement strand
TACAGTATTTTTGGAATAAAATTTTGACAATATTTGTAAAAATTGAACTATTCATACCATTTCCTCTTTCAGCCAATGTCCATGTTAATGTATCTTTCTTATTAGAACACATGCGTATTTCCCAAGAACTTCAGATTCAGAGATATTATTTCAGTTCTATAAATCATAGCAACAAATGGAAAACAGCTTACATTTCCATTAGGAGAAGAAAGGTTTAGTTAATTGTGACACACAGCTACTTTACAGTTCTAGGGAGCAGTTACAAAAGTGAAGGTGGAAAGTCTGGCATCCATCTTATTAAATGGCAAAATCATGTGATAGATCTATATGGACATCATCCCTGTGGGTATTTAACAGCACTGTATGTTTTCATAGTGCATCTCTGTCTAAGAAAACCCTAGAATAAGGCTTAAATTAATGCACACCATATTACTATGAACAGTAGTGGTGACGCCTAAAGAGGGGATTAAACTGTGGGTGAACTTTGTAAAGAGAGGAATTGTGATTTATCTATATTTTTAGAAGTTTTTGTAAGCAAATATAGGCACTATTCCTTTGCAACTGAAATATCTAAATAAGCCTGACACCAAAAATAGTAGCTGTGTATTATTTGAAGTAACCACAAGGTCATGCAATAAACTCTGAAATTTGAACGGCTTAACACAAGAAAAGCTTATTTTCAGTGCATATAAATTCTGAAGTGGTTTGTCAAGCGCTCTGAAGTGACCCTAGGGCCAAGGCTGCTTCTTCCTTGTGACTCCCCCATCTCACATCAAGTTGCCTTGCTTTCCATTGAATGCAGGGAGAACCTGAAGAAATGGTGCCCTGGCTCTCCAGTGCCTGGATGGGACAAACAAGGCCTCTACTCATGATCCAGTGAAAAAGGATAGTCACATGACCCTTCCTCATTACAAGTGGACTGCACTGTTCCCATGTGTCCAGGAAGGAGAGGGAAACAAGATGTGTAAGGGCACTTAAAATCCTTACCACAAACTGTTACATAGTAGGTGCTCAACAAAAAGCAATGGCTATAACGTGTTATGACAACACACTTCACTGCTGGGAGGAGTTTCTGAGAAGGCCAGATTTTGCCCAAGCTCTCCAACTTTTTAAAGTACCTACTACATGACAGGTGCTTTCAATTGCAGGATCACATGTAGTTTTCCAAGGATCCTGTAAAATCAGCAGGAAGGGTTTCCCTCCTTCACTCAATGGCACTATTCTGCACTATCCTTTGCAGCACCAACTGTCATCCCAGTAGGCTGAGGACTTTCTCTTTCCATTTGAGGTAGGGGCAAAATCTTAACCTATGAGTCTCTGCTACCCTCTGCATGACTGAAGATCTGCACAAGATGTCCTTAGACACACTGAAAGCCAGGATTTTCCTGTGGGGCAGATACATAGAGCAGAAGCAGTGGAAAGATGGTTATTCCTTTATTTTTAATCTGAACTGGCATGTCTACTAAGGAACCATTTTTTACTTCCTAGGAGGTTAGCAGACTTTCAGGAATTCAGCTTCAGGAGAAATTTCCTTTACAGTGATTTCCATAGTCTTTCCTCATTTACCAATACAAAGGAGATGGTATGAACTGAACTGTGTCCCCTTGCCCCAAATATATATGTTAAAGTCTTAAGCCCCAATGTGATGTATCTGTAGATGGGGTCTTTCAGATGTAATTAGGGTCAAATTAGGTCATGAGGATGGGGCCATGATGATGGGATTAGTGCCCTTATAAGCAGAAATATCAGAGAGCTTTCTTGCTCTCTCTGTCTCTCTCTGCCATGTGTACACACAGAGAGGATAGCTGTCCACAAGCCAGAAAGAGAGCCCTCACCAGGGTTCAAATCTGCCAGTACCTTGATCTCAGACTTTCCAGCCTCCAAAACTGTGAGGAATAAATATCTTCTGTTTAAGCCTCACAGTCTATGGTATCTTTTTCTGGCACTCTAAGGTTACTAATATGAGAGGCTTTGGTTTTTGACCACCCCAGAAAGCTCTTTGATCTATGTATGTACTCAGTGGCCAGTTTCAAATAAGGCACCCCATTAAAATCCTATTCTAAATATCAGGGTGGGGGTGGTTTAAAAGCTTTCCCTCTAACTTCAGGGTTATATCTCAGGAACTGGTAAATTATGGGCCAAATCAGTCTCCACTCATCAGTTTACTTGGAAAACATTTGTGGAATGTGTTGGAGACATCCAACAGGACGATCAGGTGTTTAAAGGTCACTATTCAAAGTCAAATGGACCTTTGCTATCAGAGGGTCTCCTGGGTGAAGGAGAGGGACAATTAACGGCCTTCTGCAGAAAGTAGAAACACTCTCTGTCGGGGTAGGAGAGGTGACTCTGGGCAGTTCCACTGGCAGCAGGCACAGCCTTGAGAGGATGAAGCCACAGAGAGCTGTGCAGCAGGCCAAATTCCAGAGTTGGACAGGCAGGCCCAAGGGGCAAGACTCAGGAAAGGGCACAGTAATGTAGTAAAGTACTGGTACTGCACATAAATGCTGGCATCTGTGTAGGTTTGGCTCTCAAGGAAACACATACAATTCCTGAATTGTATTTCATTCCATTGCCATCCTCCTTCTTGCCTTAGTCTTTGCAGGCCACCCTAAGGAAACACTATAGAGCGAGAGCTCAAACAGCAGAGATTTATTTTCTCATAGTCGTAGAGTCTAGGAAGTCTGAGATCAGGGTGCCAGGGTAGTGGCTGTCTGGTAAGGACTTTCTTTCTGGCTTACAAATGGCCACCCTCCTTGTGCGTCCTCACAAGGAAGAGAGAGATAAAAAGAGCAAGCTACTTCTCTGGTGTCTCTTCTTTTAAGGGCCCTAATTCCATCATGAGTTCTCCACCCTCATGTGCTCAACCAAACCGAATTATGTCCCAAAGGCCCTACACCAAAGACCATCACATTGGGGCTTAGAGTTTCAATATATGAATTTTGGGGGACACATTTCATTCCACAGCACATTTATGGGCCTGATTTTAGTATCTGGACCATAGTGCTTGTTTTGTTTGCCTGAGAAATATTATCGAACCATGAGAAGTGAAATGAAGCAAGACCAAGGTCTGCTTCAGGTTGGGAGAAGTGGTAATGGTGTGGACCCTAGATGAATTCAGACCACATTTATTAGTTTTCTTGGGGTACCATGAAAACATGCCATAGACTGGAGGTTTTAAACAACAGAAACATATCGTGTCATTGTCCTGGAACCTGGAATTCCACCATCAAAATAATGGCAGGGTCGGTTTGTTCTGAAGCCTCTCTCCTTGGACTTTGAGATATCTATCTTCTCCCTGCATCTCCAAAGGGTTTTCCCTCTGTGTGTGTCTGTGTCCTAATCTCCTATTCTCATAAGGACACCAGTCGTTAAATTAGAGCCAACCCTAATGCCCTCATTTAGCCTCAATGACCTCTTTAAAGACCGTATCTCCAAACGCATTCAAAGTCTGAAGTCCCGGGGTTTAGGGCTTCAGCATATGCATTTTAGGAAAGACACCATTCATCCATAATGGCAGGGGATCTAGTCCCGACCCCATTGTTTACCAGCCATGCGGTTTTGGGAATCTACCAAGCCCTGTGAGCCTGAGGTTCTTCATTTGTGAAATAGGTTCCATAGGATCTGTCTGGTAGGACAGTTTGAATGTGTGCAATGTCTGTAAAGCACCTGACACAGTTTCTGGCATATGTTAGATCTTTACTGATTGACAGTTATTTGCATTAGTAGTATATCTGGACCTCATATCCAAATACACTTGCCTCTGGGAATTTTGTTTTTGCTAGTGTTGTTATTATCTAGGAAACCTCTGAGTATGCAGCACAATAGGACAGGGAATTCCAATTCAGCCGGAAATGTTACTTCATGCATAAAACTCAGTAAAAATTCCCTCCTAGATGATTTAATATTTAATTTGGGTGTGGGAGAGTCTTCCCCAGCTGGATACAGCTCAAAGCACCTGCAATCTGAGTCAAGGACCAACTCCTTCCCTCCCTCCCAGCTGCGTTTCCAGCCAAACTGCTATTTTCATCCATTTCATCACCACTTCAAATATAAGCCCTTACAATTGCCTAGGTTACACTTGAGATAACCTAAATAAAATGCCATTTTAATAGTGTCAGCTCTGGCTCTCCCAACCAGGCAGATGTGCACCTGGCCAGTGGCTTAGGGGCCTCCCTTCATGGGAGATTCACCCTATCTCTCAGGAAATCCCTGCAGAGGATGATTGTCTATCACCTCACTCTTGAACTGTGCTCAGCCACAGTGGGACAAGAGCACAGGACACCTTCCACACCTGTCCCACCTGGAGATCCCTCCCTGCTTTGCTCAGCATCCAGAAGGAACTGCTCAGGGCAGTTCTCCCTTCCAGGCTTTGCTCTCAGCGCTAAGTCATGAGTCACATGGTCTGAGAGTCTGGCCTTGCCACCACCCAGCTTCATTACAACCAACTCCCACAGAAGGAACTGCAGTTTCCCCAATCCCCAAACCGCCCTGGCTCAGGGCACTCACGACCCACTGCTCTCAGCCGAAGCACCACACTTCAATCCTTCTGTCACTTGTTCTTTAGGACTTAGAGGACATTTCACCACCTTAATTATATGACTTCAGCTCCCAGCCTCTCTACTTCTATGTGCAGGGTTGGGTCTGGCTTACCCTAGTGTCCCGTTAACCCAGGGCCTTCCAAAGAACAGATGGTCAATGAATATTTGGGGAACAAACGTGCCAGTGAGCAGGGGTCTTATTTTTTGAGATTAAACTTCTCCTACATTCTCAAAGAAGCCAAGCAATTTCACACAAACCCACGTATTTCAATTTTATAGAAAACACGTGAATAAGGATAAGATGGCAAGAAGTAACTCTTTAAATTTTATTTCTATATTTCACAACTCCACATATTTAAATGTAAAGTTCTTTCACAATGCCAAGAAAATTCCTGTTGCAATGACATTCCAATTTCACCTTGCTTGGAATAGCAAAATGAAATGGAATGTGACCCAATTTCTTTTGCAAAATGGCAAACTCTTACTTTTGACAAGAAAAATTACATGTGTGGTCAATATCATTCCCGAACTTAGATGCTGAGGCTAATTAAATCTTCTATGAAAATGAAGAAAATTTGGAAAATTCCAAAAGGAAAACAAAGTTCAATATGAAAAACACCCAAATGTAACATGGACGCAAAACCTTATGCACTGGTGGTTTCTCCAAGCTACTGGGTCCTCCACTTCTTTAAACACTGACTGCTTTCTTCAAACACAGAGCAGAGAAAGGACTCACTTCTCATGGGGCAGGAGGAGCTCCTGGAAGGGGACCTGGATGTTCACTGGCCCTGTTCCCCCCTCGGAGCTGGCTGCAACTCCTGCTCACTCTCTCTCTACTTCATCTCTCAAAGCCTCTTCATACAGGAGTGGGAGGGATCTGGGCTCTCTCTGATTGAAACTGGCCACATAATCCAGGACTTTCATCTTGGTGGTTTCAGCATGGGCCCTGGGACCCCACAGGAACTCATAACATGCAGGATTGCTGTTGGGCAACTGCTGGTACTCCAGGTACACTTCCTGCACCCAATCCTGTTTGATGAGCTTCCAGGCTCTCTGTAGATGTAATGCTCTCGCCCAGCATGCACACATGCACACCCATGATACTCAGTGCTTCCCAGACCACGTCCTGCCGGGCACAGTTGCCCTGCAAGTAAATGACACCAACGGTGATTATCAGGAGGTCAGCCTTGGGAAAGCACTGGGTATCATTCAGCGCCTCACTGTAGGTGAGGCCCAGGTCAGTGACAAGGACATAGCAGTGGCTGGCAGGATCCACTTCCTTTACATCCTTGCCAAAGATCAGCTGCATACACTCGGAGGCTTTGACGAAGATCTCAGGGAAGTGGTCTTGGTAATCTCTGATGAAAATATTCAGCATTTCTGCCTTGGTAGTCAGCTCATTCATTCAATACCTGAGGAGCAGGAAATGAATCAAATCAAACATTTTGTCATCTAGCTCCTCTTGAAGCAGGGACGCCAGGACTGCCGGGTGCTGGGAGGTGCTTAGCTCCTCCTGTTCTCTGGTGATGGAGCCTTCATTGGAGTGGCACTCTGGATTGGAGGCCAGGCTCGTGGGAGAGGAGGAGGCTCCCTGAGGACTCAGTGTTGCAGTAGCAACCTCTTCCAGGGTGCCCGGGGTGACAGTAGAGGATGAGGCAGCCAACCCCTCCTCCTGATACCTGGGAGCCTATGCTCCCACCAGGCCCTGTGCCTCTGTTTGGGCCTGAAGACACTGATTCCTCTGAGAGAAGTGGGGAGGCATGATGGTTCTGGTCAGGGACAGCAGGCAGGAGTGTGGGCAGGAGCTGGGTGATCGGGACCCACAGACCTGGGAAGAGAGGGAGCATGTCAGTGGCCTCAGTGAGAACCACACCCTGGGGCCTCTTACAAAGTGCAACTTACAGGTCTTCTCCTTAGGTGATGCCCTGGGGCCTCCCAGGGCTCCTCTCCTCCTGGTCAGCCTGTCCTCTGAGCACAAGAACATGAAAAGGAGAGAGCTCCTCAGGCGCAGCTGGAATGCAGAGTGTGATGCTCCAGGGCTGACAATCAGTGGGTGGGGCCACCACTATTGAGTCCCCTCTGTCCTGGGGAAGGCAGGACCTCTAGAACACAAAGTGTGTATGTCACCTTGTCTCCTGGCACGGCTTGGGCCTCCTCTTCTTTGTGACCTGAGGACACTGCCTCAGACCAAGGTCTCACTGTGGGTTCATGGGGCCCCTATAAGGAGAAGTGAGGGACCCTCAGGCTGCAGATACATACACAACCCTGGTACCCCCAGTGCTGTCAGGAATGTGGGCCAGGCTCTGTGAGGTCCCTGCTGTTCTGGGGTGGATGGTCACCTCTGTGCTCACTCAGGGCCCTTAGCTTTTGCCTGGAGAGCCCTAGACCCCACCCCTCTGCTCACCTGAGAGTCTTAGAATAAGAGCTCACATCCCTGATACAGAGCAGAAGGCAGTTATTGGGCCCCACATCTCCCAGGGATGACTGCAGGGACAAAGATGCACTGTGGCGCCCCCTATTGGGATGTAACTGGCCCTCTTAGGACCCTACCCTGTATAGCATTGAGTCAGCCCTGGGTCCCACCAGGCTCTGACACCCAGAGTCCCCTAAATCCTAAAGGGGAGGGACTCAGTCTGATAAGTCTGTCCTGGGGTGGTCCATGGCTGACAGCAAGAGCAAAGCTGGATTATTTGGGGACCCACTACTTGGGGTGGGGCCCTCTTAGTCCACCCTCAGCATCTCACTTGACTCCTCAAAGAGCCTTGGCCCTCTCCCCTCCAACGATCTGAAGTCTGCCCCTCAGACTGATGGCCTCGCCTCTGTCAGCCCAATAGATGGACGTCAGTGGACGTCAGATCCCACCCCCCACTCCAGCTTCCCAGGCTGATAGCAGGGGCAGAGCTGGATTATTTGGGGACTGTCTACTAGATGGTGGGCCCTCTCAGACCACCCTTATGTCACTTGACTCCTCACAGAGCCTGGGCCCTCTCCCTCTGCCGATCTGAAGTCTGCCCTCAGACTAATGGCCTCGCCTCTGCCAGCCATACTGATGGACGATATTGGTAGATGTCACAGCCCACCCCTGACACCCGGGCTTTCCGCGCTTCCCCAGGGTGACAGGAGAGGCAGAGCTGGATTATTTGGGGACCCTCTACCAGAGGGTGTCCCCCTCACTCCCCATTCAGCATCTCACCTTGTCTCGTCACAGAACCTTGGCCCTCTCCTCATGGTCGACTGGAAGTCCGGACCTCAGACCAGGGCCCTCGCCCCTGTCAGTCCCCGAGGCACAAGTCGGTGGATGTCACATCCGGCCCGTACCAGGGTTTCCCAGGGGTGACTGCAGGGACAAGAATGGAATGTGGGGCCCTCTACAGGGATGTGGCAGAGCCTGGATCTCTGTCCTCTATTGCCCTTAATTAACCCTGGGTTACATCAGCATCTGACTGCAAGAGTCCCTTGTGTTCTAGGGGAAAGGGCTCTGCCTGAAAAGTCTGTCCCAGGGTGGCCCAGGAATGACAACAGGGGCAGAGCTGGATTATTTGGATCCCTCTTCCTATAGTGGGGACTTCCTCAGGCCTCCCTCAGTGTCTCACCTTGACTGCTAACAGAGTCTGGGCCCTCTGCCCTCCGCTGAGCTGAAGTCTGGACCTCACACCAAGGCCCTCACCTCTGTCAATCCCTGAGGCAGAAGTCAGTGGGCATCACTGATGGCAGAGGCAGGAATGAGGCCTCTCTGTCCTGGGGTCCAGGATTCCCCTAGTCCTTCTTCAGTGTCTCACCTTGACTGCTGGCAGAACCTCGGACTCCGTCCCCACTGCAGTGGGAACATCCAAAGCTGACCTCTAGTACAGTGCTGGGGCCCTTTCCATTCTGGAGTCCAGGGCTGCCTTGGTCCCCCCTCAGGGCCCTCACCCCGATTCTTACTGAGGAATGTGACACATCCCTGGGCTAACCCGAGTATGTCCCCAGTAGACTAATTCTTACACTGCCCTGAATCCCCAGAGGCAGAACTTCACTGATACAGGTCAACACCTGTATTGTTGAGAACTGACAACTCTGCCTGGAGTCTTCCAGGACTGACAGGGTAGAGATGGATTCTTTGGGACTCCTATGTTCTGGGGTGAGTGGATACCTCAATTCTATCTCATGAGAGCCCTCATCTTGGCCCTTGGCTCCTTGATTCAGTGCTCCATGGGAAATGTCCTCTCCCTTCCACATTGGACCATTTGTCCAGCTGCAACCCTAGTGAAAAATACTCCAAGTCCCAGGCTAGATGTTAAATGGGGAGCTGCTGTATCCATGAACAAGGGTGAGCAGTCATATATGTAGTGTTCTCTTATTCAAATCTCTTCTGTATCTATGCTTTATACATTTTTAACTTCCATTGTTTATGATTTTTTTCTTTAGTCATTGATACTAATTGGAAAAATGTCTATTTTGTAAATATTTTCAAAGAATTGTGTTTTGTAAGTTATTTCTACTGTTATCTGCTTCATTACTTCTGCTTTTATCTTCAATATTGCATACCTTTTAGTAACTTAAGTTTCATATGGTATTTATTCTTTAGTTTCTTGAATTGTGCAGATGTTTTAAATATTTTTATTGTCTCATATATTTAAGACTATCTATTTCCCTCTCAGTATCACTTGGGCTGTATCACACAGTTAGTGTTACATAGGTTTATGTGAATGACTTGAATTTTTTACAACTTGAATATATTATTCTATTACTTATGCTATTAAATTTTCCATGTTTATCCCCAAATGAGGGGTGTAAATTATTTTTGAGGAGACTGTGAAAAAGATGATAGAAATAGAATGTCACTTGGAGGAGATTTCAGTTTCCAAAGGCATTTATTTTGTTTTATTTTTGCCATTAGTTGTAGAACCATTTTAAACAAATTTAAATGCTGTCGACAGAGTTGGGTTTACTGCAGGAATTCAAAGACGTTTAACAGTAGAAGATCAATTAATATAACTGACCATGGGTAACAATGAAGCATTTTCTAGGAGAACAGAAAACTCTATTTAATACAGGGGGAATTTATTTCAGGGGACTGATTCCACAAGTGATGGAGAAGCCAAACATGGGAGAGTTAGAGAACCCAACAATTAGCCACACGAGGAAGTCAATCTCACCTGTAGGTGGGAAGGACAAACACAGGAATGTAGCACTAATGAAGTGTAGGTATTGGGTTCAATAGGATCTGGAATCATGGTGGGACTATCTGATGGTGGCTGGAGCCATGGACAATGTAGCCACTGAAGGAGAAGTCACCTGATGCAGAAGAAGGAGGACAAAATCCTCTAATTGCTCTATCTTCCTGAACCAAAATGGCAGGAAAATGTTGGTGAGCCTAGGAATTGGAGCTTTCAGGGGTCAAATCCTGTATAGTGGAGAGCAGACTAGGAGAAAATGAGAGATGGATCTGGGAGCAAATAGTCCCAGGGCTGGTTAACTATATTAACAGATTGAATGAGACCAATCATATCTACAGTAAATTTATTAATGTTTAAAAAATTTTAAAGGCCATTCTCAGTGGGTTTAAGTGATATCTCATTGTGGTTTTGATTTGCATTTCTCTGATGATTAGGGATACTGAGCATTTTTTCATATATTTGTTAGCCATTGTTATATCTTCTTTTGAAAAATTTCTATTCATGTCGTTTGCCCATTTTTGATAGGGTTGTTTGATTTTTTTCTTGCTGATTTTCTGAGTTCTAAATAGATTCTTGTTATCAGTCCTTATCTGATGTGTAGTTTGGGAAAATTTTTTCCAATTCTGTAGGGGGTCTGTTTATTCTCATGACTGTTTCTTGCGGGGGGTGTGAGGAGGGGATGTGTGTATACCTACATGATGAGTGCAATGTGCACTGTCTCGGGAATGGACATGCCTGGAGCTCTGACTTGGGGGGATATGTGCTACATGGGCAATGTGTGTAACCTGAATATTTGTACCCCCATAATAAGATGAAATAAAAAAAATTAAGTTTTGGGGGGCACAAGTTGAATTCTTTTACATGTATATATTGTATAGTGGTGAAGTCTGGGCTTTTGGTGTACCCAACACCTGAGTAGTGTACATTGTGCCCCATAGATAATTTTCGATGCCTCACCTCCTCCCATCCTTACCCTTTTGAGTCTGCAATGTCCATTAAACCACTCTGTGTGCCTTATGTAGCCATAGTTTAGTTCCCACTTATAAGCAAGAATATTTAGCATTTATTTTTCTGTTCCGGAGTTACTTCACTTAGGATAATGTCCTCCAGTTCCCTTCAAGTTGCTGCAAAAGATATTATTCCACTCTTTCTTATTGTTGAATAGTACTCCATGGTGTGTGTATGTATACATATATATATATACATATATATCTCAATTTCTTAATCCATTCAGTTGATGGGCACTTAGGTAGATTCCATATTTTTGCAATGGTGAATTCTGCTGTGATAAACATATGAGTAGAGATGTCTTTTGGATACAATGATTACTTTTTCTCTGGGTAGACAACCAGTACTGGGTTTGGAGGATCAAAAGTAGATCTATTTCTCCTTCTTTGAGAAAGTTACATAGTAATTTACATTCCCAGCAAGAATGTGTGTTTCATTTTCACTGCATCCCCACTAACAACTAACATTTTTTGACTTTTTAATAATGGCCATTCCAATTGGAGTAAGATGGTATCTCATTGTAGTTTTCAGTTGCATTTCCCTGGTTACAGTATATTTATACATAATTGTATTTAATAAAAATTGACATACATTACAAATAAAAATAAATATTTTTCAAAGTATAAAATTTTATTCCACCCTATCCTCTCCCCCAAAGTATAAAGTTTATATCCATGAGTCTATGCTGATAAATAAATGACTGAATATATAAATTGTGGAGAACAGACAAATCATTGTGCAGAAATATTAGACATCATTTATGTAGATGCTCCATACTTCTCAAGTGTTGGCTGGTCACCGTGACTTCCTTCCAAAGAAAGTACAGTGTGGAAAAGGGGGAAAAAAGAAACTCTATAGTAGGGAAGCCTGAAAAACGCTCCCTCTGCCAGGTGATCAAGATTGATATCCACAGTGATAAGGTCAGGCAGGTGGGAGGGGGAAGGAGGAGATGGGTAAATTCATATGGAATTGGTGCAGTGCACTGTGTGGGGGATGGGCATACTTGCAGCTCTGACTTGGGTGGTGCAAAGGCAGTATATGTAACCAAAGCA
Source organism: Eulemur mongoz (assembly GCA_028534055.1). NCBI lineage: Eukaryota > Metazoa > Chordata > Mammalia > Primates > Lemuridae > Eulemur > Eulemur mongoz. The sequence goes on along the minus strand of JAPYYL010000031.1, from coordinate 8,515,361 downwards.
TTTGCACCCCCATAATATTCTGAAATAAAACAAAAACAGTGACAAGTCATTGCTGATTGTACGTATCTTTAATATGATGTCACGAGAATAGCACTTTACCTCTGTGGTCCTCCCCTTTCCAAACCCATAATACCAAGCTAATCATGACAAAATCATCATCAAAATTCCAAGAGAGGAGCATCCTACAATATACCTGACTAGTACTCCTGAAAACTGTCAAGGTCATCAAAAACGAGGAATGCCTGAGAAACTGTCATAACCAAGAAGAGTCTAAGAAGGCATAATGGCTAAATATCCTGTGGAATCTTGGATAATAACCTAGAACAGAAAAAAGACATTAAGTAACAACTAAGGAAATCTAAAGAAAATGTGGACTTTTGTTAATAACATTGTATCAATATTGGTTCATTATTTGTAAACAATGTACCATGCTAAGAGGTTAATAAATACGGAAAAGCGAGTGGGGGCCATGTGGGAACTCTCTGTACTATGTTTGCAAATTTTTCTGTGAATCCAACAGTATTCTAAAATAAAAGGTTTGGTAAAATGGAAAAAAAGGAAAGTTAGCCAACTAGATAAAGGATATGTGTGAATAACCTACAGGAAACATCATACACATATGGGGAAATTTGAAAGTTTTTGCTTTGAAACTGAGGATTAGACAAGGATTCCTCCCATTACAATTTCTCTTCAATATTTTCATGGAGATACTATCCAGTGCAGTAATGAGAAGCAGAAAAAAAATAAAGGAGATAGCAACCATAAAATAAGAAATAAAGTGTCTGTGATTAACAGATGATAATACTATGTGTGAAGGAAATCCAAAAGAACTAAGGTTAAACTCTTCGATGAAAAAAAGTGAATGTTAAGACACAGAGCTTTCACCTCTCACAAAAATCAAATCACAGTGGATAACAGACTTAAACCTTAGGTGAAAAACTATTAGAATTCTAGAAGAAAATGCAGGAAAGACTCTTACAGACATTGGCCTAGGCAAAGAATTTATTAACAAGAACCCTAAGACAATCACAGGAGCAACAAAAATAAACACATGGGATCTGATCAAATTAAAAAGCTTCTGCCAGCCAAAGAAGCAGTCACGAGAGTAAACAGACAGCCTACAGAATGGGAAAAAATTTTCACATACTACACATCAGATAAAGCATTGATAACAAGAATCTATTTAGAACTCAGGAAAATCAGTAAGAAAAAATCAAACAAACCTATAAAAAGTAGGCAAAAGACATGAATAGAAATTTTTCAAAAGAAGATATAAAAATGGCTAACAAACATATGAAAAAATGTTCAACATCTCTAATCATCAGGGAAATGCAAATAAAAACCACAATGAGATATCACTTAACCCGAGTGAGAATGGCCTTTATCAAAAAGTCCCAAAACAACACATGTTGGCTTGGATGTGGAGAGATAGGAACACTCATACACTGCTGGTGGGACTGTAAACTATTGCAACCGCTGTGGAAAACAATATGGAGATACCTTAAACAGATTCAAGTAGACCTACCATTCGATCCAGCAATCCCATTATTGGGCATCTACCCAGAAGAAGAAAAGTCATTCTATAAAAAAGACACCTGCACCCGAATGTTTATAGCAGCACAATTCACAATTGCAAAGATGTGGAAACAAACCAAATGCCCATCAATTCATGAATGGATTAGCAAAATGTGGTATATGTATACCATGGAATATTACTCAGCTATTAGAAATAATGGCGATATGGAATCTCTTTGGTTCTCCTGGAGAGAGTTGGAACCCATTCTATTAAGTGAAATATCCCAAGAATGGAAAAATACGCACCACATGTACTCACCAGCAAATGGGTTCCCCTGATTATCACTTAAGTGCACATTTGGGAATAAAACCAATTGGGTATCGAACAGAGGTGGGGGTTGGGGGGAAGGGTTGGGTGTATACCTACTTGATGAACGCGATGCTCACTTCCTGGGGAATGGACACCCTTGAAGTTCTGACTCAGGGGGATGGGGCAGGGGGAGAGGATGGGTGGATGCCTACATGATTAGTGTGATATGCACTGTCTAGGGAATGGAAACACTTGACTCAGGGAAATGGGGAGGCATGAGCAATATATATAACCTGAATTTTTGTACCCCCATAATGAGCAAAAGAAAAAAAAGTGAATGTCAAGGTTGGTTGGTATAACATCAATATATAAAAAGTAAACGTTTTTTCTGCAGCAACAAATAGTATAAAATGAAAATGAAAGTCAGCAAAATGTGGCTTGTAACATATCATACCAAAATATTAAATATTGAAGAGTAAATCTCATCAAAAACGTTTAGGAATTGTATGAAAAAATATAAAAGCATTGAATAGATAAATGAATAAACACCTAACTTAAAATAAAGTATAATATGACCATAGATATGAATGTTCAGGTGTATAAAGATGTTAATTCTCCTTAATTAATCTACAGACTGAATGAAACCTAAATAAAAAATCCCAAAGGCTTTGTGGGTGAATATGTCTGTTTATGTGCATATCTGTTTGAAATGTGACCTAATGAACATAATGTTTAAATTGGCATGCAACAGGCCAAACATAGCCAAGAAACTCTTGAAGGAATAGAGGAAGATAAAACTAGTTACTCTAGCAGATGAGTAAGAGTTATTAAATTGCTAGAGTAATTAAGTTTGTGGTATGTGTGCCATGGTTAACAAGCAGATCCATGCAAATAGATGGATACTTCTGTACACTTGAAACAGATAGGCTTATATATGGACCATTGATTTACAAAAAAGGTGCAACTGCAGAACAGTGGGGAATCACAGTAGTTTCAGTAGATGACAGTGAAACAACTGGATCTCCATGTAGAAACCCCAATGCAACTGGAATTCTTCTGAAGCTACATAAAAATCAACTGCAGAGGGATTAAAGGTCTACTTTTTCAATTATTGTTATAAAACATTCCGAAACACACAAAACTATATTGAATAGTTGAATGAACCTAGAATTGTGGGTCAAGTAGGGCTTTGGAAATGCTGGAGGGGAAAGGACTGAAAGAGTCTGGGGACATCAATCAGTGCCAGAAGGGATGGAGATGATATGAGCTGGGGAGAAAGAGAGGAAATGACAGCTCCTATTTCTCCCTGTCTCTGACACAGATGGCCTTGCTACCTTCATGGGCCTGCATTTTCAAAGAGCTGGACCTGGTGGCTAGCAGCAGCTTGAGAGAAGGCTACCTAGACCAATGATGCATTCATTCCACATCCCACAGCACATCCTGGTGACCACTAAGCCCTGGAACCCCAACAAGTATGACTTGATGTATGAGTCCAGACACTACTGACAAGGGATGTTGGACTCACACCCTGATGAGGCCCAGGAGGCCTTTAGTGGCTTAGAGGCAAGGCCGGGTTTTCCACCTGTGATGGGAGCAGAGTACTGCCTCCCTCCTCATCTGGATGAGAGCTCTTGATGGAGGGAGGGGCTTGGGGGCTTTGGCCACTCTCATTGTTTGGCTCATTTCAAGGTGTACCAGATATGCTTCTCTTTTGCAGAAATCCCTTTCTGCACACCCCTGCTAATAGGACTTGGAGTACTTGATAAAGAAAAGGAGGCTATCTCTCCATCCTGCGGTCAGAGGTACTATAAATGTGGAGGGGTATGTATCATGGGATGACATTGAACTCAGTCCAAGTGGGCAGAGGACCTCCAGAGATACCAGTGGGAGGGTTTCCCCTACCAGCACGGGAACTACCACAAGTCTAGGGGGCATTCTCCTAACAGTGTCTTTCACAGAGTAGAAGTTTTTAAATTTAATAATGTCTAACTTATCAGTTTTTTATTTCATGAGGCACGAATTTGGAATCGTATCTAAGAAGTCATTGCCAAATCCAAGTTCACCTTGATTTTCTTCCATGTTACCTTTCAGAAGCTTTATAGCTTTGTGCTTTACTTTTAGGTCTAGGATCCATTTTGAGTAAACTTTGTGAAAGGTACACAGCAAGTGTCTTTCTCCTTGCTAAGGTGAGGGATACTGTAATTGTGGAGAAGACAAGCATCATTGATGACATTGAAGTCATTCCGAGTGGGCAGGGGGCCTCCATAGATACCAGGGGGGGCCTCTACCAGCAGCACGTGAACTGACTCCAGTCTGGGGAGGCATGTTGTGGATGTGTCTTAATTAAGACCTTTCACCATCAAAATGGGATTTGCAGCCTCTGGTTGGAAAGGTTTCAGGCTGGTAGTGAGTCTCTAGGGGGCCTTGTAGGAAGGAGGGTGCCATCTTGTTCCACAAGGCCATCTTTCTCAGATATTCACTGTGAGAATATGGTGGGGTTCCTGGTGGTAAAACAGAGAATGTTTGCCCTTTAAGACTGTAGCCCCACATAGTTTATCATTGACACTACCCAACACTCAGCCTTCAGAAATTCATCAAAATCACCATTTCATGGTCTTACCATTTATGACTCCAGCAGCTTCTGCTCCAGGTCAGCAGATCTCATCTGGGCCTTTTGTATGCACCCACGTTTGCATATTTTGGGTTATGGCTTGCTCTTCAACCTCAGTTCTCTGATGGGTAAAGCAAAAATTATAGATTTTCAGTTTGCCAAGTATTTTCTTATTGTGTAGATGGGAGTGTGAACTTACAACTGTATATCTTTTTTAGTGCTTGTTTGTTATATATACCTAAGTTATCAGCATCTACTGTTAACATTTCATTAGTTCAAGTGAAGTGTAGAAATCTCACATTCCTTCATGTCCCTTTTCCTATTTATGATGTGATTGTCCTAAATATTTCTTATACATACATTTACCACCATATCAGACAGTGTTATAATTTTTGCTTTAACTGTCAAACATAAATTAGAATATTTGAGAGACAAAAGAAAGTCTATCGTATCTATCCGCATTTTTGATTTCTTTATTCCTTCCTGATGTTCCAATTCCCCATTACACCTTTTATCATTTTCTTTCTAGTTAGGGAACTTCTTCTAGCTATTATTTTAGGGTATATCTCCTGGTGACAAATCCTATTACTTTTCTTTAGTCTGAGAGTGTTTTGATTCCACCTTCAGTTCTTAAAGATATATTTCCTATATTTAGGGTTCGGTGTTGAATGTTCTTTTCTATCTGCACTTGAAAGATGTTGTGTCCCATCCTTCTGGCCTCCATGGTTTCTGTTGAAAAAAATCCTCTGTCATTTGAATTGTTTTTCTTCCTCATTTCTCTCTTGCCGTTTTCAAGATTTTGTCTTTGTCTTTAATTTTCAGAAGTTTGTCTATGATGTATGTTGACTTGGATTTCTTAGGATTTATCCCCTTTGGATTGATTCAGCTTCTTGAATTTGTAGGTTTATTTTTTATTTCAAAATATTAGTGGGGTACAAATGTTTTTGGTTACATAAATTGCTTTTGTAATGCTTGAATCACAGCTACAAGTGTGCCCATCACCCAACTTGTGTTCATTGTACACATTAGGTAGGTTTTTGCCCTCACTCCAGACTGTGTTCATGAGGTGGGGGTAGCGGGAACACTGAAGAGGCTGGAAGCCTGATACTTTATTTTCAAGAAGGTCCTAGTTCCATGGTCATGACAGTGCTTGGGCTCATGAGGGTGAAAAACATTCCAAGCAACTTGGCAGCCCACCAATTTCTGGAGGTGTGTGGGAAGGAGGAATGGAACCCTCACCTACCCTTTCACTGGGCCCTCAGCTTCTCTCAGGTTGATCTTTGCTGATATCTTTTTTTTTTTTTTCCTTCCTGTTCTGCTTCACAATTTCTTTCTGTGAAATCTCTGGCATGCTCTAGCACCTTTACATCCAAACTACACCTGAGCTTTATCCACTCACCCGTTTCCTTTATCTGACACCTTTCATTCCCTATGGGACAATCTGGCAACTGATGTCTCTAGTCAGCCACCTTGAATTTGTAGCTTTATGACAGTTGTTAAATTTGGAAAGTATTCAGCCGTTATTTCTTTGAGTACTTTTTTGGCTGCATTCCCTTTCCAGGACTCCAGCAACATGAATATTAGATCTTTGGTTATATTCTCATAGGTCCCAGAATCTCTGCACATTTTTATCTCAGTGTATTTTATCTCTGTTTTTCAAAGTAGGAAATTTCTCTTGTTCTGTCTTTCAGTTCATTGATTATTTCCTCTGTTACCTCCATTCTTCTTTTACACCCATCCATTGAGTTTTTACTTTGAGTTATTGCCTTTTTCAGTTCTAAAAACTTCATTTGACTTTTCTTTGTGTCTGCTACTTATTTGCTGAGACTTTCTATTTCTTGCAGAGATTTTCTATTATTTACACTTATTTCAAGTGTGTTTGTGATATACGATGAAACATTTTTTTTTATTAGAAGATCTAAAATCTTTGTCAGATAATTCTCACATGTCTGTTGTCTTGGTGTTGACATGCATTGAGTATATATTTTTATTCAGGTTGAGATCTTCCTGGTTCTTGTCATGTGAATGATTTTTGGTTGAGCCATTGACATTTCAGTTGTTATGTAATATTAGTCTTGATCTTATTTAAACCTTATATTTTCAGTGGCTTTCTCTAACATTGCTGTAGGAAGAGAAGCAGGGCACTATCTCATTACTGCCATGTTGCAATGGAACATCAGGTAGAGGCCCAGTAGAGAGCCAGAACTTCCACCTTGGAGCTCCAGTGGTGCAATGTGTTAGTGCGCGGTACTTATCCAGAACTCCCAACTCCACTCAGCCTATACTGATACCTCCTTGTCTGGGAGGCGTGAGTATTCTTCATTACTCTTTTCCATGTAGCCTCCACTGACCACGGAGAGTGAGGATGGCCTCATTATTGATGGACAGTTGTGAAAATCCTCACTCTTTGAAAAGCCTCTGATGATATCCTAGTTGGGAGATGAAAGGGTGATTCATTACCTTTGGTTGGAAGTGTGGTTTCCTGGTGAGCTGTACAATGTGGAGTTAGGTGGGCAATGCTTCATTACTATCTGGTTGGGATGAAACTCCAACCTCCCTACTCAGTCTCCTTTGACAGTACTCTAGTGGTGGTGAAGGGGTAATTGGAGCTCTTAGTATAGCATGGTGAGGGTGGCAACCCAGGCTCCATGCTATACCTTTGCTGGTATGGGTGTGGGTGGGGCCACAGGGTTTTTTTTGTTTTTTTTTTTCCTCATGGTGTTGTCATTTAGTAGGAGTAAAGCAACTATTGTCTAAAAATTTTCTGTCTTGCCCTTTTCCTGTCTTATTTTTTTTTTATTTTTTTTTTTAGAGAGAGCAGGCTTTTGTTAAGGTTCCCCGTCCCCCAATCCTGTACCTGTTGACCTGTTTTCCAGCTTATTTTGCGCCATTTCTGGGCTAAAAGAGGCTTACGAAAAGCCAGGGAACTTACCACCTTGTTGTTCCTTGGGTTCCAAGGCTGATAGCCAGTCTTCCTCTTCTCTCCACCATTTAGAGCCTTCTTATTCTTATTTTATATATAATGCTCTCAGAATTTAGTTGTACTTAGCAGAAGAAATAAGGGAAATCATGTGTACTTCACCTTCCCAGAAGTGGAAGTTGAATCCCTACAGAGAACTTTAAAATAATAATAAAACTGAATAATAGCCAGTTTTGATTTTTGTCACCAGTATACTCTAGTATTTCTATATCATTCCAGTGATACTCTCCTCCCAAATATTTTATCTTTATTCTTTCAAAATTTGTTTTTTTTTAAGTGGGGAACTGTCAACCTAAATAACAAACAAAAAGGGTCTCTGAAAGAAAATGGTGTTAATTTGGGAATAGACCATTGCAATGGAATACATGTGCCATAGTAAACTATGTGCATACTCAGGGAGGTAAAGGAAGACAAAGGTTTTAAAAGGAAAAATTAGGAGGATTGCATAATTGTTTTGAGGTAATCTTCCTTGGCTAAAAAGTGTGGGGACTTAGCTACATTCCCAGCAAAGAATCGGGTCCCTCAGGCAGGGGTCATTTCAAAGGATAAGGAAATACTAGAAAATAGAAATAAAAAGATACACAGAGACAGTAGTACAGTTTTATAAAGAATAGATTCATAAAGAAGGAGGGCTCGGGAATCCCGACAATATTCTTGTAAATTGTGAGGCCACAAATGCAGTTTCACATCAGTATTTATGGGTACAGTGATTGGTTGCCAGGGGTAACAGATTTACATGATAACAGGTAGTTCATTTTAGGTTAAGTCTCCCAAAATACTTCTAGTGATCCCTTAATTAACTTTCTCTACATGTGCAAATGGTTACAAAATCTTTCTAAGACAAACTTCTAAGTTCTAAGATAAAACTATCACTTTAGCAGCAAAGTTAAACAGAGATATAGTGGCTCCATATTTCTTTATCTAGTTATTGTGAATTGAGACAGGTAATCAGGAGTCAAGCAAAGGTTGTCCCTTGGGCTAACTGCTTTTAGCCACATGTGTCTGTCTGTTGGGTGGACATTCTTTGATCAACTCTCATCCCGTGGCTCCATGTAAACCTGCATTATCATTCAAAGCAGAGGAAAAGCAGAGGTTTGAGACTGCAGTGTCACTTTGGAAAGCAGCTGTTAATGACCTGTGAGATGCCCTCGTGAGGCGAGGCAGCTTTTGATATGCAAAATAACACTTTCACATATTCCTTCAGGGCAAAGCCCTGCAAAACTCCTGAGATCATTTCTGTCTCTAATATAGCAATATTAATCTATGGACCAACAACAAACACCAATAACAAGGGGGATGCCAGTCTGAAGTTGGACAGGCAGTTGCCTGGCAGATATCCCTGCAGAAGTATTTTTTTGTTTGAGGTTGTGATGGCCTCTGTGCATCAAGATTGTGGTTTTTGCAGAGTCTTTTATGATGATTTTGTTATCAGGGACACAAGCATGAGAACCCTCTTTTTATTGCCCTTCCTAGGTCTATTTTTGAGGGTTCTCTTAATGTTTAGTGACTCCATTTTGATTCCAACAACTTTTATGGAATATAATTTCTAAAAATAGTTTTTTCAATGAATGGTCAGCATATAAGCTTATTAAAGTGTGCAATTTGATAAGTTTTACATATCTATGCACCAGTAAAAGGAACACCACAATCAAGAAAGTAAACATATCCATCACCCTGAAAAGGTTATTTCTAGCCCTTTGTAATTCCTCCCTCCTGCTACTCTCTGAACCCCCATTCCCAAGCAACCACTGATCTGTCTGTCCTGACAGATTAGTTTGAATTTTAAAAGTTATACAAATACATAGAAGTGGGATGCTTGCATCATATGATAGGGGCATGATTAACATTTTAAGAAACTTCTTTTCCCCACTGTACATTGTTGTGTCTTTTGTTGAAAATCAGTTGGTTGGAAAAATTGTATAGCCATATGCAGAAGAATGAAACAGGAGCCCTACCTTTGACTATTCACCAAAATTAATTCAAGATGGATAAAAGACTTACATCTAAGGCATGAAACCATAAGTATTCTAGAGGAAAATGTAGGAAGAACTCTTCTATATATTGGCCTAGGCAAAGAATTTATGACTAAGACCCCAGTGGCAATCATGGCAACAACAAAAATAAATAAGTGGGATTTGATTAAACTAGGAAGCTTCTGCTCATCTCTGGAAACAATCAACAGAGCAAATAGCTCACAGAATGGGAGAAAATATTAGCACACTATGTGTCCGATAAAGGACTAATATCCAGAATTTACAAGTAACTCAATCATATCAGCAAAAAAAAAAAAAAAAAAAAAAAAAAAACATCCTTACTAAAAAGTAGGAAAAAGACATGAACAGAAGCTTTTCAAATGGGGATAGAGTAATGGCTGATAAACATATGAAAAAATGCTCAACATCATTAATCATCAGGGAAATGCAAACTAAAACCACAGTGAGATATTACCTTATCCCAGTTAGAGTGGCTTTTATTAAAAAGACCGAAATAAATAAGTAAAGACTTATACAGTGTTGGTGGGACTGCAAATTAGTACAACTATTATGGAAAACAGTAAGGAGATTCTTCAAAGATCTAAAAGTAGATCTACCTATCAATCTAGCAATCCCACTACTGGATATCTACCCAAAGGAAAAGAAGGCAGACGCTCTTGAGTATTTATTGCAGCACAATTCACATTTGAGAAGATGTGGAATCAATCTAAGTGCACATTGACTCATGAGTGTATTAGTAAAATGTGGTATGTGTATACCATGGAGTACAACTCAGCCATAAGAAAGATGAATTAATGCCTTCTGCAACAATCTGGATGGAACTGGAGACCATTCTCCTAAGTGAAATATCTCAAGAATGGAAAAACAAACACGACATGTATTTACTATTAAATTGGAACTAACTGATGAGCACACATGTGCACAAAGGGAAGTAAAATTCAGTGGAAACCAAGCAGGGTTGGGAGGCCAAAGGAGGAGAGACTCAAACATTCAAAAGCAACCCACATAGCTTCAAAACTTTGTACCCCCTTAATATTTTGAAACAAAAAATTTTAAGATGTTTATCTCACGATGAGACTAGAGTGTTTGGGGAAGGAGAATCAAAATTTTTGTGCTGTGGCCATGTTTGGAATCTTAGAACAGGAAAAGAGCATTTGGTAAAAGATGAGAAAATCTGAATAAAATATGAACTTTAATGATAACACATGAAAATTGGTTTATTAATTGTACCAAGTGTACCATACTGATGTAAGATGTTAATAGTAAGAAAAACAGGCTATGAGAGAGCTATGGGAAACCCTGTGATACCTGTTCAATTTTTCTATAATGTAAACCTAAATCTACTCTTAAAAAATAAAATCTGTTAATAAACATTAGAATTTAATGAAAAAAGAAAACAAAAAAAAAATTAAGAAACAGCAAAATTGTGGTTTAAAATGGGTGTACCAATTCACACTCTCTTGTCAGAACCTCAAGTACAATGTTAAACAATTCCCCTCTCCTTACCATGAACTCGTTAGTCTTAGGTTATATTTTTTTACATGCAAACATCCATCACAACTTCTGGCACATGAATATTTGCCTTATATGCCCTGTGCTAATAAAACCCAGGCTTGTTAACTATATACCTACAGAGATGAACACAATGCCCAGAACTGAACTAAGAGTAGGCAGAAAGTTTATTCACTGAAGTCTTTAGTGCCTGAAGGCAGTGATTTCAGACTGGAAAACAGAAAACAAGGGGGACCTATGTAAACAATGGGAAAAGGAGGTGGATGGAAACGTTCCCTGGGGTAGCCAAGAAGTAGATAGCCTTCAAGGGGCATAAGAAAAATCTGTAAGTGAGAAGGAGAATGATTCACATTTTTACAGAGATTTAATATGGCCACATTATCATGGAGGGATCTTAGGTAAGACATATGGAACTAGGTAATGGTGAAGAGTAAGGAGAACAGAATGAACTAGTCAATGGGGTGGCTGTGGGGAAAGGCTTGGAAGAGACACAGTCTCCCTGCTGTGTGATCCACCAGAATCCAAGATGGAGAAATGAAGAGGGTGGAAGGTCAGTTTGGAGGGCTCCTTAGGGGTGTTAAAGAAATGCTCCCTTTTCCCAACCAGAGCATCTAGCCCCCCCCCAGCATCCTCTCTCCTGAAGTGTCAGGATGGTGCATTGAGAGACATCTAAGTTGCATCTTGACACCCACCCCCTGGGTGATGGGATTGTGTCAGGATGGTTCTTTGTGATGTCTAAGCTGAGTCTTGGCCTCCCCAGCATCTTTCCCAAACCCCACCTGACCCCTACCCCATGACATCAGTGTGGTGCTTTGTGATGTCTAAGGTCCCCTAGGGCTCCCATTGGCTGGGGATGGCTTGGTGACCAAAACAAAGCTTAGGGGCTTGGCCACACCCTAACCTGGGGAGGGTATATATAGGGAGGTCAGGCAGCCTGGGTAGACTGCTGAGAAGCACTGACACCATGAATATGACCAGGACATCACAAGCCTCTGGCACCATCATTGAACAACGCCCTGCCAATGTCAAAGTGGGGAGGAAGAGGAAGGCATCTTGTCAACCCAGGTCCATAGGCAGCTGGAAGGTGAGCGACCCCTCCAAGCTCCTCCTCACCTTCCCCTCGAGTCCTGCCCCCCACTCTCCCCCTGCCCTCGCACAACATAAACCCCCCTGAGGCTGCACCCCTTCCCATGCTCCCACCGCACCTCCACCCTCTTCCCCCAAACCAGTGCCCTTCTGTGATCTCCCTGTCATCCTTGCAGGTACCCAAGTTAACCAGGAAGGCAAAAAGACCCATTTGAGGCACTTTTAGGAGAGAAGCTCCTCCAAAAGTGACTACCCTTTCAATTCAGCACAAACAGGAGACAGGGCCAACACCGTTCGACCCTTGTCACCAGTTGGATTAGGAACTTAGTCAAAAGGAGCCACAGCAGGCCCCAGAAAGTGGAGAGAGCTCCACCACCGCAAGTGTCACCCTCAGCAGCCAGTAACTTTGGACTGAGGCCACCGATCTCAGAGCTATCTGCGAAGTCACCAGAGGTCTGACTGCGGGTACATGGCCAACCATGTCAATGAGGAATTTTTCACCAAACGGGGTATATGATAGTGATGAAAATAAAATCAACTACCTGTGAAATGGTGCATGTGTCCCTGAGTGTTCTGTGATGGCAGGGAGGGAGGAAGGAGGGAAGAGACTGGTGTGTGGGAAGAAAGGGGATGGGTCCTTTGGGGTTAGGGTCAGACCAGCTGGTCCACAGAGAGCCAGACACGCAGGGTGAACCCTGGACCAAATTTCCTCCTTAACACTTTCACCCACTGACAAGGCAAAAAAAGACTTAGCATATTTTTATTTATTTATTTATTTTTTTGTGTGTAAGGGGACAAGGAAGGAGAAAAGGAGGAGTGTGATGTGTGCGAGGCATGATTACCTCCTCCCAAAAATGTACACAGTGTAATTGCCTTCAGGACACCCACCCATCTCATAGTGGTGTTTGTTACCTTGGCTAGGCTATGGTACCCAAATGTGTGGTTGAACACCTGTCGAGATGTTGCTGTGAAGATATTTTGTAAATGTGATTAACATTCAAATCAGTAGATTGTGAGTAAAGCAGATTGCCCACTATAATGTGGGTGGGCCTCATCCAATCAGTTGAAGTCCTTAAGAGTAAAGACCAAAATCCCCCAAAGAGGAAGGCATTCTGCTCCAGACTGCCTTGGACTCAAAACTGCAACATTGACTCTTGCTGGAATTTTCCATCTTCTTGGTGCCCTGAAATTTCAGACTTGCTAGTACCCTCCATCTTTTAAGCCAGTTCTTTAAATTAGATCTTTCTCCCTCTCTCAATCTCTCTCTTTCTATCTGTCTCTGTCTCTGTCTCTCTGTCTCTTGGAGAGCAATAGAGAGTGTGTACATATGTATATATGTATGTATGTATGTGTGCATATATACATACACACACGGAGAGAGAGAGGAAGAAATAGAGAGAGACAATACACACTCACACATTCATACACACACATACACATCCTATTGATTATGTTTCCCTGGAGAACTCTGACTGATATACAGCCTGTACTGTAAGCAACTAAAGCTCTCAGAAGGACCAATCATCTCATCTTATGAAAAGTCATTGACAACTCTCCAATAACTAAAATGATGGTTTTTGAACACCATGAATATAACCCTCCGTATGCACTTTCTTGTTAAGAAAACTTGAGGTTGAGTCATTGCCTAACAATGACGGGACAGGGGCAGTGGGAGTGGTCAGCCTCTAGTGCAGTAAATAACTTGCAGGCAATTGTTAAATATTAATATCTTTGAAATAATTGTTGATTCACTTGTGAGGAATAACATGGAGATATTGCATACTCTTTAGCCAGCTTCTCCTAATAGTAACATCTTGCAATACCATAGTACAATATCACAACTGGGCTAGCGACACTGATACCATCAAGACACTAAACATTTCCATCACCACACAGGTCCCTCATGCTACCCTTTTATAGAGATATTCACTTCCCTTTCACATCCACTCTCTTCCCCTTAACTCCTGGCAGCCACTAATCTATCCTCTATTTTCATAATTTTGTTATGTCAAGAATAATATATAAACGAAATCATACCATATGTAACATTTTTCCACTTAGCTTAAACTATGGTCTGAATGTGTCCACCCCAAAACTCATATGTTGAAATTTAATTGACAGTGTGATACCATGAAAAGGCAGGAACTTTAGGAGGTGGTTGTGTCATGAGAGCCCACACAAATGGGATTAGAGATGTTATGAAAGAGGTAGGAAGGAGCAGTTTGCCCTTTCTGCCATGTGAGAACACAACAGGAAGCACCATCTATGAAGCAGAGACCCTTAACCAGATATCAAATATGCTAGCACCTTGATCTTGGACTTCCCAGCCTCTAGAACTGTGAGAAAATAATTTTCTATTATTTATAAATTACCCATTCTAAAGGAATTTTTTGCGTTATAGTTGCCTGAATGGACTAAGACAGCATTCTCTTGAGGGTTGCATATATCAATAGTTTCTTCCTATTTACTGCTAAGTATAATACTATTCTTTGCATTGATATACCATGGTTTGTTTAACAGTCACCCCATTGAAGGTCATTTGGGCTGTTTTCAGTGTTTGGGTATCATGAATAAAACTGATATGATCAATTATGTACAGGTTTCAGAGTGATCACACATTTTCATTTCTCTGGGACAAATGCCCAATTGTGAAATCTTAGTTGTATGTTTGTTGCATGTTTAGTATTTTTAATTAATAGGCTTTAATTTTTAGAACAGATTTCATTTGTAGAAAATGGAACAGACACCACTGAGAGTTCACAATACCTTCATCCTCCCATATGGTTTTTCTTATTATGAACTTCTTATGTTAGTGTGGTAAATTTGTTACAATTAATGAACCAATATTGATAAATTATTAGTAACTAAAGTCTATTGTTTATGTTAATCTTCACCTTTTGTGTTGCACAGTTCCATAGTTTTGGAGAAATGTAGAATGGCATTCATCCACCATTACAATATCACATAGAATAGGTTCACTGCCCTGATGAACTTCTTGTGCTCTGTCTATTCACTCCTACCCCTTCTCCCTGAATGCCTAATACCACTGATCTCTTTATTATAGCAATAGATTTGCCTTTTCTAAAATGTCATATAGGTGGAATCATAAATGGTGTACACTTTTCAAACTAGCTTCTTTCACTTAGCAACATACGTTTTAAAAATTCCTCTCTTTATTTCATGGCTTGATAGCTCATCTTACAAAAATCGATGAATGGTATTTTTATTCTGTGATATGGATGTATCATAGTTTGTTTATCCATTCACCTATTGAATGTCATGGGATATAGTGTTTGCTTCAAACTTTGGAATGAATAAAGCTCGTGTAAACATTTGTGTGCAGGTTTTTGTATGGAGGTAAATTTTTAACTACATAGAGTGCATATCTAGGTGTGTGGTTGCTGCATTATAGTAAGGCCATGGATAGCATTGTAAGAAACTGACAAACTGTCTTTCAAAGACATGGCGTACCATTTTTCATTCCTACCAGCAATTAATGGAAATTCCTATTGCTCAGCATAATCACTAGCAATTGTTATTGTCCGTGTTTTGAATTTTAGGCATTGTATAGGTGTAGTGATATTTCATTGTTGTGTAAACTTGTAAATTCCTAATGACAAATGATTTTGAACATCCTTCCATGTGCTCCTTTGCCATCTCTATATCTTCTTTGACAAGCTGTTTTTTCAGATCTTTTGCATATTTCTAAACTGGTCATATGTTTTCTTACTGTTGAGATACAGGAGTTCTTTGTATATTTTGGATACGAGTCCTGTATCAGATATATATTTTGCTATTATTTTCTCCTAGTCCATGGCTTTTCTTTTCATTCTCTTGACAGCATCTTTCATAGAGCAGAAGTTTTTAATTTTAATAATGTCTAACTTATCAATTTTGCCTCCATAGTGGAGCAGCAGTCCAGTTTCCCCTTGCTAGTCCAGATCAGTCGCCCCAGCCAACACAGAAACTCTTTGCCTGTTGAGTCTGAGGCATGAACAGCCCAAAGTGACTGGGGGCAGTTTTCACTTGCATTTGAGTGGAATCACTCTTGTGTCTCCTGGAGGAAGCATTCCTCCACCTGGAACTAAGACTTCTAGGCCAGCAGAGCATACATTTGCTGTGAGAACAGGAAGGAAAACTTTTGCTGGTAGATCACTAGGGGTAAGGTGAGTGATGCCACGCCCACTTCCACCCCTTAACTCCTGCACCTTTGAATCCTGGCTATGACAGAAACCACGCCATATATTGGATGCTGATTCAGAGCATATACATCCTTCTAGAGAACTTCAGCCCTGCAAAATATTGTCACCTACTTTGTACTGTTAACTATGTCTTCAAAAGGACATTACCCTGTTATTTTTCACAAATATATTTGTTTGTGTATCTATACATATACATATATATAGCAAATACCTTTATTTCCTTTCCTCCTTTACTGCCTTATCATGTAACATACATGTGTTGACTTCATGCCAGTAATTAAGTATTATTGATTTTATGTAGTATTATTTAAGTTATGGGATATCAGCAGAAGAAATATCTCATTGAAAGAACTTATCTCCTCTTCTGGGAAAACAATTAGTTTATTTTCCTTGGTGTGGACGCCAGTTGTATTAAGTTAGGCAGAATCACAACCTTGCTATTGTCTTTATTTGGACCTTAGGAATGGTCTAATAATCTGTGTATGGGTGCCAAGTGGAGATGGGTTTTACTGGTGATGGTTAATTTTATGTGCCGACTTGGCTGGGCTCAAAATAGCAGGTCAAACATTGTGTCTGAATGTGCCTGTGAAGGTGTTTTTGAAAGAGGTTGGCATTTAAGTCCATAGACTGAGTAAACAAGATCGTCCTCACCAATGTGGCAGCCACTGAGAGCCTCCACAGAATAAAAAAGGTGGAAGAAGGGTGAATTCTCTCAATTTCTGAGCTAAGATATCCAACTTCACCTCTTTCCAGATCACTCATCTCTGGTTGTCAAACCTGCAGACTCCAGGACTTACACCAACAGCTCCCCTGCTCCCTGATATCATTGCTTCTATTTCTGTGGAGAACGCAGATTATTGGAAGCATGTAGGCCACTATTTACACAGCACTCTTCTTAACCTAAACCCGTGGCCTGAAGCGACCCCTGCTTATGGAGCTAAACCTCGGGTCTAGCCGTGGCCCCTGTCCAGACTGGTAGTAAGATATTTTCCTACAGCCCAGTGGACACATCCACCCAGATGGGTCAGAGCACCTCGCTATCTGCACAGTCCCCACTGACCTCATCCTCCCCACTCTTCCTCATCCCATCATGACCAAGTCTTCCTCCTTCTCCCTCACCTTCAGCTAAGGGGAGAGGCTTCCACCTAGTCAGCAGCCCCAAAAGTCAGATCATTAAAGCTTCTCCTTATCGTTTCACAGACCCCGACTTCCTAAAACTCTCACATGTATCTCCACCTCACCACCCTCCCTGCATCAGAGAGAATTAAGTAACTGGTCTCTTCTTTTATTTACTTGCTGTTTTTCCTCAATAGATGTTCAATAACTGTTTGCCGTATCAATGAATGAATGGATCAAATCCTATTGGCCGATTCGAAGTATGGAGCCTACCCCCAGCCTGGGCCTTCTGATTTCATGGAAGGCACATACCACAACTGCTGATCTGACATCAGAATTCCCCTGGGATTTCCCTGAGAGAGTCATCGCAGACGTCTCCTCCCCAGGCCCAATCACCGTCTTTTATGTGTGGATGCTGCCAACAGGACGGGGCCTGAGGCTTTCTGCACTGGGCCTCACACTTCCCCATCAGTGTGACAAGGAAGAGGGCCACCTCCTTTGTCATGGCACGTCAACAGACAGCCCCTCATCGGTAGAGTCTGGGGTGAATCACCCCTGGGTGTCCTTCTTCCAGTTTCCCCTCCAAGCAGCCGCACTGCTGCCTCCCTTGCCCAGTGCTCTTCCAGGCCTGTCTCACCTGTCGGTATTGGTCACCAACCCACCCACACATGCAGTGGAGTTTCGGGGCGCCCAGGGTACAAAGGATGAAACCCCGGTTCCCACAGGCATCGAGACAGCTCCCAGCCTGGGACTCTGGCCACGGTACACTGGACCACTAGAGGGGTCAAGGGACTTCAAATAACTCACCCAGAGTTATGCAGGGCACCAGTTATGCTCTTCCCAACAGAGCTGGGGGCTCCTAAGGGGCCGGGAGTGCCTGCATCCACCCAACAGGCGTGCCCATTCAAATCACACTGCAGCTTCCAGGTGGGGATGAACAATGGGCCCCCGATTTCAAAAGCCCAGTCATGGGCCTTGTCCTGTCCTCCCTCCTGCCTTCCCCTTCCTTCCTTCTGGTACTTCCCCACTGGGATGAGCTCTGGAAGAAGAGCTCTGTGTGCCAGCCTGCCTGTGGTTCTGTGGCCATGGCTTTGCACCTGGTCTCTCTCCTTCGCTCTGGCCACTGCTGTCCTTGGGATCCCCCCAACAGCCCTCACTCGCTGAGATGTCCTGTCCACTTTCCTTCGCTGTGTCCTGGTCACTTTAACCAAATCTTTCCTTCTCTAAAGGAAAAGCTATGGTGGCACTTCAGATGCTTATATTAAGCCTAGAGGAATGATCTTACTCAGGACTTCAATGTCTGAATCCAGCTTCATCTGGGGGAGGAAATAATCTAATCAGAGACAGTGGAGATGCAAATTAAAATAACAGTGAAACAATATTTCTTCACCAAATTTTATTCATAATTTTCACCATAATTTAAAAGATTGATAAAATAAGATATTTGTTATCGTGTAGGATATTCACGTACATTTCTGAGAAAATACATTGGTACAACATTCTTGGAATAAAATTTTGACGATATTTTTAAAAATTTGAACTATTCATACCATTTCCTCTTTCAGCCAATGTCCATGTTAATGTATCTTTCTTATTAGAAAATGTGGGCCGGGCGCGGTGGCTCACGCCTGTAATCCTAGCTCTCTGGGAGGCCGAGGTGGGCGGATCGTTTGAGCTCAGGAGTTCGAGACCAGCCTGAGCAAGAGCGAGACCCCATCTCTACTAAAAATAGAAAGAAATTATATGGACAACTAAAATATATATATACAAAAAATTAGCCGGGCATGGTGGCGCATGCC
>JAPYYL010000031.1:8471021-8495736 GCA_028534055.1 Eulemur mongoz | reverse complement strand
CTTTTCTGCACTATTCTTTAGAGCAGAATCTGTCATCCCAGTAGACTGAGGACTTTCTCTTTCCATATGACATTGGGGCAAAATCTTAACTTGTGAGTCTCTGCTACCTCTGCATGACTGAAGATCTGCACAGGATGTCCTTAGACACACTGAAGGCCAGGACTTTCCTGTGGGGCAGATCCATAGAGCAGAAACAGTGGAAAGATGGTTATTCCTTCTTTTTTAATCTGAGCTGGCATGTCTACTAAGGAACTACTTTTTGCTTCCTAGGAAAATACCAGAGTTACAGCAATTTATCTTTGGGAGATATTTGCTTCACAGTGATTTCCATAGTCTTTCCTCATTTACCAATATATAGGAGATGCTTTATAAGGAACTGAACTGTGTTCCCTCACCCCAAATTTATATGTTGAAGCCCTAAGGCTCATTGTGATGTATGTGTAGATGGGGCCTTTCAGAAGTAATTAGGGTCAAATGGGATCATGAGAATAGGGCCCTGGTGATGGGATTGGTGCCCTTATATAAAGAAACATCAGAACGCTTTTTTGCTCTTTCTGTCTCTCTCTGCCATGTGTACACACAGAGAGGGTAGCTGTCCACAAGCCAGGAAGAGAGCCCACACCAGGGGTCCAATCTGCCAGTACCTTGATCTCAGACTTCCCAGCCTCCAAAACTGTGAGGAATAAATATCTGCTGTTTAAGCCTCACAGTCTATAATATTTTGTTCTGGCAGTCTAAGCTGACTAATATGAGAGACTTTGGTTTTTGACCACCCCGGAAAGCTCTTTAATCTATGTATGTGCTCAGTAGCCAGTTTCATATAAGGTACCAGATTAAAATCCTATTTTAAATATGGGGGGGTTAAAAATTTTCTCTGTAAATTCAGGGTTCTATCTCAGGAACTGTAAATTATGGGCCAAATAAGTCTCCACTCAGCAGATTATTTGGAAAACATTTGGGGAATGTGTTGAAGACATCCAACAGAATGATCAGGTGTCTAAAGGTCACTATTCAAGTCAAAGGGACCTTTGCTATTAGAGGGTCTCCTGGGTGAAGGAGAGGGACAATTAATGGCCTTCTACAGAGAGTAGAAATACTTTCTGTCGGGGGAGCAGAGGTGACTCTAGGCAGTGACACTGGGAGCAGGGCACAGCCTTCAGAGGATGCAGCCACAGAGAGCTGTACAGCAGGCCAAATTCCAGAGTTGGACAGGCAGGCCTGTGGGACAAGACTTAGGAAAGGGTACGATAATGAAGTAAAGTACTGCTTTTGCACAAAAGCACTGGCATCTGGGCAGGTTTGTCTCTCAAGGAACCACATAAAATCCTTAAATTTTATTTGGTTCACATTTCCATCCTCTTTCTTGCCTTAGTCATTGCAAGCTGTGAAAAGGAAATACTATAGTCTGGGAGCTCAAACAACAGACATTTCTTTTCTCATAGTCCTAGAGTCTGGAAGGTCTGAGACCAGGGTGCCTGGGTAGTGGGAGTCTGATGAGCACTTTCTTTCTGGATTACAGATGGCCACCCTCTCTGTCTATCCTCACGTGGCATAGAGAGATAAAAAGAACAAGATAGTTCTCTGGTGTTTCTTCTTATAAGGGCACTAATTCCATCAAGAGAGCTCCACACCCATGGCCTCAAGCAAACCGAATTACCTCCCAAAGGCCCTGTCACCAAAGAGAATCACATGAGGGCTTAAGCCTTCAATATATGAATTTTGGGGGACACATTTTGTTTCATAGCACATTTTTGGGCCTGCTTTTAGTTCCTGGACCACAGTCCTTGTTTTGTTTGCCTGAGAAACATTATAGAATCATGAGAAGAGAAGTGAAGCAAGACCAAGGTCTGCTTCAGGTTGGGAGGAGTGGGGATGGTGTGGGCTCTAGATGAATTCAGACCATATGTATTAGTTTTTTTTGGGCTGCCATGACAACGTGTCTTGGACTGGGGGGGTTTAAACAACAGAAATGAATTGTGTCATTGTCCTGGAGCCTGGAAGTCCATGGTCAAATGATGGCAGGGTCGGTTGGTTCTGAAGCCTTTTTCCTTGGTTTTGGAAATGGCTGTCTTCTCCCTGCGTCTCCACAGGGTCTTCCCTCTGTGTGTGTCTGTGTCCTAATCTCCTCTTCTCATAAGAACACCAGTCATTAAAATAGAGGCCACCCTAAGGACCTCATATTACCTCAATGACCTCTTTAATGACCGTATCTCCAAATACAGTCACAGTCTGAGGTACTGTGGGTTAGGGCTTCAGCATATACGTTTTTAGGCAGACACCATTCTGTCCACAATGGCAGGGGATCTAGTCTCAACCCCATTGCTTACTAGCCATGTGATTATGGGAATCTACCAAGCCCTGTGAGCCTGAGTTTCTTCATCTGTGAAATAGGTTTGATGGGATCTGTCTGGTAGGATTGTTGGAATGCGTGAAATGTATGTAAAGCACCTGACACAGTGTCTGGCGTATGTTAGATCTTTACTGATTGACAGTTATTTGAATTACTAGTACATTTGGACATCAGATCCTACTACACTTACCTCTGGGAATTTTGTTTTTGCTAGTGTCCTTATTATCTAGGAAACCTCTGAGTATGCAGTGCAATAGGACAGGGAATTCCAATTCAGCCAAAATTGGTGCTTCATGGATAAAACTCAGTAAAAATTCCCTCCTAGACGATTTAGTATTTAATTTGGGTGTGGGAGAGTCCTCCCCAGCTGGATACCGCTCAAAGCTCCTGGCATCTGAGTCAAGGACCAACTCCTTCCCTCCCTCCCAGTTGGTTTTTCAGTAAAACTGCTATTTTCATCCATTTCATCACTACTTCAAATCTAAGCCCTTACAATTGGCCAAATTACACTTGAGATGACCTAATTTAAATGCCATTTTAATAGTGTCAGCTCTGGCTCTCACAGCCAGGCAGATGTGCACCTGGCCAGTGGCTTGCGGGCCTCCCCTCATGGGAGATTCACCCTATCTCTCAGGAAATCCCTGCAGAGGATGCTTATCAATCACCTGACTCTGGCATTATGCTCAGCTGCAGTGGGACAAGAGCACAGAACACCTTCTACACCCACCCCAGCTGGAGATTCCTTTTTGCTTTGCTTAGTATCCAGAAGGAACTGCTCAAGGCAGTTCTCCATTGCAGGCTTTGCTCTCAGCGCTAAGTCAGGAGTCACATGGTCTTGAGTCTGGCCCTGTCACTACCAGCTTCATTACAACCAACTCCCACAGAAGGAACTGCAGTTTCCCCAAGCCCCAAACTGCCCTGGCTCAGGGCACTCACATCCCATTCCTCTCAGTAGAAACACCACCCTTCAATCCTTCTGTCACTTGTTCTTTAGGACTTAGAGGACATTTCATCACCTTAATTATATGACTGCAGCTCCCAGACTCTCTAATTCTATGGGCAGGGGTGGGTCTGGCTTACCCTAGTGTCTCCATTAACCCAGGGAGTTTCAAAGAGCAGATGGTCAATGAATATTTGGGGAACAAACATGCCAGGGAGCAGGGGTCTTATTTATTGAGATTAAATTTCCCCTACGTTCTCAAATATGCCAAGCAAATTCAAATACACACATATATGTTAATATTATAGAAAATCACATGAAGTATGACCTCCTGGGTGCAGTTGCCCTCCACGAAGATCACACCCAGGATCATTATCAGGAGGCCAGCCTTGGGAAAGTGCTGACTATCATTCAGCTCCTCACTGTAGGTGAGGCCCAGGGCAGTAACAAGGACATAGGAGTGGTTGGCTGGATGCCCTTCCTTTACATTGACACCAAAGACCAGCTGCATGCACTTGGAGGCTTGATGAAGATCTCAGGGAGTAGTCTTAGTAATCTCTGATGACAATATTCAGCATTTCTGTCTTGGTGATCGGCTGCTTCATTCGATACTTGAGGAGCAGGAAATCAACCAAATTGGACATCTTCTCTTCCAGTTCCTCTTGCAGCATGGACGCAGAAACTGCCGGGTCCTCAGCGGTGCTTAGCCCCTCCTCTTTTTCGGTGATGGATGCCTCATCGGAGTGGTGCACCGGATTGTAGGCCAGGCCAGTGGGGGAGGAGGAGGCTCCCTGAGGATTCTGGGGAGGACCCAGTGTTACAGCGGCAACCTCATCCAGGCTGCCTGGGGTGAAAATAGAGGAGGAGGCAACTGCCCCCTCATCCTGACTCCGGGAGCCTGTGCACCCACCAGGCCCTGGGCCTCTGTTTGGGCCAGGAGGCCTTTCTTAAGCCTGTAGCACTGACTCCTGTGATGGTGGCAGCAGCGCCAAGGCATGGTGGCTCTTGTGTGGGTTAGCAATCAAGAGTCTGGGCAGCAGTTGGGCGATGGGGATCCACAGACCTGGGAAGAGAGGGAGCATGTCAGTAGCCTCAATGAGAATCACATGCTGGTGGCTCTTACAAAGTGCAACCTGCAGGCCTATTCCTTAGATGATGTCCTGGTTCCTCCCAGGGCTCCTCTACTCCTCATCAGCCTGTCCCCTGAGCACATGAACATGAAAAGGAGATGGCTCCTCAGGTACAGCTGGAGTGCAGAGTGTGAGACTCCAGGGCTGATAGTGGGTGGGTGGGGCCAGGGACTACTGGGTCCACTCTGTCCTGAGGAGGGCAGAGCCTCTGGCACACATTCACAGTGTGTATCTTACCTTGACTCTTGGCACAGCCTGGGCCTCCTCTGCTCAATGCCCTGAGGTCACTGCCTCAGACCCAGGTCTCACCGTGGGTTCCTGAAGCCCCTGTAAGGGGAAGTGAGGGGCTCTCATGCCGCAGATACATGCATAGCCCTGGTACCCCCAGTGCTGTCAGGACGCTGGGCCAGGCTCTGTGTGGTCCCCACCATTCTGGGGTGAATGGTAACCTCCGTGCTCACTCAGGGCCCTCACATTTTGCCTGCGGGGACCCTAGACCCCACCCTTCTGCTGGCCTGAGAAACTCGCAAAATAAGAGCTTACATCCCTGATATGGAGCAGAAGGCAGTGAGTGGGCCCTGCATTTCCCAGGGATGACTGCAGGGTCTGTTTCAGACTCTTCTGGAGTGAGGGTTCCCTCAACCCACCCTAAGAGTATATGCCTTTAATCCTGGTAGGGCCTCAACCCACTCCTGCTGATTTGATATGGTCCCTCTGAGCTCAGGCCAAGCTCTCACTCCTGAGGATGCCCCTCCCCTCACTGCCGTGGGAGCCAGAGCTTGCTATATCTTTCTGCCCCCACCTGTATCCTCGGGGGGCTGAAAACAGAGAAGCCAAACTCCGTGGGGTCCCTTCTTTTCTGGGGTGGGTAAGTACTTTCAGTCCTCACTAAGGGTACTTATCTTGATTTCTGACAAAAACTGGGACTCCTCCCTCAGCTGATGTGAAGCTGCACCACTCAGAACAAGGTCCTCTCCTTCTTGACACACTCCCCAGTTAGAAGTCTGGAGCCAGCACATGTGGTCACCCATGCTTGGGTCCTCCCAGGGACAACAACTGGCATAGGGGATGGACGGGCTCTCTGTATCGGGGTACGAGGTCCCCTCAGTCATCCCTCTGTGTCCTCACCTTAATGAAGCCTAGCAGGCCTGGCACTCTTTCCTGTGCCAAACTTGAGCTGCAACTCTCAGTCCAAAGTTGTAAACATACTTAGCCCCCTCAGGCAGTAGTGAGGGAGCACCAGGTCTGGCCAACCTGCCTGGACATTCCAGGGCTGACTGTGGGGACAGGGTGTTTCTGTGAGGCCTCCACTGTTCTAGAGTGGGGTACGTCTAGTCCTCCCTTACACCAAGGTGTTCACCTTCCTAATGGCCATAAAGAAGTGTGGATGTACCACAAGTGGCCACCCTTCCCAGGGTCTCCCAGGGATGAAAGCAGGGGCAAGGTTGGGGCCCTTTTGTGCTGGGATCCTGGGGTCTCCATCCACCTTTTGTCTCCCAGCAGGGTCTGGGCATCTCCCTTTGCTCACCTGAGGCCGTGCTCACTATATTAAGCCCCTACTCTCCCTTAGACTCGGAGGCAGCTGTCAAGGCGCACGTGCCAGGCCACCCTCCATGGGGCCTCCCAGGGCTGATGGCAAGGACAGGTATCTGTGGGGTTCCCCCCATCTTGAATTCTAAGGCTCCCTCCCCTCCTTCTTATCTCTGTGTTCTTGTCTTGGCTGCCTGGTACAGCCTGCTTCTCTTCCATTCACACCAATGCCCTTACATCTCTCTAACCCCTGAGGTGTAGGTCAGTTGCCCCCACTCCCTGGGCCATCCCAGCGGTGATATTCGGGGTGGAATGGATTGGCGGTGGGAGAAAGTCCTCCCTCAGGGTCCTGACCTTGATGCCTGGCAAAGTCTGGATCCACCTCCCTTCTATGTCGTTGGTCAGCCCCAGGTCACAGCAGGCTCTGACTCCCAGAGTCCCTGAAATACTAAGGCGGAGGGACTCAGCCTGATAGGTCTGCCCCAAGGTGGCCCAAGGCTGACAGCAGGGGCAAAGCTGGATTATTTTGGGACACTTTACCTGGAGTGGGGGCCCCCTGCATCCACCCTCATCTCACTTTACTCCTCACAGAACCTGGGCCTCCTTGTCTTGGGTGATCTGAAGCCTGCCCCTGAGATCATCGGTTTCGCCTCTGTCAGCCCTTCAGACGCAAGTCAGTTGGGGTTACATCCGGGCCCCCTACACCGGGGCTTTTTCTTTGTAGGCTGACAGCAGGAACAAGGATGGACTCTGGGACCCACTATCAGGATGAAGGGGGGCCTCTCAACCCTCCCTTAGGGCCCTGCCCTGTATGGAGCTGAGACAGCCCCGGGTCATACCAGGCTCTGACTCCCAGAGTCCCCTAAATCCTAAGGGTTAGGGACTCAGCCTGACAAGTCTGTCTCGGGGTGGTCCACAGCTGATAGCAGGAGCAAAGTTGGATTACTTTGGGGTCCCTTTACCTGGGATGGGCCCCCCTGAGTCCACCCTCATCATCTCACTTGACTCCTCACAGAGCCTGGGCCCTCTCCCCTCCACAGATGTGAAGCCTGACCTTCAGACCAACGACTTAGCCTCTCTCAGCCCTACAGATGGACGTCAGTGGACGTCAGATCCCACCCTGCTCCCTGGCTTCCTGGGCTGACAGCAGGGGCGGAGCTCAATTAGTTGGGGACCATCTAGGTGGGGACCTCCTCAGTCCACCCTCCGCATCTCACCTCACTGCTAACAGATCCTGGGCACACTCCCCTCTGCCGATCTGAAGCATGCCTCTCAGGCCAACCGCCTCGCCTCTGTCAGCCCCCCAGATGGACATCGGTGGATATCACAGCCACCCCACACACCTGGGCTTCACCATGCTTCCCTGAGCTTCCCCGGGCTGACAGGAGAGGCAGAGCTGGATTATTTGGGGACCCTCTACCAGAGGGGAATCCCCCCTTTCCCCCCCTAGCATCTCACCTTGACTCTTCACAGAACCTGGCCCCTCTCTTAATGGTCAACCAGAAATTTGGACCTCAGACCAAAGGCTTTGCATCTGTCAGCCCCCTAGACACAAGTCGGTGGACGTCACATCCAGCCCTGTATCTGGGCTTCCCAGGGCTGACAGCACGGACAAGGATGGACTGTCAGGCCCCTACAGTGATGTGGCAAAGCCTGAATCTCCACCCTCTAGGGACCTCAGTTGACCCTGGGTAACATCAGCATCCGACTTCAAGAGTCCCTTGTGTTCTATATGGGAAGGGCTCAGTCAGACAAGTCTGTCCTAGGGTGGCCCAAGGCTGACAGAAGGGGCGGAGAGGGATTATTTGGGTCCCTCTCCCTGTAGTGGGGACCTCCTTCAGCCCTCCCTCAGCATCTCACCTTGACTGCTAACAGAGCCTGAGCTCTCTGCCCTCCCCCGAGCTGAAATCTGGACCTCACACCAAGGCCCTCACCTCTGTCAACCCCTGAGGCAGAAGTTGGTGGATATCACTGGTGGCAGAGGCAGGAATGGGGCCCCTCTGTGCTAGGATCCAGGGTTCCCCTAGTCCTCCTTCAGTATCTCACCTTGACTGCCAGCAGAAACTCAGACTACATCTGCACTGCAGTGGGATCTCCCACAGCTGACCACTAGTACAGTTCTGGGGCCTCTTCCATTCTGGAGTCCAGGGCTGTATTAGTCACCCCTCAGGGCCCTCACCTCGATTCCTACCGAGGCATGTGACACCTCCCTGGGCTTACCTGAGTATGCCCCAGTAGACTAAGGCTTACACTGCCCTGAATCCCTTGAGGCAGAATTTCACCGATACAGGTCAACACCTATATTGTAGAGAATTGAGGGAGTGGTCAGCCTGACAACTCTGCCTGAAGTCTTCCAGGACTGACACAGCAGAGATGGATTCTTTGGGACTCCTATATTCTGGGGTGAGTGGACACCTCAGTTCTCACTCATGAGAGAGTGGCCCTTGGCCCTTGGCTCCTTGTTTAAATGCTCCATGGGAATTGTGCTCTCCCTTCCACATCAGACCATTTGTCCAGCTGCAACCCTTGTAATAAAATGACTCCAAGTCCCAGGCTAGATGTTAAATGGGGAGCTGTTGCATCCATGACCAGGGGTGAACAGTCATATATGTAGTGTTCTCTTATTCAAATCTCTTCTGTATCTATGCTTTGTACAATTTTATTTAACTTCCATTGTTTATGCTTTTTTCTTTAGTCATTGATCCTACTTGAAAAAATGTCTATTTTCTAAGTATTTTCAAAGAATTGTGTTTTGTCAGTTATCTCTACTGTTATCTGCTTCATTGTTTCTGCTTTTATCTTCATTATTTCATACCTTCTACTAACTTAAGTTTCATATGGTATTTATTATTGATATTCTTGAAATGTGCAAATGTTTTAAATATTTTTATTGTCTCATATATTTAAGGCTATCTATTTCTCTCTGAGTATCACCAGGGCTGTATCACACAGTTAGTGTTATATAGCTCTATGTGTATGACTTGAATTTTTTACAAGTTGAATATATTTTTCTCTTAATTATGCTATTAAAATTTTCAATAATTATCCCAAAACGAGTGGTGTAAAATTATTTTTGAGAAGACTGTGAAAAGGACAATAGAAATAGAATGTCACTTGGAGGAGATTTCATGTTCCAAAGGAATTTTTTTTAATTTTCTTTTTCCTGATGAACACTTTTTGCCTTTATTTTTTTTCCAGAAATTTTTGAGTTTATTTTTATTTATTTTTTTTATTTCTGCTTATCATTGGGGTAAAGAGTTCAGGTTAAATATATTGCCCATGTACCGCCCTTCCCCCCGAGTGAGAGCTTCAAGTTTGTCCATTCCCCAGACAGTGTGCATTGGACTCATCATGCAGTTATGCCCCATCCTCTCACCCCACCACCCGTACCCCCGAGTCATCACATTCAAGCGTGACCATTCTCCTTTTTTCATTAGTTATAGAAGAGTATTAAACATATTTAAATGCTGTTGACAGAGTGGGGTTTATTGCAGGAATGCAAAGAGGTTTAACACTAGAAGATCAATCAACATAACTGGCCATGCATAAGAGTAAAGGATTTTCTAGGAAAATAGAAAATTCTATCAATATTTAATACAGATGGAATTTAATGCAGGGGACTGATTAGACAAGTGATGGAGAAGCCAAACGAGGGAGAGTTGGAGAACCCAATAATTAGCCACACTAGGAAGTCAATCTCACATCTAGGTGGGAAGGACAGACACAGAAATTCACCATTAATGAAGCCAAGGTATTAGGTTCAACAGGACCTGGAATCATGCTGGGATGATCTGATGGTGGCTGGAGCCATGGAAAATGTAGCCACTGAAGGAAAAGTCACCTGATGCAGAAGAAGGAGGAGAAAATCCTCTAATTGCTCTATCTTCCTGAATTAAAACTGCAGCCAAATGTTGGTGAGCCTAGGAATTGGAGGCTTCAGGAGTCAAATCCTGTATAGTGGAGAGCAGAATAGGAGAAAATGAGAGATGGACCTGGGAGCAAATAGTCCCAGGACTGGCTCACTATAGTAACAGATTGAATGAGACAAATCATATCTACAGTAAATTTATTAATGTTTAAAAAATTTTAAGTTTTGTGGTGTACAAATTGAATTCAGTTGTACATATATATTTTACAGGGGTGAAGTCTGGGCTTTTGGTGTAAACTTCACCTGAATAGTATACATTGTACCCGATAGGTAATTTTCCATGCCTCACCTCCTCCCACCCTCACCCTTTTGAGTCTTCAATGTCCATTATATCACTCCATGTGCCCTTATGTAGCCATAGTTTAGTTCACATTAAAAGCAAGAATATGGAGAATTTATTTTACTGTTCCAGAATTACTTCACTTAAGATAATGTCCTCCAGTTTCATCTAAATTGCTACAAAAGACATTATTGCACTCTTTATTATTGTTAAATAATACTCCATGGGGTGTGTGAGTCTATATTTACATGTGTGTGTGTATATATATACTTCAATTTCTTAATCCATTCAGTTGATGGGCAGTTAGGTAGATTGAATATTTTTGCAATGTTGAATTGTGCTGTGATAAACATCTGAATAGGGATGTCTTTTGGATATAGTGATTTCTTTTCCTGTGGGTAGATACCTAGCACTGGGTTTGCAGGATCAAAGGTAGATCTATTTTTCATTCTTTGAGAAAGTTTATGCTAATTTACATTCCCAGAAAGAGTGTGTAAGTGTTTCATTTTCATTGCATCCACACTAACAACTAATCGTTTTTTGACTTTTTAATAATGGGCATTCTAATTGGAGTTAGACGGTATCTTATTGTGGTTTTAAGTTGCATATCCCTGGCTACAGTAAATTTATACATAATTGTATTTAATAAAAATTGACATGCATTCCCAACAAAAAGAGATATTTCTCAAAGTATAATTTTTTTTCTACCCCACTCTCTCTGTAAAAGTATAAAATTTATATCCATGAGTCTATGCTGATAAATAAATGACTAAATAAATGGGGGAGAATAGATAAATCTCCTGTGAAGAAGAATTACACATCATTTATGTAGATACTCCATACTTCTCAAGTGTTGGCTGGGCACAGTAACTTCCTTCCCAAGAAAATACAGTGTGGAAAAGGGTAAGTTTACAGTGGAGAACCCTCCCTCTGCCAGGTGACCAAGATATCCACAGTGATAAGTGTCGGACAGGTGGCATGGGGAAGGAGGAGATGGGTAAATTCCCGTCTAAAGGGTGCAGTGCGCTGTCTGGGGGATAGGAGGCCTGTGGCTCTGACTTGGTCAGTGCAAAAGCAGTATATGTAACTAAAGCGTTTGCACTCCCATAATATTCTGAAATAAAACAAAAGCAGTGATAAGTCATTGTTGATGGTATGTATCTTTGATAAGATGTCATGAGAATAGCACATTATCTCTATGGTGCTCCCCTTTCAAAACTCATAAGACCAAGCTAATCATGAGAAAATCATCAGCAAAATTTGAAGAGAGGGGCATCCCACAATATGCCTGACTAGTACTCCTCAAAACTGTGAAGGTCATCAAAAACAAGGAATGCCTGAGAAACTGTCATACCCAGGAGGAGTCTAAGAAGGCATAATGGCTAAATATCCTGTAGAATCTTGGATAGGATCATGGAACAGATAAAAGACATTAAGTAACAACTAAGGAAATCTAAAGAAAATGTGGACTTTTGTTAATAACATTGTATCACTGTTGATTCATTAGCTGTAAACAATGTACCATACTGAAATATTAATTAATAGGGGAATGCAAGGTGGGCCATGTGGGAATTCTCTGTACTATGTTTGCAATTTTTCTATGAATCCAACAGTATTCTAAAACAAAAAGCTTGTTAAAATGGAAAAAAAGTTAAGTCAACTAGATAAAGGATATGTGTGAATAACCGACAGCAAACATCGTACAAATATAGGGAAATTTGAAACTTTTTGCTTTGAAACTGAGGATTAGACAAGAATTCCTCCCATTACCATTTCTCTTCAATATTTTGATGGAGATACTGTCCAGTGCAGTAATGAGAAGCAGAAGAGTCAGCAATTCATAAAATAAGAAATAAAGTGTTCGTGATTAACAGATGATTAGACTGTGTGTGAAGATAATCCAAAAGAACTAAGGTTAAACTATTCAGTTAAAAAAGTGAATGTCAAGGTTTCTTGGTATAACATCAATGTACAAAAGTAAACTTTGTTTCTGCAGCAACAAATAGTACAAATTGAAAATGAAAGTCAGCAAAATGTGGCTTGTAACCTATCATACAAAAATATTAAATATTGAAGGGTAAATCTAGTCAAAGCACGTTTAGGAACTCTATGTAAAAAATATAAAAACACTGTTTAGATAAATTAATAAGCACCTAACTAAAAATAAAGTATAATATGATCATGGATATAAAGATTCAGTTGGATAAAGATGTTAATTCTCCTTCATTAATCTACAGATTGATTGCAATCTATAAAAAATCCCAAAGGTTTTGTGGGTGAATATGTCTGTTTATTTGCATATCTGAGTGAAATGTGACTCAGTGGAGTGTAATGTTTAAATTGGCGTGCAACAGGCCAAGCATAGCCAAGACAGTCTTAAGTAATAGAGACAGATAAAACTAGTTACTCTACCAGATGAGTAAGAATTATAAAAATGCTAGAGTAATTAAGTTTGTGGTATGTGTGCCATGCTTGACAAGCAGATCAATGGAAATAGCATACTCTTGTAACAGAGGCTTATATATGGACCGTTGATTTATGAAAAATGTGCAACTGCAGAACAGTGGGGAATCACAGTAGTTTTGTAAATGACAGTGAAACAACTGGATCTCCATGTAGAAACCCCAATGCAAATGGAATTCTTCTGATGCTACATAAAAATCAATTGCAGAATGATTAAAGGTTTACTTTTTCAATTGTTGTTGTAACACATTTCAAAACACACAAAACTATATTGAATAGTTGAATGAACCTAGAATTGTGGGTCAAGTAGGGCTTTCAAAATGCTGGAGGGGAAAGAACTGAAAGAGTCTGGGTACATAATTCAGTGCCAGAAGGGATGGAGATGATATGAGCTGGGGAGAAAAAGAGGAAATGATAGCTCCTTCTGCTCCCTGTCTCTGACACAGATGGCCTTGCTACCTTCATGGGCCTTCATTTTCAAAGCGCTGTACCTGGTGACTAGAGGCAGCTTGAGAGAAGGCTAACTGGCCCAGTGATGTGCTCATTCCACCTCCCTCCCCAAGACTTGCTGGCCGCTAGAGCTTTGGTGCTCCAACAAGTATGACTTGATGTACGAGTACAGAGACTCCTGACAAGGGATGTTGGACTGACACCCTGACCAGGCCTAGGAGGCCTTTAATGGATTAGAGGCAAGGCCAGGTGTTTTACATGTGGGAGCAGAGTACTGCCTTCCTCCTCACCTGGATGAGAGCCCTCAGTGGAGGGAGGGGCTGGGGGGATTTGGCCAATATCTTTGTTTGGCTCATTTCAATGTGTACCACAGATGCTGCCCTTTTGCAGAAATCCCTCTCTGTACTCCACTGCTAATAGGAATTGGAGTACTTGACGGAGCAAAGGAGGCTATCTCTCCTTCCTGCCGTCAGAGGTACTCTAAATGTGGAGGGGTATCATGGGATGACATTGAACGCAGTCCAAGTGGGCAGGCGACCTCCAGAGATACCAGTGGGAGGGCTTCCCTACCAGCACGGGAACTACCACTAGTCTGGGGAGGATTCTCCTAACAGTGTCTTTCATAGAGTAGAAGTTTTAATTTTAATAATGTCTAACTTATCAATTTTTTCTTTCATGAGCCATGCATTTGGTGGTGTATCTAAGAAGTCGTTGCCAAATCCAAGTTCACCTTGATTTTCTTCCATGTTATCTTTCAGAAACTTTATAGTTTTGTGCTTTACATTTAGGTCTAGGATTCATTTTGAGTAAACATTGCGAAAGGTGTACAGCAAGTGTCTTTCTCCTTGCTAAGGTGAGAGATACTGTAAATGTGGAGAAAGGCATCATGGGATGACATTGAACTCATTCTGAGTGGGCAGGGGGCCTCCAGGGATACCAGGGGCAGGAGGCATCCTGCAGCAGCACATGAACTGTCACCAGTTTGGTAGGGGTGTTGGGGAAGTGTCTTAATGAAGACCCTCAACCATTAAAATGGTATTATAATGGGATTTGGAGCTCCTGGTTTGAAAGGCTTTAGGGTGGCAGTCAGTTTCTCAACGAGAATGGGGTCACTCAAAATGGAGCCACAGGGTGATGGACTGAGAGGCCCAGTAGCAGGAAGAGCACCATCTCAATTATTCCATCTACCCAAGGGTCGTTGGTGGCCCAGATCAACAATCACTCCCTTCTCTGTTCCACATACTTTCTTTCGGCTGCCCTCACTCTGGACAGCGGCCTCGGCAGAATTCAGAAATGCCAAGACTCCAGAAGAGGTTGACTTATGGTTTTGTGAGAGATTCCAATGAAGGCCTGTGTCATCAGCAGATCCACTCTGTTCAGGACCAACTCAGCTATTGTGGAGTTGAGTTTGCTTTCTTCCTCAGATTTGGCTTTAGCGTCTTGAGTGCAATAGCCTTTCTTGTAGGCAGAATAGGATATGCAACTTGGATGGTTAATTTTAGATGTGGAATTGACAAAGTTAAGGGATTCTCCGGTAGTTGGTGAAGCATTATTTCTGGGTGTGTCTGTGAGGGTGTTTCTAGAAGAGATCAGCATTTGAATTAGGGGACTAAATGAGGAAGATTTGCCCTCACCCAGTTTGGCTAGGCAGGATCTAATTGGCTGAAGCCCAGATGGAAGAAAAAGGCAGAGGAAAGGCAAGTTTGTTCTCTCTCTCTCTCTCTTCTGGAGCTGGGACACCCTGCTTCTCCTGCCCTTGAATATCAGAACTTCAGGCTTTCTGGCCTTTTGACTCTTGGACTTGCAGAAGCATCTTCTCTGGGGTCTTGGGCCTTTGTCCTCCAGCTAAGAGTTATACCATATGCTTCCCTGGTTGCAAGGCCTTGAGACTTGGACTAAGTCATGCTGCTGGCTCCCTGTTTCTGCAGCTTGCAGATCGCCTATTGTGGGACTTCTCAGCCTCCCAAATTGCATGAGCCAATTCCCTTAATCAATCTCCTCTCATATATCTGTATCTATCTGTCTATGTATCCTATTGGTTCTGTCTCTCTGGATAACCCTGACTGATACACAACTTTTGATGTGAAGGTTGAAAGCTTACACAATAAAGCTCTGCTCCCGTGTGTGGAAATAGCTGGAATCTGAGTTTCATTCCAGGCCCCTGTGACCTCTGGGATTTTGGTACTGCATTCCATCAGAAATAGCAAAAGGGCTGTTTTCCTTTTCTTGTGGGGAAGGAATGAGGGGAATGACTGCCTGAGCTCCTTCTGTGTACTACCCACAGTAGATAGCTCATTGATGAATAGCAATATTTTGGAAATTTAGGATATGTTGATGGCTTATTTGTCCAGGTTAAAGATGAGAAGACTACTGCAAAAAGGGGCCTGAGATTTGCAACAACATGGAAGGAACTGGAGAACATTATGTTCAGTGAACCAAGCCATGCACAGAAAGACAAATCTTGCATGTTCTCACTCATATGTGGGAGCTCAATAACAGAAACATCTCATGGAAACAGAGAGTATCAAGATGGTTATCAGCAGCTAAGGGTAGTGAGGACAGGGGGATAAGGTGGGGATGATTAAAGGATGCAAAAATATAGTTAGATGGTAGATAGGATGAACACTATTTCATAGCACAACCAAATGACTATAGTCAACAATAAGTTAGGGTATGCTTTAAAATAGCTACAATAGAAATGTTTCTAACACAAAGACATGATAAATACCTGAGGTGATGGAAGCCTCAATTACCCTGATTTTATTAATTCACATTCTTTGCCAGTATCAAAACATCACATGTACCCTATAGAGATATACAACTATGATGTACACATAACAGTAAAAACAAAAAGGAGGGCATGAGTACCTCTAAGTGGGAAGAAGAGCAAGCAACATGCCTTCAAAGACCAAGAGGAAGTACATAAGGTTGTTATCAGCACTCTTCAGTGATAAATGTTTCGCCCTTCCCAGGTACATAGCAAGCTGAATGTCCTGGCTCCTTGTAGTTGGGTCAATGTCATTAGTCCTGGCTAATGAATTGTGAGTGGAAGTGAGGTGTTTCCCTTCTTACAGCAGCACTGAATTACTAGTGCAAGCCCCACTACATTTCCATCTCCCTGCCATGAAGATTGCAGAAGGACACATCAATAGCTATCATAAGCAGAAGCTCCCCCGGTGACCTGAATTAGACACACAATGTGAGAAGAAAGTCCCCTGTTGCCCTGTACCATCCCCTTCCCCTTTCATCTTTCTTTTATCCCAGGTAAAATTTTGTGAACCCTAAACTATTATGCAAATGCAAAGGTTTAGTCCCGAATGGTCTCCTGAAGATGGAGGCCAAGGAGTCTCGGTGACAGAGAAAGCAGATCTGGATCTGGGGCCCATTAGAAACTCCTTCAGGGCAGCTGCTCTTGAAGCCCTGCTGCCTGGTAAGGCATTCTTATGCCTTGATTAAATCAATGTTTATTGTGTTGTATTTCTTATCTAAATGCACATGTGACTTGTCCATTTACTTATGAACTCGACAAACTGAATTCTGGTACTTTAGGCACAACATACTTGGATTGCAAGTCTAGTGTGTTTTTCACACCCGTCTCCATTATCAGTCTCTCCACTGGGGCTTGGCTGAGCACCGACAAACACCCTGACAGAAAAGCCCTTGTTTCCTTGCATACCCAGTCACAAGCTCTGCCAGGTAGCACTCCCTTATGCTCGCCGTTTTTTTCCGAGGAAGACAACCCATGCTCCTCCCTGGGACGGAGACAGGACCTACCAATTGTCACCCTGGCTGCAGAGGAATCATAGTTCATCCAAAATGATATCCAGGAGAGAATAGTGGTGAGGACTGTAGGCCAGTAGACCTGCCCAATGTAGCTGTTGACTTCCCTCTGGACCTGGAACTTGAGTATCAGATGCACATAGGACCCTAGCAAGGAGACACACGAAAGTCATCGTGGCAGGGTCCAGGGGCTTTTCAGGTTGGAGAGGCACACAATGGAGGGGGCGGTGACAGATGGGCAGGACAGCCTCTTATACTGCATCCATGGGCATCTCACCTGAGAAGACCAGTGAGAATGGCACATCTCAGCAGGCCCACGTGGCACAGCAAGTTTGGTCTCTCCCGTTCCTTTCTCCCTTGATCCATAGTAGCTGACATCTGGGAATGAGAGAGGAAAGAGATGGCTCCAAGCTATAAACAGATGGAGGGCCAGAGGCCAGCCCTGAGAGGAGCATGAAGCCTTTATACCTGCAGAGTCTGTTCAAATGGGCCCAGTGCTTCCACAGCCCTTCCTCACTTGCACAGTGTGAGCTGTTGGAGCTTTATCAGGAGAGACTGGCAAACATGCAAAACCAGTGGGAAATGGGAAGGGAGGAAGCAGAGAGTTTAGGGATCCCAGGCAGAGGGCACTGGTAGTTTATTGGAGTGCAAAGGGGACAAGGGACAGGAGAGAAAGAAGGGGTAGGGCCCACCTGTGTAGAAATACACCTCCTTGCTAGTAATCATCCTCCCCAGGAAAGAGAACTGAGGGATTTGCAGCTTCTCAGCCATGTGGATGGCACTCCCATTGTCTTCCCAGAATAGCATGATGTCTTCAACCATGTATCCATCTGCGAAGGGGAGAGAAGCAGTCTCAGAAAATGGTCACAGGCAAATTTCAGACCAGAGCAATCTGAAAAGCAAAGGATCCATGAACCTGCCATTTTGGGCCTCCTTTATGCTTTGCTGATCCTGACCACTGGGGAAAGAGAACCCTCACTTTGGAGTTTCTTAGCCAGAAAGGAAAGCACAGCAAAGAGATGCTACAAGCTCCCACCCACCAGCTTGTGCACAATTTCCCAATACTGGGTGCCACTTCCCAAGGGGATGACTCACACCCTAAAGGCCATCTGCTCCCAGATGCCATATATACACCTCCATCAGTCAGTCAATCAGTCACCTATCGTGGGTATCTACCACCTGTCTTTCTTTATCTCCATCCCCTATGTGTGTAGGAGAGAGAGATGGGGAGGAGGAGGGGATGTAGAGGTGTGGTGTCCCTCTCACTGTTAGTTCCACCTTTGGTTTCACAATCGCTACAGCCCCAGGTAGGAAGAGGGACCATAGGAGGTGAATGCACAGCTTTCCACCTCCACCTTGCAGGCCTGCTTGTCCAGAAGGAATTTGTGCAGATCCAGGGAACAACCTGCTGTGGTGGTGAGTCTGTAAAGGAAAACAGAAAGGAAGGGCAACGTGAGCCCAGCCCAGGAAAGCAACCACTCTAGAGAGAACTGCAAGGTTGCGGAAGGAAACGTGACCCAAGGACCAACGTACGTGGGGCAGGAAACAGGGCACTTGTGCGTGACTGAGACATGAGTGACCTGGCAGGACTTAAATAAGGAGAGATGTGTGGTACATTAAGGAACCGCAGGGTGTCAGCATGGAGAAGGCCCTTGAGAGAACTGAATGGGAAGAGGGGAGGAGACTCGCGCTTGCTAAGGAAGCATGTGAGGGTCTGTGAGTTAGGGGTTGAAGGGAGGGTGAGCAAGATTTCAACTCACGGAAAGGAGAAAGGGGCCACCCCAGACAGAAGGAACAGCAGAAGTCAGGGAGCCTATGGGAATCTCTGAAAGTTCCACTTTGGCTACATGGTAGTGTGAGTGAGGAGGGCCAATGCAAGACAGGTTCATGTGGCCCTTAGAATGTGTTTGTGGCATATTCAGGAGGAAGCAGGAAGGCTGGTGGGACATCCCTAGCACCCTAGGGGGCCTCACTGGATGCCATAACGCACTGTTCCATCTGGGTGAAACTGAAACACGCGATTTTCCAGTCACATCATGCACATAAGCATCCTTGCTGTTCACAAAGTAGCAGTCAGAAACCCTCAACTTCTCATGCATCCGATAGTCCAGAGTCAGGTTCAGGTTGTCCTCATAGTATGCTAAGCGTGAATCTTTCCAGGTCTGATGAAAAAACATGGTGATTTTATAGTGCTGGGGAGAGAAAGGTAAATCCCCGTTGCAAGCCAGGTTGTTCCAGCTCTGTCCTCTTTGTTTATATGTGTGTCTGTGTGTGTGTGTGTGCACATACCTGTGCATACAAGTGTATTGAAATGTATCACAACTATAGACGAGTGTGTGAAACATGTGG
This sequence comes from Eulemur mongoz, assembly GCA_028534055.1. Taxonomy (NCBI): domain Eukaryota; kingdom Metazoa; phylum Chordata; class Mammalia; order Primates; family Lemuridae; genus Eulemur; species Eulemur mongoz. The sequence goes on along the minus strand of JAPYYL010000031.1, from coordinate 8,476,536 downwards.
ATGTTTTAAAAAAGATTATTAAACTGAGCCTTGTGTAATTAAAATCCAGGTTAAGAAAGAGCATTACCAAAAACTTTCAAACCCAAAATGGCCCTTCTGGAACATATTTCTCACACCACCCAGCAGTAACCATTATCCTAGATTTTATGATTAATAATTTCCTTGCTTTTTGTTAGAGTTTCATTGTCCATGTATTCCTAGAAAACATGTTGCTTGGGCTTTTTAAAAAGATTTTATCCCAATGTAATCATACTATATGCATTCATGATCTGCTTCTTTCACACAACATTTTATTCATGAGATCCATTAAGGTTTGCACATATAATTATAATGTGTTCTCTTGCCTTACTGGGTAACAGATGAATCTGCTACACATGTTATTGGGTGAACACACCATACAACCCCAAACCACAATAAAATGAAAATGATGAGGTGGAAGTTACAGTTTACACCCCTGCCAAGAGCCAAGAGTAGAGAGTCGCTGAGGGTTCCCAGTACTTCCAACTCACCAGCATGGATTGGTACTGTCTGACCTTTGACTGCTGCCAGTCTGGTGAGTATGTGATGCTTTCTCACTGTGGTTTTTCTTTGCCTTACTACTAACAAGGTCAAGCATCTTTTAATATGTTTGCTATGCTTATCTGCTCTTTAGTTTTCTTTGCAAAACTGAAATTCCTGTTTACATTTTTGTACATTTTTCTATCTGTTCTTAAAATATTCTTCTTTTTAATTCACAGAAATTATGTATAGTTTGAATATCAGTCCTCTGCACTGTAAATAGCTTAGTCTATTCTGACTTATCCTTTCACACTCGTCATAGGGGTTTTGTTTGCTTTGCAAAATGGAAGTTCCAGGAGTTCTGGCTAAACAGAGTTTTCATATAGTCAGAGTTACCAGTATTTATTTTTATGGTTTGTGCTTTCTGTATCTTTGGAAAGTAATCCTTACCCACTCCAAGACACAAAAAGCATGTCGTATGTAATCTTTTAAAAGCTTCATAAGCCTTTCACTTTTCAGTGAATAATCCATCTGGAAGTGAATTTTTGTATATAGTGTGATGTAGGGGTTATAATAATTGATTTTTTTTTAAATTCCATGTGGCTTTACTTTGCAAAATCTACCTTGTTCCTCCACGTGATTTCTGTCATGAGTCAGAGCAGCTGGAATTGGCTCTTATAACCCTGCTCCTTGTCCCATGACCCCTGTCTCCAGCCCCGTTTCTGGAACTGCCATACTTACCATATTTGTTTCTGATATCTGTTCAATGCTGGAGACATACACAGATATTCTCACATGCACGGGGGCACATACAACACAGGAGATGGTTTGACGTGAAGGGTAGAACATGGAGAAAAGCACAGATTCAGGAGCCAGACTGCCTGGCTCTGAACCTGCTTTGACACTTGTTAGCTGTGTGACCTTGAGTAAGTCACCTGACCTCTCTGAGTCTTAGCTTCCTCCCTGGGCAATAGGGGATAACCACATCACTGATCTCATAGTCAATGCAAGTCAAGCACTTAGAACAGGGTGGACCCATGATATGCTGAAAGGAAGGGGCAAGTGCAAAACAGAGGAAACGAAGGGGTGAAACACTCTTTTTCTAAATATTTCCTGATAAAAACAGAAAGGAATGAGCCCATAAAAAAGATTCACTGTTGTGTGTGTGTGCATGTTTGTGTTAGTGCATGTCTGTCTGTGTGTGATTGAGCTGTGTGTATGAATGCATGTGAGCATGTCCATGTGTGAATGAATTTGTGAGTGTTTTCGTGTGCAGGTGAATGTGTCAGTGTGTGTGAGACACGTCTGTGCATTTGTGAACATGTGAACATGTCTGTGTGGGAGAGTTTGTGTTGTGTGGGACTGAATGTGTAAGCATGTCCATAAGGACAAGTGTACTCCTGTAGAAGTGGTAGTGAGTGTGGGAATGTATGAGTGTGTCTGTGAGTCAGCCTTTGCTCCATGTATTGTGCTGTGACTGCAAGCAATATAACCCGACACCAACATGAGACAGGCACTGACTCTTCTGGGCTCAGAAATAGCTGCTAAGTCAGACAAAAAGCTCTATTTCATTTCTCTATGATCATATCTTGTCCCTAACCCCACATGGCACCCTACAAGCCATCTTTTGCTGTATTTACTCTGAACTCTTTCTCCTAAGCCTCTGGGTACCCCTAAGCCTCTGCATATCCTCATGTGTGCAATATCCCTTTATTTCCTGTCGCTTCTTAGCAGACTCCTTATTCTACAAGATCCAGCTTACCTGTCACATGTTCTAGGAAATAAATCATTCTTACTTTCCCTTTCTTTCTCTCTCTCTCTCTCTCGTCTTTTAGAGGTGAGGTCTCACTCTGTTGCCCCAGGCTGGTGTGCAGTGTCATGATCATATCTCACTGGACCTCAAAGTCCAAGGCTCAAGTGATCCTTCTGGCTCAGCCTCCTGAGCAGCTGGGACTATAGGTGTGCTCAGATACACCTGCCTAACTTTTCTTATTTTTTGTAGAGACAGGGTCTTGTTATGTTGCCCAGACTACTCTTGAACTCCTAGCCTCAAGCGATCCTGTGGCCTCAGCCTCCCAAAGTGCTGGGAATACAGCTGTGGGCCATTGTGCCTGGCTCAGGGTGATCTTTAGGGACTCCTCTAGGCTGGACCTGAACTCCTCTCTGTGCTTCCCTAACCCTTGTCCCTGTCTTCTTTGTCATAGCTCTTGTCCTGCTGGATTAGAAAGGTCATCTACACCATTGAACTTGTGCTTCAACTCTGTATTCTCAGTGTCCAGCACGTGGTGTGGACAGAGTTGGCACACTATGCACGGAAGCCTCGGAGCAGAGAGGTAGGATTTCTATTCAGAAACACACCTACCATTTTGACTAGCATCATGGTTGTGTGAGAGTGTATATTTGTTAAATTTTTCGTCAGTCTTGACACCTAAGATCTGTGCAGTTTATTGCACATACATTACACCTCAACAAAACACCATTAACCTAAAAATCTTCTTTAAAAAGAAAAAGGAAAAAAAAGTCTCCCTAACTATCTGCCATTGCTTTGGCTTTCTAGGAAAGAAGGATGTTTGCTGTGAGATTGAAAGGAGAGTCAAAGAGAGCTGAAATCCTTCTCTACAAAAAGGCAACATCTGGGAACTCCTGGTGTAGCCACTTTCTTACTAAAGGAAGGTTGTCCCCTTGATGGTGAAGTGTCCAGGAACCCCACGTGGTTGCCCCCTTGGTGAGTGAAGCTTTTCAAAGGCTGTTCATAGCTTCTCTCTTCTTTGTTCTTTAAGACAGTAAGTGTTGATACATCACCAGAGTCTTTCTGTCAAGATACCCAGCCAGGGCGATCATCTCAGCTTGGGGAAGGGGTGCAAGCCACAGGGAAGATTTGAGAAACTGGAACATGAGGCCAAAATGTGCTGGTGATGAGCCTGGGGTCCAAAGACCAGTCTTGGAAGTTCCTCAGCCATCAGGGGAGCACAGGGATGAGTGTACCCAGGAAAGGGCCCCCAGTGTTGTGAACTGGGTGAGCTGGGGTGCAGTCCCTCCCAGGCCAGCCAAGTTGTAAATATGGGCCTAGGGCTGAGGCAAAGCTGAGCTGAAGTCCTCGTATGGCCCCCTGGTAGCTTGTGTGAACGTGAGCGAGACAGTTAACCCCTGAGAGTCCTGCATCCCTCCTCTGTGAAATAGTCCTAGTACTTACCTGGTAGACGCAGGAGGAGGGAGGCAGCCTGTGCTGGTCTGCTTTGGCTGCTGTAAGGAAGCACCGCAGACCGAATGTCCTGAACAACAGATGTTTATCGACTCCCAGCATTTCAAGTCAGTGACAGCAAAGCATTAACTCACAGATGCGGAGCCCTTGTAAGTCGGGGACCTGAGTGACTGCTTAGGCTGCACACCCATGCAATTGACCTTGGTTCTAATCTTGGGACTGCTCTTATTCTTTTTTAGACAGAGTCTCACTCTCTTGCCTAGCCTAGAGTGCCGTGGCATCAGCCTAGCTCACAGCAACCTCAAACTCCTGGGCTCAAGCTATTCTCCTGCCATGCCAACATGCCCAGCTAAATTTTTTTTTGTTTTTTTTTAGTTGTTTGGCTAATTTCTTTTCATTTATAGTAGAGATGGGGTCTCGCTCTTGCTCAGGCTGGTCTCGAACTCCTATGCTCAAGGAATCCTCCTGCTTCGGCCTTCCAGAGTGCTAGGATTACAGGCATGAGCCACCTTTCCCAGCCCGGGCCTGCTCTTGAAACCAATAGGGTGTGTGCTACAGTATCATCTTTAGGAAGGGCTTCAGAAACATCCAAGTGCTGGACTTGAAGATTGAGAGCTTCCTGAAGTCGCATGCCTTCCACTTCCTACCATTTGGGCTCTTTTGGACTTTTTGAATGAGTTTGCTTACCGTCAGCACTCTCTTCCCATTCCCCACTCAAAATCCCCTCACCCAGTGTATGGCAGCCTTTCACGTGGGTGTACTGGAAGGATCGGAGTCAAGGGGGACCATCCATCCCCTGGGGCTCAGACCCACAGCTCTCCTTGTGCCTCTGCCCTGGGGCTGGAACTGTCTTGCTCATCCTGCAGCCTAGGAATCCCATCCTTCTCTAGCAACAATATCCATCTGGAGCTGTTGCTAGGGAAACCCTGCGATTTCCATAGCTACTGAGGGCACACCAAGCATCTCTGCTCCCACAGCTGCATATATCTGGTGTCAGAACAAGGGGGGGAAGGGAGCTGATCGGCTACTGTCAATGGGGTGCAGAGCTGGGCTTTTGGAATCTCACTACTTGCACAGACATAGACAAGTAAATAGGTCATCATGGGCAGGGCCACTCCTCTAGGTTGATAGTCCTTCTTCAACCAGAAGTCTCCAAGAGATGGCCAGTCAATTTGGAGTTGTGCAGTCTGCGAGACTCCCACAGCGCCCGAAGCCCCTGGCATAAGAATCACCAGATCACACTGCATCTCTGTATCTGTGTGTCCTCCCACCCCCTCGTCATTATCTGCTGTGTCCCCAGTGCCCATTTCAGGGCAGGGATTCTGAATCTTCTCCTTGGTTTTCTGGGGGAACCTGTGGGACCCTTCTCAGAATAATGTTTTTGAATGAAATAAAATGGGCAGGAATAAAAAGAAAGAACTTTTATTGAAATACACTCATCAGAATATTTCTAAACCTGTTATTGTGATACCATAAAATATATGTGCATATTCATTAATGTGCTTAATAACAAAATCAAATGGCAGATCTAATAAGTACTGTAATTTGGAAGTAACGACAAGTATAAAGGATATTTGTTTTTTTTTTTATTTCTTTTTTTTTTATTATACTTTTTCTTTTTTTTTTTCATTAATAACAATTTAATTTTACAGAATCAAAGAGTCTAACAGTATATCTTGTTAGATACAGTATGTCCTCATAATGTATACATTATTTCTTGTACAATGATATGAAATAATATGGGAAATATTCATGATAAATTATTAAGTGAACAATGCAAGTTAAAAACAACAGTTTCATATTTTTTTTCCCCAC
>JAPYYL010000031.1:8428417-8470521 GCA_028534055.1 Eulemur mongoz | reverse complement strand
AAAAAAAAAATAAAGCTGTTTTTAAAAAATTGTGTTTTCTTCATAAAAAAAAAACTTTTAAAAAGAAGAAAAGTAAAATACTTGGAAAGGGAGAGTATTTAGTCACTGAAATTATTTAGAAGTGCTAGAGTAAGATGTTCATAAAAATCAACAGTTTAAACTTGGGTGTATTACTTTCTAAAAATTCTTTGTAAGGACTCAACTTCTCCCTGCAGGAAGATGGAGGAGACGCATTTTCCCCTATTCCTCCTGCTAAGTACAATCAAACAGCCTAGACATTGTACATAAAACAAACATAAGAAGACTCTGAGTAGTAGAAAGAGGAAAGCAAACTGTCTAGTGACTGTAGGACACAAGGAATGACATGGCAGTGAGTTCCCTGGGGTTTCTCTTTGCCTCTTATGTGCCAAACTTAAAGATAAAGAAGGAACAACTTGGAAATGTCTATAGGCATAGACAAAAGTGCCCCAAAGAAAGCTTGCTGTTTCTAGCCAAAGGACCAGAAAAGGGGCAACCTGGTAAGACATAAAACTTTTTGACAGTAAGTGCTCTCCTCTGGCCAAACAACAGAAGCAGCTGTGGCTCCATCCCAACTAGCCAACAAAGACCAACAGGCTCCACGTGGGAGCAGCAATGAGGCAGTCCTACGCCTCGCAGCCAAGGAGATATTCAGGGGAGGCCTAGCAAGGAGTAGGAACTCCCACTAATGTCCAGCTGTAACAAAGAGTGTCCTTTTGGGTGTCAATGGAGGCCAATTGAGGAACCTGGCTTTCCATTCCCATGTGGCAGTGATGAAGACGTGGGCCCGTTCCCCTTCTTAGGCAATGTCAGAGGAATTTAGTTAAAACAGAACGTTTGAATAAGATCCAACCTCATGGTACAATACTAAAATGTCTAGAATACGGCATGTATATATGTGTGTATATATATATATATATATTTATATGACTCATCTTGCCAAGAACCAGGAAAATCTCAACTTGAATGAGAATAGTCAATGATGAGGGCATAGATATTAGAATTATTTGAAAGTATTAGAAAGAAACCATCACAAGAATGCCTCAGACTGGGCGGGGTGGCTGACACCTGTAATCCTGGTGCTCTGGGAAGCTGTGGTGGGGCTATTGCTTGAGGTCAGGAGTTTGTGACCAGCCTGAGAAAGAACAAGACCCCATCTCAATGAAAATAGAAAAAATTAGCTAAGCACCATGAAAACACCTGTAGTCCCAGCTACTCAGGAGGCTGAGGCAGGAGGATTGCTTGAGCCCAGAAGTTTGAGGCTGCAGTGAGCTACAATGATGTGACTGCACTCTAGCTGGGGTGACAGAGTGAGACTCTATCCAAAAAAAATTATGCTTCAATGAGGAATTATAAGCACATTCAAAGCAGATGAAAACAGAAGTCTCAGCAAAGAGATAGGATATAAGAAAAAAACTAAATGGAAAGTTTAGAAGTGAAAAATATATACAATAACTGAAATAAAAATCTTAATTGATGTGTCCAATAGCAGAATGGACAGAATAGAGGAGAGAATAAGTGAACTGAAGATAGAGAAATGGAAAAGTTCCAATCTGAACAGCAGAGAAAAATGATAGATAGTAAAAAATAAGTAAAGCCTGAGGGACAATAGGGCAATAATAAAAGGTCTGATATTTCTGTTATCAGAATCCCAGAATGAGAGCAAAACAGACTAGGATTGAAAATGTATAAAAATAAATTCCTCAAAACCTCCCAAATTGGGCAAAAGTCATAAACTTATAAGGCACACATATTAAAGAAACCGAGTGAATCCCAAACAGGATAAACCAAAAGAAATCCTTACCAATATGTGTCATAATCAGAATGGCAGAAAACTAAAGACAAAGATGAATATTTGAAATCAGTGAAAGAGAAATGACACCTTACCTAAAGGGAATAAGAATTCAAACGACAGAGAAATTTCTATCAGAAAACATAGAGGCCAGAAAAGTGGCACAAGAGCTTTGAAGTGCAGAAAATCATCTAACTACACCAACTGAAAAACAAGGGAAGAGTGGATTTAAAAGAAATGACCAAGCTATAGGGTGTCTGTGTGAAACTCACTTCAAATACAGTGATAAAAATAGATTGAAAGTACACATGAATGTTCATGGCTCCTCTGTTTTTATTAGTCAAAAATTGGAAACAACAAAAATGTCCTTCAATAAATGAATGGTTAAACGTCCTGTGGCACATACTGCTCTGCAATAAAAATGAGCAAACTATTGAAACATGAAACAGCTTACATGGACCTCGAGGGCATTATGCTGAGTGAAAAAGTCCAATGTCAAAATCCAGTTTTAGCCAGGTGCGGTGGCTCACGCTAGTAATCCTAGCACCCTTGGAGGCCGAGGTGGGTGGATCGCTCGAGGTCAGGAATTCGAGACCAGCCTGAGCAAGAGCAAGACCCCGTCTCTACTAAAAATAGAAAGAAATTATCTGGCCAACTAAAATATATATAGAAAAAAAATTAGCCAAGCTTGGTGGCACATGCCTGTAGTCCCAGCTAGTCGGGAGGCTGAGGCAGTAGGATTGCTTAGGCTTAGGAGTTTGAGGTTGTTGTGAGCTAGTCTGATGCCACAGCACTCACGCTAGCCAGGGCAACAAAGCGACACTCTGTCTCAAATAAATAAATAAATAAATAAAATAAAAAAATAAAATCCAGTTTCATACTGCAGTATTATATATCATAAAGATTAATAGGATTCTTGAAATAACAATATAAATATGAGAACAGATAATTGGTTTCCAAGGGTTAGGAATTGTAGGGGGAGAAATGTAAGTGCGATTATAAAGGAGTAGTGCTAGGGAACTTTTTCTTGGTGGAATGGTGCTGTATGGTGTATTGATCTGTATCTTGACTGTGCATAAATCCAGACTTCTGATAAATTGACACATTGTGTCAATGACAATTTCCTGGTTTTAAGGTGGTACTGTAGTAACCGGTGGATAAAACCAGATGAAGGGGACCTAGTACTTTTCTACTGTTTGTACCTTTCTTGAATCTATAATTATTTCAACATCAAATGTTTTTAAAAAGTGCATACAGGCTTCAATTTTTGGTAACATATTTAAAAAGATAGTCTGAATAACCTCTATTATGAAAAAAACTTAAGTGCTGAGAAATCAGTCAAATCTTGTTAAATGCATCACCCTTCGGCATTAAAGTGTGGAATTCACAGGAGCCATGGATGAAACGATGGGGGAATCCTGGGATGTGAGGGAGTATCAAATTCATCTTTCATCCCTGGGGTTTCTGGAAAGTCTTGGAAGCATTTTGCTTCCAGTGTATGTGTACATGAAGTACAGAGTACAAGAAATGAATTCCAGAGGCTTCCCAACTTGGGGAGTCTTGTGGGAGAGCAATAGGAGATCTAATAGAAGATCACCTGCTTGGGAACTTGCTACAGTATCAGATAGATGGGACAGCCAAGGATTTTGCTTGTCATGACCTTTGTATTGGGTAGAAGAAAAACATAACACCCTGAAAAATTACGAGTTTTATAAATTATTTATTTTTTAAGACACTGGTTTCCAGAGCAAATCAAAACTCTACAACTCAAAGATAAATGGACAGATATGCCATTTTGTAATAAATGGGCAGAAGATTGGAATAGATGTTTCTCCAAACAAGATGAATGAATTACCAATAAGTACAATAAAAGCAGCTCAATCTTGTTAGTCATTAGGGAAATACAAATAAAAACCATAGTAAGATACCAGTTGACATCAGTTAGGGTGGTTAGAATCTAAAAGACAGCTAATAACAAGAGTCAGTGGGGATGTAGAGAAATTGGAACCATTGAATGTTGCTGATGGGATTGTAAAATGGTGCAGCCATTTTGGAAAAGTGTCAGTTGTTCAGAAAGGTAAACACTGGGTCACCCAGGAAGTCCACTGCTACACCCAAAAGAAATGAAAACATATGTTCATCCAAAACCCTGTATAGAAAAGCTTGTGGCAGCACCACTCACAATATCCAAAAGGTAGAAACAACCTAAATGTCCCTCAAAAGATGAGAAGATCATCCCAAAGTGGTATATCCATACAGTGGAATACTATTTGACTCTAAAAGGAATGAAGTTATGATACATGCTACAACATGGATAAAGCTTGAAAACAGCATGCTACGTAAAGAAGCCATTCACAAAAGACCACATATTGTGTGGTTCTATTTAGAGAAAAGGCTCAGTATAGGAAAACTTATGAAGATAGAAAGCAGACTTGTGATTGCCTAGGGCTGGGGGTGTGAGGTTGGAAGGAAACGGACAGTGAACTTGAGTGGGTACAGGGTTTCTTATTGGGGTGATGGAAATGCTCTATAATTGACTGCAGTCATGCTTGAACACTTCTGTGAACATCCTAAAAGCCATTGAATTGTAAAGGGGTGGTTTTTATATATTTGAATTACGTCTCAATAAAACTATTTTTTATATTTATTTAGTTTTGAATTATTTTTTCAAATTTAATTGAAATGATTTATTTTTTATTTCAGCATATTTTGGGATACAAATGTTTAGGTTACATATAGTGCCTTTGCACCGCCCAAGTCAGAGCTTCAAGCATGTCCATCCCTCAGACGGTGCACACTGCACCCATTAGGTGTGAACATACCCATCCCCTCCTACCCCAGACCACCTGCCGATGTCCTATGAATGTTAGTATTATATGTGCACTTAGGTGTTCATCAGTTAATACCAATTTGATGGTGAGTACATATGGTGCTTGTTTTTCCATTCTTGGGATACTTCACTTGGTAGAATGGGTTCCAGCTCCATCCAAGGTAATATAAGAGGTTCACCATTGTTTTTTGTGGCCGAGTACAAATCCATGGTACACCTTATACCACATTTTATTAATCCACTCATGCATTGATGGGCATTTGGATTGTTTCCACATCTTTGTGATTGTGAATTGTGCTTCTGTAAACATTCAAGTGCAGATGTCTTTTATAGAAAGTCTTTTGTTCCTTTGAGTAAATGCCAAAAAATGGGATCCCTGGGTCAAATGGTAGTTCTACCTGGAGCTCTTTGAGGTCTCTCCATATTACTTTCCACAGAGGTTCTACTAGTTTGCAATACCACCAGCAGTGTATGAGTGTCGCTATCTCTCCACATCCACGCCACCATTTATGGTTTTGGGACTTTCTGATAAAGACCATTCTCACTGGAGATAAGTGATATCTCAATGTGGCTTTTATGTGCATTTCCCTGATGATTAGAGATGTTGAGCATTTTTCATGTTTCTTGGCCATTAATCTGTCTTCTTTTGAAAAGTTTCTGTTCATGTTCTTTGCCTACTTTATAATGGGGTTGTTTTCTTTTTTCTTGCCGATTTTCCTGAGTTCTACATAGGTTCTAGTCATGAGCCGTTTATCAGATGTGCAGCATGCAAATATTTTGTCCCACATAAAGCTGTTTTTATGAAGAAATACCATGCATAATATGAGCAATGTGATGTCATTTCTATAAATTGATGGACGGCTGGAGTATTAGTTAGAAACATTTGTCAGTAGAGCTGACATTCATATTTCCTGAGTCTATGACAATTTTTCATTCATGTTCTTACTTTCTTCTCCTTTTTCTTCCCTTCTTTTCCATCCTTTCAAAAGCAGGCCCTTTCTTCCACTTATTTGCTTCATAGTTCTCTTATTTGAAAATATTTCTCTTCTCTTCCTTTCCTCCCTGCCTCCCATCCTCTTTCCCTTCTTTCTTTCCTTTCTTCCTTTTTTCAAAAGTAGGATTAAATTTTCTCAGAGAATGATTTCAAGCTGGTTTTCTATGACTGATTTTAATCAGCGTCAGATTTTCCCTTCAACCCACCATAATTCCTCACAGTGTTGTACTCATTCTCTGGGGGTTGTTTGGAAGAGTGCAGATCTGTAAGAGAGTAGAGGAGGTTTCTCACACAGTAACAGGGGTGAGAGTGGGAAGTTCCCATTCCAATTCAGGTCTGAGGCCCTGGCTATGCACCTTCCAGCTTAGTGTCTTAATTTCTTAATCTTCTCCTTTCCTCATCTACTCAGTACTGCTGAGGATATTTATATTCAAAACGGACAGCATGTATTTAAATCATGCTGTCTGGTGCTTGGACCAAGGACCTATTTTTTCTTCTTAATGGTCTAACTTGTATTTGCAGCCCTTGTTTCTGATTATTTCAAGAGTTACTCATATCTAGCTGTTGGAATGATGGAAAGAAGAGGCCTCTGGAACAAGTTGTGTGAGTAGAGAGAGTGGAGAATCTAATCCATTAATACTGGAATCGTGAAGCTAGTCCCAGGGAGGTAAATGAGGCCTTAGGTAGGGGTGGGTGCTCTGCAGGATGATACTGACCCTAAAGTAGCCTTTTTGGCAGCTTGTGGGGGTGTGGCCTCTTGGGGGAACCAGGTGGGGCTGGATATCTAGTTCTGACTTTCCTGCTGTCTCTCTGCTTGACTGAGATCCTCATTTTCCTTTCATAGCACCTCCAGAACACTGACAAGTCAGATCCTGTCTTTGAAAGAAAATCATTGCACAGACTAACAATTCCAGGAACTCTCTCTTCTAGACAAAGGGATTGCTTCTGCTTTCCTTTTTTCCCTAATGCTTCTTTATAGCTGATCTCTTTCTGCAGTGTTGATAGACGGCCTAGCAATCTGGTCTACTCTTCTCTCCTTTCCTCTCTTCCCATTTTTTCTTTCCAATATTTTGCCTGAAGGCTGACCACAGTGATGGGTATGGCCGCAGTGGGTCCATGATGGGTGGGAGTAGAATTCTCCAGAGATCCTATCTCCCTCCACCTTTACTAGTTTTCTTGGGCACTAGTCAGAGTCCAGCATACAGTAGGCACTGGGAGAAACTGTCTTTAGACTCCTCTCTGGTGCAAAGAACCTATAAAGATTCTAGTCTCTACTTCCTGGGAACTAAGGTCTCAGGCTGGCTGGCCAGCTCATGGCTTCTTCAATGGGAGATGCACTTGGTACTTGGAAGAACCTCTGGCAGTGTGGGTACTGATTTGGGAAGGCATGAGGCACACTTTCTCCCTGGCACCCTGTGGGCCTTTTCATATCCAGCAACCTGGGAGGGAGGAAGGTAAAACCCTAAGGAAACTGTAGCTCAGAAAGGTTACAGGTTATAAGGTCAGCACAGAAAAATAAATTCTACTTTTATATGGCTATAACAAAAAATTAGAAATAAACACTAACAGAATTTGTCACCACTAGATTTGGCCTATAAGAAATGCTTGAAAGTACCCTATATGTTGAACAAAATAATTGACACCCAACAGTGTGGAAACAACCAAAAGTAAAAACTCACAGCTCTTGAAAAACAGTAATACAAGGGAGAAAACAAAGCAACTAAGTAGCAATCAACATGATGACTCATGTAATATCTAACATATCAATATTAACATTGAATGTAAATGGTCTAAATGCCCCACCTAAAAGACACAGATTGGTGGAATTGATTTAAAAAAGCACAACTGAAATATACTCTGTCTTCAAGAAGCTCATTTAACTTGTAAATATTTTCATAGACTGAAAGTAATGGGATGGAAAAAATATTCCACACAAATGGAAACCGATAGCAAGCAGGAGTATTCTTATACTCATTGAAACAGACTTTAAATCAACAGTAAAAATATTCAAAAATAGTCATTATACAATGATAAAGGGATCAATTCAACAAGAAGATATAACAATTATAAATATATATGCACCTAAAGCAGCAGCTCCCAGAGTCATAAAACAAATACCACTAGACTTAAGGAAAGAAACAAACAGCAACATCATTATATCCAGGGACTTCTGAACTCCACTGACAGAACTGGGCAGATCATTGGATCTAGGATATTTACAGAACATTGTACCCCCAAAGTACAGAATATACATTCCTTTTATCACCACAGGGAACATTATGCAAGATAGATCAGATGTTAGAGAACACTACAAGTCTCAGGAAATTAAAAAAATACTTAAACTCATACCATGTATCTTCTCAGGCCACAGTGCAATGAAAGCAGAAATCAACTACAAGAAGAACTCTCAAAACTACAAAAATATATGGAGATTTAGAAACCTGCAGCTGAAGGATCCTTAGGTCATGGACAAAATCAAGATGGAAATCAGAACCTTTTTTGAATTAAATGACAAAAATGACACAAGCTACCAAAATCGCTGGGGCACAGGAAAAGCAGTGTTGAGAGGAAAGTCCACAGCACTAAAAGCCGATATGAAAAAAACATAAAGATCACACATTAACAAGCTAATGTCATGCCTCAAGGAAGTAGAAAAAAGAGAAGAAACCAAATCCAAAGCTAGCAGAAGAAATGAAATAAAGATTAAAGCAGAACTAAACAAAATTGAAACAAAAAAACTGCCATGGGATCAATGAAATGAAAACTTGGCTCTTTGAAAAGATAAACAAAAGAAATAGGCCACTAGATAGCCTAAGGAGGAATGGAAGAGAAAGAGTTGAAATAAGCTCTGTCAGAAATAAAGAGAATATATTTTAATTCATATCATAGAAATAAAAAAGCCATCCAAGTCTCCTAGGAAAACCTCTAAACACAAACAGAAAATCTAGAGGAAATGGATACAGTTTTGAAACACAAAATTTCCCAGGCCTGAATCAGGAAGAAATAGAAATCTTTACCTGACCAATAGCATGCAGTGAGATTAAAAGAGTAGTAAAGAAAAATCTCCCAATGCCAAAAAGCCCAGGACCACACAGATTCACAGCTGAATTCTATCAGACCTACAAACAAGAACTGGCACCTATTGTACTGAAACTATTTTGTATCATTGAGAAGGAGTGAATCCTTCCTAACTCATTCTACAAAGCCAGCATCACCCTGATAACAAAGCCAGGAAAAGAAGCAACAACAATAAAAGAAAACTACAGAACAATATTTCACATGAATATAGATGCAAAAATCCTCAACAAAATACCAGCAAATCAAAGGCAATGGCACATTGAAAAGATAGATGAAAACATAGGGGAAAAACTCCATGACATTGGTTTTGGCAATGGCTTTATGCCTATGAGCTCAAAAAGCACAGATAATAAAAGCAAAAACAAACAAGTGGAGCCATATCAAACTAAAGTTTCTGCAGATCAAGGGGAAAAATCAATGACATGAAAAGGCAACTTACACAATGGGAGAAAATACTTGCAAACCATATATCTGATAGGAGGCTTATATTCAAAACTTATATGCACCTCATACAACTCAATGGCAAAGAAAATAGAAAGAAACAACTTAAAAAATAGGCAAATGATTGGAATAGACAATTCTCTGAAGAAGACATAAAAGTGACCAACAGGTATATATCAAAGTGCTCAGCATCAATAGTCATTAGGGAAATGAAAATCAAAACCACATTGACATACCGCCTCACACTTGTTAGGATGGCTACTATCCAAAGTGAAATGATAACAAGCGTTGGTGATATATGGAAAACAGAAAACTCTTGTACACTGTTGCTGGGAATGTGAATTGGAACAGCTGTCATGAAAAATAGCAGGAATATTCCTCAAAACAATAAAAGTAGAACTATCCTGTGATCCCACAGTCTCAGTTCTGGTTATATATCCAAAGAATTGAAATCAGGATCTAAGAGAGATATTTGCACTCCCATGTTCATTGCAGTGTTATTGACAATAGTCAACAAATGGAGACAACTTAAGTTCCATCAATTAATGAATGGATAAGGAAAATGTGAGTGTTATCCAGTCATAAAAAAGAAGAAAATACTGCCATTTGCACCAACATGGATGAACCTGGAGAGCACTACGCTAAGAGAAATAAGCCACACACAGAAAGACAAATACCACATGATCTCACTTACATGTGGAATCTAACAACGTCAAACTCATAGAAACAGAGAGTAGAAAGGTGGTTTCCCACGGCTGGGTTTTGGAGAAATGGAGGAATTTTGGTCAACTGGTACAAACTTTCAGTTAGATGAATACGTTCTGAAGATCTAATGTACAACATCATAACTATAGTTAATGATAATGAACTGTATACTTGAAATTTTCTAACAGAGTGGATTTTAAATGTTCTTGCTACACATACAAAAGAGTAACTATATGAGTCGATGTTAATTGTGCTAATAACTTAATGTATATGTATAACAAAACATCAGGTTGTACACCTTAAATATATACAATTTTTATTTGTCAAGAAAAAAATAATTTTCAAAA
This sequence comes from Eulemur mongoz, assembly GCA_028534055.1. Taxonomy (NCBI): domain Eukaryota; kingdom Metazoa; phylum Chordata; class Mammalia; order Primates; family Lemuridae; genus Eulemur; species Eulemur mongoz. The sequence continues at coordinate 8,460,316 of JAPYYL010000031.1, read as the reverse complement.
GTAGAATAAAATTGGATGATGTATGTTAGCTGATTTTTTCAAAATCTTTTTTCCCCATTACTGTTTTATTTGAATCTATGCACGGGATACAAGTGAAATTACACTATCTAACTTTAAGATAATGCTACAGTAATCAAGACACTATGAGATTGTGTCAAGCATAGACACATAGCTGAAGGAAATTGATCAAAGAATACAGAAATAGACCTAATCAAGTATAGTCTATAGTTTTACAAAGATCTAAGACAATTAAGTTGAAAACAGTTGGTCTTTTGAAGAAATAGTATTGGAACAGTTAGACACCAATGTGTAAGAAATGTGTCATATACCTAAATGTTAAATGAAAAACAATTACACTTTTAAAGAAAGCATGGGAGAAAAATCTCATGACCTGCCATAGACAAAGAGATCTTGAACACGACACCAAAAGCATGATTCCTAAAGTACAAAAATTAAATTAGACCTCCTGAGAATTAACAACTTTTGATCTGAGAAAGACAGAATAAAGTCAAAAAGGCAAGCTTACAATGGGAAGAAAATATTCACAGATCATATATCGAACGAAGGACTTGTATCTGGAATACATAAATGGATCTCAATACTTCAAAATTAGAAAACAAATAACCCAGTTTTAGTAATGGACAAAATACCTCCATAAGCGCTTTACCAAAGTGGGCACATAATGGAAAATAAACACACGAAATTGTCTTACATCATTGGCCATTAAAGAAATACAAATTGAAATAAAAATGAGATAACATGACACACATTTGGTGATGATTAAAATAAAAGTACTGACAGTGCTAATGAGGACAAAGAACAACTTGAACTCTCATGCATTAGTGTGAGAAAGCAAAATGTTACAGCCACTGTGGAAAATGATTGGGTAATGTCTTATAAACACACACTTACCATATGACTGAGCAATGCCACTCCTGGGAGCAACAAAACTGTATGCTCATTCAAAAACCTACACCTGAATGTTTATTGCAACCCTATTCATATTTGCCCAAATCTGCAAACAACCCACTATCCTTCCATGGGTGATGGATAAACAAACTGTGATGCAACCACACCACGGTACAGTACTCAGCAATGAAAAGGGAGGTACTGATATACACAACAACTTGAATATAACTGAAAGGCATTTTGATGACAAATGTATCCATATCAAAATGAGGAACTACTTGTGACAATTATGTTTCTTGTTTATGTAACCAGTGACATAGCGGTAGCTGGTATTTCTAACCACCTTCTACTACGCATTCTGTATTCCCTTGGCTTTCAACACCTCAGCTGGCTGTGGTTTTTTAGCTGGTGGGGTGACCCAAAGTCCATTCTTATAAGGTCAGCCATTCATAGTCCTACCTGGATTGGGTTGTTGTAATTTCTCACTGACTTAATCACAGGACATGGCAATGCTATGGGACTCCCTGAGGGATCTCCTGTATTCCATACATGCTCTTCCTTGTCTCCATGGTGGAGCACCAGTCCAGTTTCTCCTTGCTAGCCAGGATCAGTCACCCCAGCCAATACAGCAACTCTTAGCCTGTTGAGTCAGAGACATGAAGAGCCCAAAGTGACTGGTGGCAGTCTTAGCTCCAGTTGAGTGGAATCATTGTTGTGTCTCCTGGAGGAAGCATTCCTCCACCTGGAGCTAAGACTTCTAGGCCAGCAGAGCATAAGGTTGTTGTGAGAACAGGAAGCAAAACTTTTGCTGGTAGGTCACTAGGGGTAAGATGAGTGGTGCCATGCCCGCTTCCACCCCTTAATTCCTAGATTTTGAGTCCTGGCTATGACAGAAACCACACCATATATTGGCTGCTGATTCAGAGAATATACAGCCTTCTAGAGAACTGCAGCCCTGCAAATTATTGTCACCTACCTGGTGCTGTTAACTATGACTTCAAAAAGCCATTACCTGGCCGGGCGAGGTGGCTCATGCTTGTAATCCTAGCACTCTGTGAGGCCAAGGTGGGTGGATCATTTGAGCTCAGGAGTTCAAGACCAGCCTGAGCAAGAGCGAGACCCCATCTCTACTAAAAATAGAAAGAAATTATATGGACAGCTAAAAATATATATAGAAAAAATTAGCCAGGCATGGTGGTGCATGCCTGTAGTCCCAGCTACTCGGGAGGCTGAGGCAGGAGGATCCCCTAAGCTCAGGAGTTTGAGGTTGCTGTGAGCTAGGCTGACGCCACAGCACTCACTCTAGCCTGGGCAACAGAGTGAGACTCTGTCTCAAAAAAAAAAAAAAAAAAAAAAATCATTACCGTATTATTTTTCACAAATACATTTGTTTGTGTATCTATACATATAAATATATATAGCAAATACCTTTATTTCCTTTCCTCCTGTACTCCCTTATCATGTAACATACATGTGTTGACCTCCTATCAGTATTTAGGTATTGTTGATTTTATGTAATATTATTTAAGTTATGGGATATCAGCACAAGATAAACCTCATTGAAGGGACTTATCTCCTCTCTGGGGAAATGATTAGTATTTTAGGATTTGTGTGCAGGACAGCTGTATTAAGTTAGGCAGAATCAAGACCTTGCTCTTGTCTATATTTGGACCTTAGGTATGGTCTAAGCAGCTGCGTATAGGTGCTAAGTGGAGACACATTTGAATGGTTATGGTTAATTTTATGTGCCAACTTTGCTGGGCTCAGAGAGCAGGCCAAACATTTTGTCCATGAGGGTGTTATGAAAGAGCTTGTCATTTCAGTTTGTAGATTGAGTAAAGAAGATCTCGCACTCACCAATGTGGCAGCGACTGAGAGTGTCCCCAGAATAAAAAAAAAAGGTGGAAGGAGGGTGAATGCTCTCAATTTCTGAGCTAGGATATCCATTTCCCCTGTTCCCAGACCACTCATCTCTGGGTTGTCGGACCTGCAGACTCCAGGACTTATACCAGCAGCTCCACTGCTCCATGCTATTCTTCCTTCTATTTCTGGGGAGAACGCAGACTATTGCAAGCTTGTAGGCCACTATCTACAAAGCACTCTGCTTAACTTAAACCCGTAGCCTGAAGTGACCCCTGTTTATGTAGCCAAACATCAAGTCCAGCCCTGACTCCCATCCACATAGACAGACCCATTTTACCAGTGGACACCTCTACCTGGATGGGCCAGAGAACCTCCCCATCTGATAGTCCACACTGACATCCTCCTCCCCACTCTTCTTCATCCCATCACGACCAACTGTTCCTCTTTCCCCCTCATCTTCAGGTAAAGGAAGCGGCTTCCACCTAATCAGCAGCCTCAAATGTCAGATCATTAAAGATTCTCCCAATTATTTCACAGACCCTGACTTCCTAAAACTCTCATGTATTTCTCCACCTCAGCACCGCCCACAACCCCGCAGCAGATTGAAGTAATTGGTCTTTTTTTTTTTTTTTTTTACTTGTTTTTCCTCAATAGATGTTCAATAAGGGTTTGCTGGATGAATGAATGAAGGAAGGAATGGATGGATCAAAATACCAGAGGGTACCATTGGCCGATTCAAGGTGTGGAGCCTGTCCCCCGTCTGGGTCTTCTTCCTTCAGGGAAGGCTTGTGCCACAAGTTCTCGTCTGTCTTCAGAATTGCCCTGGACTGTCCCTTAGAGTGTCATCATGGACATCTCCTCCCCAAGCCCAATCACTGTCTTGGAGCTGTGGATGCTGCCAACAGCACGGGTACTGATGCTTCCTGCACTGGGCCCCACACTTCCCCATCAGTGTGACAAGGAAGGATGCCCACTCCTTTGTCATGGCACTTCCACAGCCAGCCCCTCATTGGCAGATTCTGGGATAATTAACACTAGGGCATCCTTCCTCCAGTTTCCCCTCCATGCAGCTGCACTGCTGCCTTCCCCTGCCCAGTGCTCTTCCAGGCCTGTCTCACCTGTTGTTATCGATTGCCAACCCACCCATCCATGCAGAGGAGTTTGACGGGGCCCAGGGAACACAGGGGATGAAACCCCGGCCCTCACAAACATCGAGACAGCTCCCAGCCTGAGAACCCGTCCAGGGTGCACCGGATGACCAGAGGGGTCAAGGGACTTGAAGGGACTCACCCAGAGTGAAGCAGGGTGCCAGCTACACTCTTCCTAACAGAGGTGCAGGCTCCTAAGGGGGCTAGAGTGCCTGCATCCACCCAACAGGCCTGGCCACTCAGATCACACTGCAGCTTCCAGCTGGGGACGAACAATAGACCCTCGATATCCCAAGCCCATTCATGGGCCTTGTCCTGTCCTCCCTCCGCCCTGCCCATCCTCTCCCTCTGGTCCTTCCTCCACTGGACTGAACTCTGGAGGCAGACCTCTGAGTGCCAGCCTGCCTGGGACTCTGTGGCTGTGGCTTTGCATCTGGTCTCTCTCCTGGACTCTAAACACTATTGTCCTCGGGATCACCCCACTCCTCACTCATTGAGGAGTCCTCTCTGCTCTCCTTCCCTGGCTCCTGGTCACTCTGATCAAATCTTTCCTCCTCTAAAGGAAAAGATACATTGGCATTTTGGATGTTTAAATCAAGCCTAGAGGAATGGTCTTATCCAGGCAGTCATTCTCTGAATCCAGCTTCATCTGGGGGAGGAATTAACCTAATCAGAGACAGTGGAGAGGCAAATTAAAATAACAGTGAAATGCTATTTCATCACCAAATTTTATTTATAATTTTCACCAAAATTTAAAAGATTGATAAAATAAGATATTTGCTAGCATGTAGATGTTCACATAGATTTCTGAGAAAATAAATTGGTGCAGTGTTTTTGGAATAAAATTTTGACAATATTTGCAAAAAGTTGAACTATTACTGCCATTTCCTCTTTCAGCCAATGTTCATTATAATGTATCTTTCTTATTAGAAAATATGCATATTTGCCAAAGAATTTCAGGTTCAGAGATATTATTTCAGTTATAAATCATAGCAACAAATGGAAAACAGCTTATGTGTTCATCAGGAGAAGAAACGTTTAGTTAACTGTGACACACAGCTACTTTACAGTTCTAGGGAGCAGTTTCAAAAGTGAGGGTGGGAAGATCCAGCACCCATCTTATTAAGTGGCAAAAGCATGTGATAGATCAGTATGTACATGATACCTGTGGGTATTTAACACCACTGTATGTTTCCGTCGGGCACCTACGTCTAAAAAATTCTAGAATAAGGCCTAAAGTAATACACACCATATTACTATGAACAATTCTGGTGACCTGTGAGGAGGGGACTGAAATGTAGGTGAACTTTGTAAAGATAAGAATTGTGATTTATCTATATTTTTAGAAGTTTTTATAATGAAAATATAGGCACTATTACCTTTGCAATTGAAATAGCTAAAGAATCTTGACACCAAAAATAGTAGCTATATATAATTAGAAGTAACCACAAGGTCATGCAACAAACTCTGAAATTTGAATGGCTTAACACAAGAAAAGCTTATTTTTCATGCATATAAATTCTGATGTGGTTTGTTAGTGGTTCTCAAGTGACCCAAGGGCATAGGCTGCTTCCTCCTTGTGACTCCCCCATCTCACATGGAGATGCCTTGCTTTCCATTGAATGGAGGGAGAGAACGAGGAAATGGCGCCTTGGCTCTCCAGTGCCTGGATGGGACAAACAAGGCCTCTGCTTGTGAAGTGAAAAAGGACAGTCACATGACATTTTCCTCATTAGAAGTGGACTGCACTGTTCCCATGTGTCCAGGAAGGTGACGAAGACAAGATGTGTAAGAGCACTTACAATCCTTGTCACAAACTGTTACTTCGTAGGTGCTCAACAAAAAGAAATGGCATGATGTGTTATGACAACACCCTTCACTGCTGGGAGGACTTTCTGGGAAGGCGAGATTTTGCCCAAGCTCTCCAACTTTTTAAAGTACCTACTACATGACAGGTGCTTTCAATTGCAGGATCACATGTAGTTTTCCAAGGATCCTGTAAAATCAGCAGGAAGGGTTTCCCTCCTTCACTCAATGGCACTTTTCTGCACTATCTTTTAGAGCACCATCTGTCATCCCAGTAGGCTGAGGACTTTCTCTTTCCATTTGACGTAGGGGCAAAATCTTAACCTGTGAGTCTCTCTACCCTCTGCCTGACTGAAGATCTGCACAGAATGTACTTAGACACATTGAAAGCCAGGACGTTATTATGGGGCAGATACATAGAGCAGAAGCACTGGATAGATAGTTATTCCTTCATTTTTAATCTGAGCTGGCATGTCTACTAAGGAACCACTTTTTCCTTCCTGGGAGAATACCAGAGTTTCAGGATTTCAGCTTCGGCAGATATTTGCTTCATGTGATTTCCATAGTCTTTCCTCATTTACCAATATAAAGGAGATGCTATGAACCGAACTGTGTCCCCTTGCCCCAAATTTATATGTTGAAGTCCTGATGCCCAATGTAATGTATGTGTAGATGGGGCCTTTCAGAAGTAATTAGGGTTAAATGAGATCATGAGGATGGGACCCTTATGATAGGATTAGTGCCCATATAAGAAGAAACATCAGAGAGCTTCCGTGCTCTCTCTGTCTCTCTCTGCCATGTGTACACACAGAGAGGGAAGCTGTCCACAAGCAAAGAAGAGAGCCCTCACCAGTGATTAAATCTTCCAGCACCTTGATCTCAGGCTTCCCAGCCTCCAAAACTGTGAGGAATAAATATCTGCTGTTTAAGCCTCATAGTCTATGGTATTTTTTTCTGGCAGTCTAAGCTGACTAATATAAGAGGCTTTGGTTTTTGACCACCCCGGAAAGCTCTTTAATCCATGTATGTGCTGGGTGGCGAGTTTCAAATAAGTCACCCCATTAAAATCCTACTGTAAATATCAGGAGGGGGGTAAAAACTTTCTCTCTAACTTCAGGGTTACAAGTCAGGAACTAGTAAATTATGGGCCAAATCAGACTCCACATCAGCTTTTTTGGAAAACATTTGGAGAATGTGTTGAAGACATCCAACAGGATGATCAGGTGTCTAAAGGTCACTATTCAAAGTCAAAGGACCTTTTCTATCAGAGGGGTTCCAGGGTGAGGGAGAGGAACAACTAAGGGACTTCTGTCTAGAGTAGAAATACTCTGTGTTGTGGGAGGAAAGGTGACATTCGGCAGTGCCACTGGCAACAGGGCACAGGCTTTAGAGGATACAGTCACAGAGACCTGGGCAGCAGGCTGGATTTCAGAGTTGGACAGGCAGGCCCATGGGGCAATACTCAGCAAAGGGCACGGTAATGCAGTAAAGTACTGGTTTTGCACAAAAATGCTACATCTGGGCAGGTTTAGCTCTCAAGGAAACACATACAATCCCTAAATTGTATTTGGTTCACATTGCCAACCTCCTTCTTGCCTTAGTCATGGCAGGCTGCCATAAGGAAATACTATAGAGTGGGAGCGCAAACAACAGACATTTATTTTCTCATAGTCCTAGAGTCTGGGAAGTCTGAAATCAGGATACCAGGGTAGTTGGTGTCTGGTGAGGATTTTCTTTCTGGCTTACAGATGGCCAACTCCTCTGTGTGTCCTCACATGACAGGGAGAAATAGAAAGAGCAATCTAGTTCCCTGGTGTCTCTCCTTGTAAGGGCACTAATCCCTTGATGAGGGCCCCACCCTCATGGCCTCAACCAAAGTGAGTTACCTCCCAAAGGCCATATCACCAAAGACCATCACATTGGAGATTAGGCCTTCAATGTATGAATTTTGGGAGACACTTTTCATTCCATAGCACATTTTTGGGCCTGTGTTTAGTACCTGGCCCACAGTCCTTGTTTTGTTTGCCTGAGAAACATTATGGAATCATGAGAAGAGAAATGATGCAAGACCAAGTTCTCCTTCAGGTTTGGAGGGGTGGGAATGGTGTGGGCTCTAGATGAATTCGGACCATATGCATTAGTTTTCTTGGGTTGCCATGACAATGTGCCATGGACTGGTGGGTTTAAACAATAGAAATGTATTGTGTCATTGTCCTGGAGCCTGGAAGTCCACGATCAAAGTGATGGCAGGGTAGGTTTGTTCTGAAGCCTCTTTCCTTGGTTTTGGAGATGGCTGTCTTTTCCCTGCATCTCCACAGGGTCTTCCCTCTGTGTGTGTCTGTGTCCTAATCTCCTCTTCTCATAAGGACACCAGTCATTAAATTATAGGCCACCCTAAGGAACTCATTTTATCTCAGTGACCTCTTTAATGACCGTATCACCAAATACAGTCACAGTCTGAGGTGCTGCGTGTTAAGGATTCAGCAATGGATTTTAGGGCAGACACTACTCTGACCATAATGGCTGGGCATCTAGTCCTGACCCCATTGCTTACTAGCCACATGCTTATGGGAATCTACCAAGCCCTGTGAGCCTGAGTTTCTTCATCTGTGAAATAGGTTTGATAGGATCTGTCTGGTAGGACTGTTGGAATGTATGCAATGTCTGTAAAGCACCTGACACAATGTCTGGAATATGTTAGATCTTTCCTGATTGACAATTATTTGCATTATTATTATATTTGGACCTCAGATTCTACTGCACTTACCTCTGGGAATTTTGTTCTTGCTAGTGTCGTTATTATCTAGGAAACCTCTGAGTATGCAACACAATAGGACAGAGAATTCCAATTCAGCCAAAAATGTGGATAAAACTAAGTAAAAGTTCCCTCCTAGATGATCTACTAAGTAATTTGGACATGAGGGAGTCTTCCTCAGCTGGATCCAGCTCAAAGACCCTGGCATCGCAGTCAAGGACCAACACCTTTCCTCCCTCCCAGCTGCTTTTCCAGCCAAACTGCTTTTTTTCTCCATTTCATCACCACCCAAAATCTAAGCCCTTAAAATTGGACAAATTACACTTGAGATAAACTTATTAAAATGCCATTTTAATAGGGTTTGCTCTGGCTCTCCTTGCCAAGCAGATGTGTACCTGGCCAGTGGCTTGGGGGCCTCACTTTGTGGGAGATTCACCCTATCTCTCACGAAATCCCTGCAGAGGACGATTATCAATCACCTGGCTCTTGAACTGTGCTCAGCTGCAGTGGGACAAGAGCACAGGACACCTTCCACACCTGCCTCAGCTGGAGATTCATCTCTGCTTTGCTCAGCATGCAGAAGGAACTGCTCGGGGCAGTTCTCCCTTCCACGCTTCGCTCTCAGCACTAAGTCATGAGTCACATGGTCTGACAGTCTGGCCCTGCCACCACCCAGCTTCATTACAACCAACTCCCACAGAAAGAACTGCAGTTTCCTCAAGCCCCAAACCGCCCTGGCTCAGGGCCCTCACACCCCACTGCTCTAAGCAGAAGCACCACCATTCAACCTTTTTATCACTTGTTCTTTAGGACTTACAGGACATCTCTCTACCTTAATTATATGACTGCAGCTCCCAGGCTCTGTAATTCTGTGGGCAGGGGTGGGTCTGGCTTACCCTATTGTGTCTGTTAACCCAGGGAGTTTCAAAGAGCAGACGGTCAACGAATATTTGGGAAACAAATGTGCCAACAAGCAGTGGCTCTTATTTATTGAGATTAAATTTTCCCTACATTCTCAGATAAGCCAAGCAAATTCACCTACACACATACATTTTAATTTTATAGAAAAACATGTGAAAACAGATGAGATTGTAACAAGGAAGTGTCTCTAAATTGTATTTCTCTATTTCATAACTCCACATATTTAAATGCAAATTCTTTCACATTCCCAGGAAAATTCCTGTTGCAATGACATTCCAATTCCACGTTGTTCTGAGCAGCAAAATGAAATGGAAGGTGACCCCATTTCTTTTACAAAATGGCAAACTCTTACTTTTGATAAGCAAAATTATATGTGTGGTCAGTATCATTCCCCAACTTAGATGCTGAAGCTAATTAAATCTTCTATGAAAAAACAAGATTTGAAAAATCCAAAAGGAAAACAAAGATCAATTTGTTACACCCAAATGTAACAGTAACACAAAAGGTTATGCACTGGCGATTTCCCCAAAGTATTGTGACCCTCCACTGCTATAAACAGTGACTGCTCTCTTCAAACACAGAGTAAAGAAAGGACTCATATCTCATGTGTTAGGGGGAGCTGCTGGAAGGGGACCTGGATATGCACTGGCCCTGCAACCCCATTGGCTCTTCCTGCAACTCCTGCTCACTCCCTCTCCACATCATCTCTCAAAGCCTCTTCAAACAGGAGTGGGAAGGATCTTGGTTGTGCTGATTGAGCTTGGCCACATGCTCAAGGACTTTAATCTTCCTGGTTTCAGCATGGGCTCTCAGGCCCCACAGGAACTCATAACGTGCAGGATCGCTGTTGAACACTTGCTGGTACACCAGTACCCTTCCTGCACCCAATCCTGTGTGATGAGCTTCCGGGGCTCCCAGTAGATGTAATGATCACTCCCAGCATGCACCTGTATCACACCCATCACTTCCCAGAAAACCTCCTCCTGGGTGCAGTTGTCCTGCAAGAAGATCAAGCCCAGCATAAACATCAAGAAGCCAGGCTTGGGAAAGCACTGGCCATGATTCAGCTCCTCGCTGTAGGTGAGGCCCAGGTCAGTGACAAGTACATAGCAGTGGCTGGCAGGATCCACTTCCTTCACATCGTTGCCAAAGACCAGCCGCATGCATTTGGAGGCTTTGATGAAGATTTCAGGGAAGTGATCTTTGTAATATCTGATGACAATATTCAGCATTCTTGCCTCGGGATTGGCTTCTTCATTTGACACTTGAGGAGCAGGAAATGAACCAAATCAAACATTTTCTCTTGTAGCTCTTCTTACAACATGGACGCCGGGACTGCCAGGTTCCGAGAGGTGCTTAGTCCCTCGTTTTTTTGATGATGGAGCCTTCATTGTAGTGGTGCTCTGGATTGGAGGCCAGGCCAGTGGGAGAGGAGGAGGCTCCATAAGGACTCAGTGTTGCAGCAGCAACCTCTTCCAGGGTGCCAGGGGTGACAGTAGAGGAGGAGGCAGTCGCCCCCTCCTCCTGAGCCCCAGAAGCCTATGCACACACCAGGCTCTGCGCCTCTCTTGGGGCCTGAAGGTGCTGACTCCTCAGAAAGAGGTAGGGAGGCATGATGACTCTGGTCAGGGACAGCAGGCATGAATCCTGGGTGATGGGGACCTACAGACCTGGGAAGAGAGGGAGCATGTCAGTGGCCTAAGTGAAAACCACACCCTGGGGGCTCTCACAAAGTGCAACCTACAGGACTTCTCCTAAGGTGATGCCCTGGGGCCCCCCAGGGCTCCAGTCTTCCTAGTCAGCCTGTCCCCTGAGCACATGAACAAGAAAAGGAGATGGCCCCTCAGATGCAGGTGGACTGCAGAGTGTGAGGCTCCAGAGCTGAAAGTCGGTAGGTAGGGCTGGGCACTATTGGGTCCCCTCTGTTCTGGGGAGGGCTGGGCCTCCGGCACACATTCAGAATGTGTAACTCTCCTTGACTCCTGGCATGGTCTGGGCCTCCTCTTCTCTGTGATCTGAGGACACTGCCACAGACCAAGGTCTTATTGTGGGTTCCTGGAGCCCCTTTAAGGGGAAGTGAGGGGCCCTCAGGCTGCAGATACATGTACACCCTTGGTACCCTTAGTGCTGCCAGGAGTGTAGGCCAGGCTCTGTGAGGTTGCCACTATTCTGGGGCCAGCACAACTGGTCACCCATGCTTGGGTCCTCCCAGGGCCAACAATTGGCATAGGGGATGGACGGGGTCTCTGTGTCAGGAGTATGAGGTCCCGTCTCTCATTCTCCCTGTTTCTTCACCTTGATGATGCCTAGCAGGCCTGGGACTTTTTCCTGTGCTGACCTGGAGCTGCAACCCTCAGACAAATGTAACCACACTCAGCTCCTTCAGGCAACAGTGAGGGAGCACCAGATCTGGCCACTCTGCTTGGAGTTTCCAGGGCTGATTTTGGGGACAGGGTGTTTCTGTGAGGCCTCCACTGTTCTGGAGTGGGGTACCCCTAGTCCTCCCTCACACCAAGGTGTTCACCTTCTTCATGGCCATAAAGAAGCGTGGATGTACCACATGTGGCCACCCTGCCCAGGATCTCCCAGGGATGAAAGCAGCGGCAAGTTTGGGGCCCCTCTGTCCTTGTATCCTGGGTCTCCATCCACCTCTTGTATCCCAGCAGGGTCTGGGCATCTCCCTCTGCTCACCTGAGGCCATGCTCACTATACCAAGCCCCTTCCCTCCCTTAGACCGGGAGGTGGCTGTCAAGATGCACGGGCCAGGCCACCCTGCACAGGTCCTCCCAGGATTGATGGAAAGACAGACATCTGTGTGGTTCTCCCCTATCCTGAAGTCTAATACTCCCTCCCTTCCTCGTTATCTGTGTGTTCTCATCTTGACTGCCTCATACAGCCTGCATCCCTGCACTCACACCAATGCCCTTACTTCTCTCTAAGCTCTGAGGCATAAGTCAGTGGACGTCACATCTGGACCCCACACCCGAGGCTTCCCTGGGCTGACACTGGGGGTGGAAGGGGATGGGCAGTGGGAGACTTCAGTCCTCCCTCAGGGTGCTGACCTTGATGTCTGCCAGAGCCTGTACCCCCACCATCTACAGCCCTGACTCAGTTCCAGGTCACAGCAGGCTCTGACTCCCAAAATCCCCTGAAGTGTAAGGGGGAGGGCCTCAGCCCAACAAGTCTGCCCCTGGCTGGCCTGAGGCTGACAGCAGGGACAAAGCTGGATTATTTGGGACCCTCTACTTGGAGTGGGGGCCTCCTCAGCCCACCCTCATCATCTGACCTCATTCCTAACAGAGCCTGGGCACTCTCCCCTACACCAACCTTAAGTCTGGATCTCAGACCAAGGCCTCGCCCCTATCAGCCCCCCAGACGCAAGTCAGTGGACATCATATCTGGCTCCCTACACTGGAGCTTTCACAGGCTGACAGTAGGAACAAGGATGGACTATGGGGCCCCTTATCGGGAAGTGGGGCAGCCTGTATCCCTGCCTCTATGGAACTTAGTTTGCCAGGTCACACCAACACTGTGACTCCCAGAATCCCCTCAGGAAGAAGTTGAGGGAGAGGGGCTCAAGCTGTCTGATGGGGCGTGGTCCATGGCCAACAGGAGAGGCAGGGCTTGATTATTTGGGGACCTTCTACGTGGGGTGGCGGCCCCCTCAGTCCAACCTCATCAGTCACCTCACTTCTAACAGAGCCTGGGCCCTTTCTCCTCCACCGATCTGAAGTCTGCCGCCTCAGACAAATGGCCTAGCTTGTCAGCCCTCCAGATGCAAGTCGGTTGGCATTTACCTCTGGGCCCTGTACCTAGGGTTTCCTAGGGCTGACAGTACGGGCAGAGCTGGATTATTTGGGGAGGCTCCACATGGGGTGGGGGCCTCTCCCATCCACCCTCAGCGTCTCACCTTGAGTCCTAACTGAGCCTGGGCCCTCTCCCTTCTGCTGATCTGAAGCCTCCCCCTCAGAGCAAGGCCATGATTTCAGTTAGCCCCCTGGTGGAAGTCAGTGGATGTTACATCCAGGCCCCACATCCATGGCTTCCTGGGGCCGAAGCAGGGACAAGGATGGACTGTGGGGCCCCCTATCGGGGAGTGGTGCAGCCTGATTCCCCGCCTCTATGGACCTTAGTCTGCAGGGTCACATCAATGTTCTGACTCCTAGGGTCCCCTGAGGATGAAGTTGGGAGGGAGGGCCACAGCCTGACATGTCTGCCAGGGCCGACAGCAGAGGCGGGGCTGGAATATTTGGGGACCCTCTCCGTGTGGTGGGGCCCTCTCAGTCCACCCTCAGCATCTCACTTCACTCCTAACAGAGCCTGGGCCCTTTCACTTCCACCGATCTCAAGTCTGCCCCTCAGACTAATGGCCTCACCTTTGTCAGCCCCCAAGATAGATGTCGGTGGACGTCACAGCCAGCCTGCCATGCTTGGGCTTCCCCAGGCTGACAGAAGAGGCACAGGCGGATTATTTGGGGACACTGTACCAGAAGGGGGCCCCCTCAGCACCCCCTCAGCATCTCACCTTGACTGCTCACAGAACCAGGTTTCTCTCCTAATGGTTTACTGGAAGTCCAGAACTCAGACCAAGGCCCTCACCTCTGTCAGGCCCCCAGAGCTACGTCGATGGACGTCACATCCGGCCCCGTACCCGGGCTTCCCAGGGCAGACAGCAGAGACAAGGAAGGACTGCGTGGCCCCCTACTGGTATGTGGCAGAGCCTGGATCTCCTCCCTCTACTGCCCTTAGTTGACCCTGGGTCACATCAACATATGACTCCTAGAGTCCCTTGTGTTCTAAATGGAAAGGGCTCAGCCTGACAAGTCTGTCCCAGGGTGGCCCAGGGCTGACATCAGGGGCAGAGCTGGATTATTTGGGTCTCTCTGCCTGTAGTGGGGACCTCCTCATCCCTCCCTCAGTGTCTCACCTTGACTGTTAACAGAGCCTGGGCCCTCTGCCCTCCACCAAGTTGAAGTCTGGGCCTCACAAGAAGTCCCTCACCTCTGTGAACCCCAGAGGCAGAAGTCAGTGGACATCACTAATGGCAGAGGTGTGGATGGGGCCCCTCTGTCCTAGGGTCTAAGGTTCCACTAGTTCTCCTTCAGTGTCTCACCTTGACTGCTGGCAGAATCTTGGACTCCGTCTACGCTGGTGATTAGATCTACTACAGCTGACCACTAGTACAGTGCTGAGGCCCCTTCCTTTCTGGAGTCCAGGGCTGCCTTGGTCCCCCATCAGGGCCCTCACCTCGATTCCTACTGAGGCATGTGACACCTCCCTGGGCTAACCTGAGTATGTCCCTAGTAGTCTAAGGGTTATACTGCCCTGAATCCCTTGAGGCAGAACTTCACTGATACAGGTCAACGCCTGTATTGTCAAGAATTGACAACTCTGCCTGTTGTCTTCCGGGATTGATAGGGCAGAGATGGATTCTTTGGGACTCCCATGTTCTGGGGTGAGTGGACACCTCAATTCTCACTCATGACAGCCCTCATCTTGGCCCTTGGCTCCTTGATTAAGCACTCTGTGGGAAATGTCCCCTCCCTTCCACATCAGATCATTTGTCCAGCTACAACCCTGGTAAAAAAATGACTCCAAGTCCCCAGCTAGATGCTAAATGGGAAACTGTTGTATCCATGACCAAGGATGAACAGTCGTATATGGAGTGTTCTCTTATTCAAATCTCTTCTGTATGTATGTTTTGTACAATTTTGTTTAACTTCCATTGTATATGCTTTTTTCTTTTGTCATTGATCCTATTTGGAAAAATATCTATTTTGTAAGTATTTTGAAAGCATTGTGTTTTGTCAGTTATCTGTCTTGTTGTCTGCCTCATTATTTCTGCTTTTATCTTCATTATTTCATACCTTCTTGTAAATTAAGTTTCATATGGTATTCATTCTTTAGTTTCTTGAATTTGTGCAGATGTTTTAAATATTTTTATTGTCTAATATATTTAAGGCTATCTATTTCCCTCTCAGTATTACTTGGCCTGTATCACACAGTTAGTGTTATATAGCTTTATGTGTATGACTTGAATTTTTTACAAGTTGAACACATTATTCTATTACTTATGCTAGTAAATTTTGTATATTTATCCCCAAACGAGGGGTGTAAAATTATTTTTAAGAAGACTGTGAAAAGGATGATAGAAATAGAATGTCACTTGGAGGAGATTTCAGGTTCCAAAGGCATTTTATTTTGTATTATTATTGTCATTAGTTACAGAACAGCTTTAAACATATTTAAATGCTGTTGACAGAGTTGGGTTTATTGCTGGAATGCAAAGAAGCTTAACACTAGAAGATCAATCAATATAACTGGCCATGTGTGAGAATAAAGGATTTTATAGGATAATAGAAAACTCTATTTAATACAGAGGGAATTTAATTCAGGGCACTGATGACAAAAGTGATGGAGAGGCCAAACGAGGGAGAGTTGGAGAACCCAATAATTAGCCACATGAGGAAGTCAATCTCACCTGCAGTTGAGAAGGACAAACACAGGAATGTAGCATTAATGAAGCCTAGGTATTGGGTTCAACAGGATCTGGAATCATGTTGGGACTATCTGATGGTGGCTGGAGCCATGGACAATGTAGCCACTGAAGGAGAAGTCATCTGGTGCAGAAGGAGGAGAAAAACTTTAATCGCTCTATGATCTTGAACCAAAATGGCAGCCAAATATTGGTGAGTCTAGGAATGGGAGCCTTCAGGAGTCAAATCCTGTGTAGTGGAAAGCAGAGTAGGAGAAAATGAGAGATGGATCTGGGAGCAAATAGTTGCAGGGCTGCCTAACTATATTAAAGATTGAATGAGAGAAATTATATGTACAGTAAATTTATTAATGTTTAAAATGTTTTAAGTTTTGGGGGGCACAAGTTGAATTCTGTTACATGTATATATTGTATAGTGGTGAAGTCTGGGCTTTTAGTGTATGAATCATCTGAGTAGTGTACACTATGACCCTTAGGTAATTTTTCATGTCTCACCTCCTCCCACCCTCACCCTTTTGAGTCTGCAATGTCCATTATACCACTCTGTGTGCCCTTGTGTAGCCATAGTTCCCACATATAAGCAAGAATATGTAGCATATATTTTTCCTTTCCAGACTTACTTCACTTAAGATAATGTCCTCCAGTTTCCTCCAAGTTGCTGCAAATGATATTATTTCACTCTTTATTACTGTTGAATAGAACACCATGATGTGTGTGTGTGTGTGTGTGTGTGTATACCTCAATTTCTTAATCCATTCATTTGGTGGGCACTTTGCCAGATTACATATTTTTACAATGGTGAATTGTGCTGTGATAAACATATAAGTAGAGATGTCTTTTGGATATAATAATTTCTTTTCCTCTGGGTTGATACCCAGTACTGGGTTTGCAAGATCAAAAGTAGATCTACTTTTCATTCTTTGAGAAAGTTTCATACTTATTTACATTCTCAGCAGGAGTGTATAAGTGTTTCATTTTCACAGCATCCACATTAACAACTAATGTTTTTTTGAATTTCTTTATAATGGCCATTCTAATTGGAGTAAGACGGTATCTCATTGTAGTTTTTATTTTTGTTTTCATTTTAGATTTAAATTGCATTGCCCTGTTTACAGTAAATTTATACATAATTGCATTTAATAAAAATTGACATACATTCCAAATAAATAGAAATATTTCTCAAAGTATAAAATTTTATTCCACCCCATCCTCGCCCCTAAAGTATAAAGTTTATATCCATGAGTGTATGCTGATAAATAAATGACTGAATGCATAAATGGGGTAGAATAGACAAATCATTATGCAGAAGTATTACACATCATGTATGTAGATACTCCATACTTCTCAAGTGTTGGCTGGTCACCGTGACTTCCTTCCAAAGAAAGTACAATGTGGAAAAGGGGGAAAAGAGTAACTGTATGGTAAGGAAGCCTGAAAAATGCTCCCTATGCCAGGTGATGAAGATTGATATCCACAGTGATAGGTGTCAGGCAGGTGGGAGGGGTAAGGAGGGAATGGGTAAATTCAGACCGAACGTGTGTAGTGAGCTGTCTGGGGGATGAGCATACTTGCAGCTCTGACTTGGGCAGTACAAAGGCACTATATATTTCCAAAGTGATTGCACTCCCTTAATATTCTGAACTAAAACAAAAACAGTGATAAGTCATTGCTGATTGTATGTATCTTTGATATGATGTCACGAGAATAGCACTTTACCTCTGAGGTTCTCCCCTTTCCAAACCCATAATACCAAGCAAATCATGACAAAATGATGAGCAAAATTCCAAGACTGAGACATCCTACAATATGCCTGACTAGTACTCCTCAAAACTGTCAAGGTCATGAAAAACAAGGAATGCCTGAGAAACTGTCATAGCCAAGAGGAGTCTAAGAAGGAGAAATGACTAAATATCCTCTAGAATCTTGGATAGGATCCTGGAACAGAAAAAAGACATAAAGTAACAACTAAGGAAATCTGAAGAAAGTGTGGACTTTTGTTAATAACATTGTATCATTATTGGTTGATTAGTTGTAAACAATGTACCATACTCAGATGTTAATTAATAGGGGAAAGAGAGTGTGGGCCATGTGGGAACTCTCTGTACTATGTTTGCAATTTTTCTGTAAATCCAACACTATTCTAAAATAAAAAGCTTGTTAAAATGGAAAAAAGAAAAGTCAACTACATAAAGGATATGTGTGACAAACCTACAGCAAACATTGTACACATATAGGGAAATTTGAAAGCTTTTGTCCAGTGGAACAATGAGAAGCAGAAGAGATAGCAATTCATAAAATAAGAAATAAAGTGTCCATGATTAACAGATGATTAGACTGTGTGTGAAGATAATCCAAAAGAACTAAGGTTAAACTATTCAGTCAAAAAAATGAATTTTCAAGGTTTCTTCGTATAACATCAATATACAAAAAGTAAACTTTGTTTCTGCAGCAACAAATAGTATAAAATGATAATGAAAGTCAGCAAAATGTTGCTTGTACCCTAACATGCCAATATATTAAATAGTGAACGGTAAATCTTGCCAAAGCACGTTTAGGAACTCTATGGAAAAAATATAAAAACACTGTTTAGATAAACTAATAAACACCTACTAAAAATAAAGTATAATATGATCATGGATATGAAGATTATGTTGGATAAAGATGTTAATTCTCCTTAATTAATCTACAGATTGACCACAATCTAAATAAAAAATACCAAAGTTTTTGTTGGTGAATATGTCTGTTTATGTGCATATCTGTGTGAAATGTGACCCAGTGGAGTGTAATATTTAAATTGGCATGCAACAGGACAAGCATAGCCAAGACAGTCTTGAAGGAATAGAGGAAGATAAAACTAGTTACTCTACCAGAGGAGGAAGAATTATTAAAATGCTAGAGTAGTTAAGTTTGTGGTATGTGTGCCGTGGTTGACAAGCAGATCAATGGAAATGGCATACCCTAGAAACAGATAGGCTTATATATGGACTGTTGATTTACGAAAAATGTGCAACTGCAGAACAATGGGAAATCACAGTATTTTTAGTAAATGACAGTGAAACAACTGGATCTCCACGTAGAAACCCAAATGCAACTGCAATTCTTCTGAAGCTACATAAAAATCAAATGCAGAGGGATTAAAGGTCTACTTTTTTAATTATTGTTATAAAACATTTCAAAACTCACAAAACTATATTGAATAGTGAATGAACCTAGCGTTGTGGGTCAAGTAGGGCTTTGGAAATGTTGGAGGGGACAGGACTGAAAGAGTCCGGGGACATAATTCAGTGCCAGAAGGGATCGAGATGATATGAGCTGGGGAGAAAGAGAGGAAATGGCAGCTCCTTCTTCTCCCTGTCTTTTACACAGACAGCCTTGCTACCTTCATGGGACTTTAATTTCAAAGAGCTGGAAATGGTGGCTAGAGGCAGCTTGAGAGAAGGCTACCTGAACCAATGATGTGCTCATTCCACTCCCACCACACGCCCTGCTGGCCACTAGAGCCCTGGATCTTCAACAAGTGTGACTTGATGCATGAATCCAGAGACTCCTGACAAGGGATGTTCGACTGACATCCTGACCAGACCCAGGAGGCCTTTACTGGTTTAGAGGCAAGGCCAAAGTTTCCACATGTGTTGGGAGCAGAGTACTGCCTCCCTCCTCACCTGGATGAGAGCTATTGATGGAGAAAGGGGCTTGGGGGCTTTGGCCACTCTCTTTTTTTGGCTCATTTCAAGGTGTACCACAGATGCTGTTCTTTTGCAGAAATCCCTCTCTGCACACCCCTGCTAACAGAATTTGTAGTACTTGATGGAGCAAAGGAGGGTATCTCTCCTTCCTGTGGTCAGGGGTACTGTAAATGTAGAGGGGTAAGTATCATGGGGTGACATTAAACTCATTCCAAGTGGTCAGGGGACCTCCAGAGATACCAGTGGGAGGGCTTCCCCTACCAGCAAGGGAACTAACACCAGTCTGGGGGGGATTCCCCTAACAGTGTCTTTCACAGAGTAGAAGTTTTAATTTTAGTAATATCTAATGTATCAATTTTTTCTTTCATGAGTCATGCATTTGGTGTTGTATCTAAGAAGTCCTTGCCACATCCAAGTTCACCTTGATTTTCTTCCATGTTACCTTTCAGAAGCTTTATAGCTTTGTGTTTTACATTTAAGTCTAGGATCCATTTTGAGTAAACATTGTGAAAGTTGCACAGCAAGTGTCTTTCTCCTTGCTGAGGTCAGGGGTACTGTAAATGCGGAGAGGACGGGCATCATGGGATGACATTGAACTCATTCCAAGTGGGCTGAGGCCTCCAAGGATACCAGTGGGGAGGGGCCTCCTGCCGCAGCACATGAACTGTCACCAATCTGAGTATGGGTGTTGGGGAAGTGTCTTAATGAAGACCTTCCAACATCAAAATGACATTATAATGGGATTTGGAGCTCCTGATTTGAAAGGCTTTAGGTTGGCAGTCACTTTCTGAATGAGAATGGCGTCACCCAAAATGGAGCCACAGGGTGATGGGCTGAGGAGCCCTGTAGCAGGGAGAGCACCATCCCAATTATTTCATCTACCCAAGGGTAGTTGTTGGCCAAGATAAACTCTCGCTCCCACCTCTGATCCACATACTTCCTTTTGGCTGCCCTCACTCTGGACAGGGGCCTCGGCATAATTCAGGAATGCCAATACTGCAGAAGACGTTGACTTATGGTTTTGTGAGAGATTTCCCTGAAGGCCTCGGTCATCTCCAGATCCACTCTGTTCAGGACCAACTCCTCTGTTGTGGAGTTGAGTTTGTTTTCTTCCTCAGCTTCGGCTTTAGCGCCTTAGGTGCATTAGCTTTTCTTGTAGCCAGAAAAGGATATACAACTTGTGATGGTTAATTTTAGATGTGGAATTGATTAGATTAAGGGCTACCCTGGTAGTTGGTGAAGCATTATTTCTGGGTGTGTCTGTGAGGGTGTTCCTAGAAGAGGTCAGCATTCGAATTAGTGGACTAAGTAAGGAAGATTTGCCCTCACCCATTTTGGTTAGGCATGATCTAATAGGCTGAGGCCCCAATGGAACAAAAAGGTAGAGGAAAGGCAAGTTTGCGCGCTCTCCCTCTCTCTCTCTCTCTCTCTTTCTTAGCTGGGACACCCTTCTTTTCCTGCTCTTGCACTTCAGAACTTCAGGATTTCTTGCCTTTGGACTCATGGACTTGCAGCAGCATCTTCTCTGGGGTCTTCAGCCTTTGTCCTCAGACTGTGAGTTATACCATCTGCTTCCCTGGTTTCAAGGTCTTCAGACTTGGACTGAGCCATGCTGCTGGCTCCCTGGTTCTGAAGCTTGCAGATGGCCAGTGTGGGACTTCTCAGCCTCCAAAATTGCATGAGCCAATTCCCTTAATCAATCTCCTCCCATATATCTGTATCTGTCTGTCTTTGCATCCTATTGGTTCTGTCTCTCTGGATAACCCTGACTGATACACAACCTTTGAGGCGAAAATGGAAAGCTTACACAATAAAGCTCTGCTCCTGTACCTGGAGATAGCTTGGGTCCGAGTTTCACTCCTGGCCCCTGTGACCTCTGGGATTTTGGTACTGCAGGCCATGAGAAATAGCAAAACGGCTGTTTTCCTTTTCTTGGGTGGAAGGGATGAGGGGAATGACTGCCTGGAGACCTTTCTGTGCACTACCCACAGTAGATAGCTCACTGATGAATAGCAATATTTTGGAAATTTAGGATATGTTGATGGCTTATGTGTCAAGATTAAAGATGAGAAGACTACTGCAAAAAGGGGCCTGAGATTTGCAACAACATAGATGGAACTGGAGAACATTATGTTCAGTGAAATAAGCCAAGCACAGAAAGACAAATCTTGCACGTTCACACTCATATGTCGGAGCTAAATAACAGAAACATCTCATGGAAATACAGAGTATGAAGATGGTTATCAGAGGCTAAGGGTAGTGAGGATAAGGGGATAAGGTGGGGATGATTAAAGGATGCAAATATACAGTTAGATAGTAGATAGAATGAACACTATTTCATAGTACAACAAAGTGACTATAGTCAACAATAAGTTAGGGTTTGCTTTAAAATAGCTACAATAGCAATGTTTCTAACATAAAGAAATGATAAATACCTGAGATGATGGAAGCCCCAATTACCCTGATTTGATTAATTTACATTCTGTGCCAGTATCAAAATATCACGTGTACCCTATAGAGATATACAACTATGATGTACACATAGCAGTAAAAACGAAAAGGAGGGCATGAGTACCTCTAAGTAGGAAGAGCAAGCAACATGTCTTCAAAGACCAAGGGAAAGTACATATGGTTGTGCTCAGCACTCCTCAATGATAAATGCTTCACCCTTCTTTGTTACACAGCAAGTTGAATGTCCTAGCTCCTTGTAGTTGGGTCAATGTCATCAGTCCTAGGTAATGAATTTTGAGTGTAAGTGAGGTGCTTCCCTTCTGACAGCAGCAGTGAATTACTTGCGCAAGCCCTGCTACATTTCCGTCCCTCTGCCATGAACATTGCAGAATGACACATCAATAGCTATCATGAGCAGAAGCTCCCCCAGTGACCTGAATTAGACACAAAGTGTGGGAAGAAAATGAACATTTCCTGGATGAAGTTACTGGGACTTTGAGATGGTCACCACAGCAGCACCTTTACTGTCCAATTGATTATCCAATTCCAAATTGGGCATTTCCACGTGATTGGCCACTTTCTGGTGGTGTGATGGGGCAGAGTCCTTTTTACTCATTGGAGAGGATGCTTGAGTTCTCATTTTCCTTGCCCAAGAATGGACATATTCCTCTATGGAGAGTGTGTCGGCATGGGAATTCTCTCTAAGGCGTGGCCCATATGGAGCTATAGTAACAGGACAGGGTCTTCGGTTAGGTGGAACATTTTGTGCTGCAAGAGACAGAGCAACATTAGCAATAGAAAGGTATGTTTGTGTGGTGGCCCTGGAGGTGTGTCTATCAGGTCTCCAGGAGGAAAACCTGCCATCAGGGGCAGCATTACTTGTCAGCCCCAGCCTTGTCTGTGCGGAGGCCATGCTTCCCCCAGGGCTGTCCCCTTCAATGACTGGGAGTAGCAGGGATGACGGTGCCAGCCTGTTCCCATCTGAGCAGGACCAGAGGGCACAATAACTGCATCAGCAAATAGTTCAGGCCACCTTATGACGCAGCACCATAGCACAGCACCCCTTCCCACCCTGCATCTATGGCCATATTGAGGGTCTTTTATGGCCAGCTTAAGCAGGGGAAGGTTCAAGCTTAAAATGACTGGTACTGCATCTCAGGGAGATGAGCAGGTGCTCTTGAAAGAGAGTGGTAAGGCAAATTTCTTTCCCAAATGGGCAGAGCTTTGGGGAGTGTAACTGGCCTGGGGCCAGAGTGGGCTGGCTAGCTGGGAGAGGATTGGAGAAGGCTCCTGAGGGCACACAGAGTATTGCAGCAGGAGTGAGCTGGGGAAGAATGACAGAGTCCATCATCTCCCATCAATTTTTGTCCTCTTTTCCCCAAGTGGTACTAGAGGGAAACTTTCTAAGAAGCTGATGTGTTTCTGCTCCCTTTGTTTCTCCTTGATAGAACTACCTGTGGAGATATCAATTCTTTCAGGTCCTTTTTTCTAGCCCCTTTGACTTTTTACGGCCATAATTTGGGTCTGTGTATTTGGTTGGACACAGATAAAAGAGGGACAAAATCCAAGAGAGAAAAACATAGGGAAAGAAACTGAAATGGAGAAATTTGGAGTCAAGAATGCAGAACTGGATTCCGTGCAGCAAATCTTAGGTTGGCCTTTGGAAAAGTTCATGTTCCAATTCTGACATTGACTCCCTGTGCAGTTCCTGAGCAGCTTCTAGACCATGGGTTGGAAACTCTTTGGAGTCCCATGGCAAATAGGTTTCTTCTCCCCTACTACTGTTAAGCATGAAAATAAACTCAAGGTTATTAAGAAATAAGCCAAACCTTCCTCAGTCCTGTATACCTTATCAATTCCTGTCCTCTCCCACCCTTGTGATCCCAACTCGGAGGAGCACTTGAATTGGGTAACCAGCACCATGGCAGCACAAGGGGCTCCAGGAAGCATGCCAGACTGGGAAGAATATTGTAAGGGCTTCTTCACCCCAAGAGTTAGTTAAGCTGGGAAGCGGGGAATCCCATTCCCCTCCTCTCATCCCTGCACTTGGGGTAGTGGTGTAGTCATGCAGGCAGCAAGTGACAGTGGTCTTGTTGGTGTCAGGCCCATCCAAGTGCCACACGCTCCACCTGCGTCCACCTTCTGTACCTCACTTGTCCGCAACAACTTAGCCAGAAGAAGACCACGCAGCCACTCATGGCAGGTCCCGGCTGCAAGAAAACTTTTCCCCATATCCAAGCTGCACCTCCTCTTTCCGCAGGTACCTGTGACCCCTCCGGCATGGTAAGCTTTCAACAGCAGGAAAGCTGCTAGGCGTTGAAAGGGAGATTTCTGCCTGTGAGGTCACAGTGGAATCTGTGGGAAGGCCACGTGGAGATGACTGCACTGCAAAGGCGGGCCCAGCAAGGACTTCTGGCTGCAGTGTTTGGTGAGGGAGGCAGCCAGTAGTGTGTTTCTACATGTCCTTGCCCCCTGCCCCACAGCAAGTTCCCATTGGGTGTGTGCTCCGGCACTTACCCTGACAGGTCACCGTGCAGCCTCACCCACCTACGTTCCCCTCCCAACCCTGCACCACCACGCTGCATTCTAAATACAACAAAAAGAGTGGGAAAAAGGCACTCACAAATGCTCCCCAAGTTTCCCATGGCCAGTTCCCTGAACTTCCAAGGCATGGATAGCCCTTCCCCTGTGCACCCCAGCCCAACCCAGCTTGACTTTTTCCTTTAAAGCCCTAAGCAGAGGGTGAGCAAGGTCTGTAATCCGTAGGAGGGGGGAAAAAAAAAGAGAGAGAGAGAGAGAGAGGGAGAGAAAGTAATGAAAAAGAAATTTTGACACCTCAGAGGGACAGAAAAGCCCCCAGAAACATTTGTGAACAAGGCTTAGAACCATCCCCTGTCCCAAAACCTGGCTTCCCCCTGTCATCTATACATTTCCAGGGGTTTTTCCATGCTTACCATCTGTGAGAAGTCTTTGGAAAGCTGAGTGCCTTCTAGCAGGAAAGGAAATCAATGTGCTCTTTACCTCAAACTCCTACTTAGTCCCTTGCTTTCCAGCCAGAATACACGCTTTCCAATCACTCTCCACCTCATGCTTATAAAGAGAAGTATAGAACTGATCAGATTGCCCAGAAAGCCACAAAACAAAATGAATGAAGGAGAGAGGGAAAAATAAAAGCAAAAGAAACCATAAAGGTGCAGAGCACAGTGTCCCTGATACTCTGGGGCCACTGGGGGACTAATGTATGTGGTATACCCAGTAAGCAATGTTGAACAACCCAAAGGCCAGAGGGAAGAGGAACCGTGACCGCTTGTCAACCTTAGGCACTTAGTCGGGGTTGAAGAGATCAAAGGAGAACTCTTCGGTGAAGGCGCACCTAGGTTTCGGGGGGGCACTGTCCTCAGACTCTGAGCTACTGTCCTTGTCGTGGCCACTGGCCATGAGGCCATCATCCTCCAGGCTCAAGATACTATCAGCATCATACTTAGGCTGCTCCTCAAGGCCAAGGCAGCTGCTGTCAACATTGACATTGTCTTGTAAGCTATGAATCTCCTCCAGCTCACGGTTTGCTTCTTGCACACAGCCCTGGCCATGGCAAAGCACGGGCCACCCACTGGGATCATGGCTGTGGCTCTTGTCTGAGCTCAAGCTCCCATCAGAGTCTTTGGAGTCATGGGTCTCAGCATGGCCATGAGCCTCAGCACGGAGCGGATTTCGGTAGGAATGACACTGTCACCATTCTGGAAAGTGTTAAATCGAACACTGAAGCCAAGGTGAGTCTTCTCTGAGGTGGAAGGGATATCACTCAGGCTTTCTGTGGTGGCCAGCGGGGCCTGGCCTGTGAGAGAAATGAGTGGGCTGAGGTGGCCAAGGTGGCCAGCTGGGCCTGCTCAGAAATGGATGTCAGAGAACCAAGGCTTTCCGGGCTTGCCAGGGAGGCCTGAGCTGGGTGGTGGGAAGAGAGCTGTCTCCGTCTTCCATGATAATCAGGCCACCCTTTGAGGAGATCATGGATAGGCAAATCAGTTTCCTGTGTCCTCGGTAGCTATGTACAGGGGCAGGGAGAGGGGAGGGGCTTTCCTCATCAACCCTTCATTGTTACTCTCAATCTCTTGACAGACAGAGCCATCTCCTCTCAGGGTCTCTGGTGTGTAGGGGGTTGAGGAACAGGACCAAGAGGCTGTCAGCACATAAAGGAAGGCCATGGAGGCTGCTTGTGGTGGATAGAGGCCTGCTCAGGCAGGCAGGTCTGGGCTCTCTGCAAAGGAGGAGGGACTTTATTGGACATTAATGTATCGCCCACAGCAAGAGCCTCAGCACTGCCTTGGGAGTCTGAAGTGCCAAAGAAGGCGGGGTAGACAGGCCAGCCTCTCCAGCGTCTGTCTTCCTTTCTGGCTCCCTCTGCCCATCTTCCCTTCCAGCTTCATTGCCTGCCCTGGATGCATGCAAAGTAGACTGAATTTGGTCCAAAAGTCTGCAGAAATTTAGCCTTGCCTTGTACTTGCTTTGTGACCTTAGATAGTGATCATGTGTCAAGGAGTGATGATAAAGAGTCCTACTTCCTTTTAACCTGTTCACGTGTGTGTGTACATACACACACTCGTGTGCTGTGTGTCTGTGTATGTGAGGATTAAAGGAACTAAGAAATGCAGAAGGGTCAAAAGCACTAAGCCGGAGCTCAAGAGGTGCTCAAGGAAAGCTGATTGTCAGTCAAAAAGTCGAACATGCACGTTCCCCACCACTTCCTGGTACCGGTAGTGGGCAATGACTCTTTGTGGCCTCCTGCGTCACCTATGGTGGCGCTGAGGTCTCCAGCTGTAGAAAAGATAGTTGATGTAGACATACTCCAGCAGGGACAGGAACACGAAGAACAAGCACACAAGGATATAGATGTCGATGTCCTTGACATAGGAAATGTGGGGGAGCTTATCCCACAGATGAGAGTCGACAGTGGTTAGCATTATCATTGAAGTGAGACCTACAAACAGAATGGCACCGGCTCAGTCTCCTCTTGTGGCTGAGCTTCCTTGCAAGCCACTGGGCCCCTGGCCATCTCTAGAGTGATGAGGCCCTCAGCAAAAGCCTTCGCCTCTCTGGGCCAGGGAGTGCCTTTGCTGAAGTGCTCACTTTGTTCCTCCTCCCCCATCTTGAAGCCCAGCCTCTACCTCAGTGGTCCACGACATCCCATTGCTCTTATGGTCAAGTGCCAAAACCCCAGCCATGGCTGCTTCTCCATAATTAGCACCTGTGAGTCCCCCTTACCCTGCACTTGCGCCTTCCCCTTTTGTCCTCCTTTAGTCCCCGGGAAAATTTTGTGAGCCCTAAAGTATTACACAAGTGCAAAGATTTAGTCCCAAATGATCTCCTGAAGAGGGAGGCTGAGGAGTCTGCCCCAAAGACGGTGACAGAGAAAGCAGACCTTGATCTGGGGCCTATTAGAGGCTCCTTCAGGGTAGCTGTTCTCGAAGCCCTGCTGCCTGGTAAGGCGTTCTGATGCCTTGATTAAATCAATGTTTATTGTGTTGTATTTCTGATCTAAATGTTGGCAAACTATGAATTTTGGTACGTTGGGCACAACATACCAGGATTCCAAGTCTAGTGTGCTTTTCTCACCTGTCTCCAATGTCAGTCTCTCCACTGGGGCTTGGCCGAGCACCTACACACATGCCTGCTGGAAAATCCCTTGCTTCCTTGAGTACACAGTCATACACTGCACCAGTGACCACTCCCTTAAACTCGCCTTTTTTTTCCAAGGAAAAAACCCACAGACCTCTCTGGGATGGAGACAGGACCTACCAATTGTCACCCTGGCTGCAGAG
Organism: Eulemur mongoz; assembly: GCA_028534055.1. Taxonomy (NCBI): domain Eukaryota; kingdom Metazoa; phylum Chordata; class Mammalia; order Primates; family Lemuridae; genus Eulemur; species Eulemur mongoz. Next base: position 8,432,465 of record JAPYYL010000031.1, on the reverse strand, counting down.
GAATCATAGTTCATCCAAAACGATATCCAGGAGAGAATGTGGTGAGGACCTTAGGCCAGTAGACCTGCCCAAGGTCGCTGTTGACTTCCCTCTGGACCTGGAACTTGAATATCATGTTCATGTAGTACTCTGGGAAGGAGACACACTGAGGTCAGGGTGGCAGGGCCTGGGGGCTTTGCAAGGTTGAGAGGCACACAATGGAGGGGATGGTGACCGATGGGCAGTTCAGCCTCTAATTCTCCATCCACAAGCATCCCACCTGAAAAGGCCAGTGAGAATGGCACATCTCAGCAGGCCCACGTGGCAGAGCAAGTTTACTCTCTCCTGTTCCTTTCTCACTTTCTCCATGGTAGCTGACATCTGGGAATGGGCAAGACAAGAGATGGATCCAACCTGTAAACAGATGGAGGGCCAGAGGACAGCCCTGAGCGGAACATGAAGCCTTTATACCTGCAGAGCCTGGTCAACTGAGCGCTGTGTTTCCACAGACCTTCCTCACTTGCACAGGGCGAGCTTGGGGCTTTATCAAGGAGGCCTGACAGGCGTGCAAAACCAGTGGGAAATGGGAAGGGAGGCAACAGAGAGTGTAGGGGTCCCAGAGAGAAGCCACTGAGAGTTTATGGGAGTGCAAAGGGTACAAGAGACAGGAGAGAAAGAAGGGGTGGGACCCACCTGTGTAGAAATACACCTCCTTGCTAATAATTGTCCTCCCCAGGAAAGAAAACTGAGGGATTTGCAGCTTCTCTTCCATGTGGATGGCACTCCCATTGTCTCCCCAGAATAGCATGATATCTTCAACCGTGTATCCCTCTGCAAAAGGGAGAGAAACAGAGAGTCTCAGAATATGGGCACAGGCAGATTTCACAGCAGAGCAGTCTGAAAACCAAAGGATTGCTGAAACTTGCCATTTTGGGAGCTCCTTTATGCCTTGCTGACCCTGAGCACTAGGGAAAGAGAACCCTCACTTTGGAGTTTCTTAGCCAGAAAGGAAAGCACAGCAAAGAGATGCTACAAGCTCCCACCCACCAGCTTGTGCACAATTTCCCAATACTGGGTGCCACTTCCCAAGGGGATGACTCACACCCTAAAGGCCATCTGCTCCCAGATGCCATATATACACCTGCATCAGTCAGTCAATCAATCACCTATCATGGGTATCTACCACCTGTCTTTCATTATCTCCATCACCTATGTGTGTAGGAGAGAGAGAGTGGTGAGGAGGAGGGGTGTAGAGATGTGCTGTTCCTCTCACTGTCAGTTCCGCCTTTCATTTCCCGATTGCCACAGCCCCAGGTGGGAAGACGGGCCATAGGAGGTGAACATGCAGCTTGCGTCCTACAGCTTCCAGGCCTGCTTGTCCAGAGGGAATTGTGCAGATCCTGGGAACAAGCTGCTGTGGTGGTGAGTCTGTAAAGGAAAACAGAAAGGAAGGGCAATGGGAGTCCAGCCCAGGCAAGCACCACTCCTGAGAGAACTGCAGGGATACAGAAGGAAGCCTGACCCAAGGACCGACCCACGTGTAGGCAGGAGGTGGGGCACTTGTGCATGACAGAAACATGAGAGACCTGGCAGGACTTAAACAAGGAGGAGATGTGTGGCACATCAGAGAACCGCAAGGTGTCAGCATGGGGAAGGCCCTTGAGAGAACTAAATGGGGAGAAGGGAGGAGACTCGCGCTTGCTAAGGAAGGATGTGAGGGTCCGTGAATTAGAAATCGAAGGGAGGGTGGACAAGGTTTCAACTCACAGAGAGGAGGAAGGGGCCACTCCAGACAGAAGGAACAGCAGAAGTCAAGGAGTCTATGGGAATCTCTGAAAGTTCCACTTTGGCTACTGGGTAGGGTGAATGAGGGGTGCCAATGCAAGATGGGTTCATGTGGCCCTTAGAATGTGTTTGTGGCATATTCATCAGGAAACAGGAAGCCTGGTGGGACATCCCTAGCACCCTAGGTGGACACACCGGATGCCATACCACATAATTCCATCTTGTTGAAGCTGAAACTACTCGATTTTCCACAGTCACATCATGCATGTAAGAATCTTTGCTGTTCACAAAGTAGCAGTTAGGGACCCACAACTTCTCATGCATCCGATAGTCCAGAGTCAGGTTCAGGTTGTTCTTATAGTACACTAAGCATGAATCTTTCGAGGACTGATGAAAAAACATGGTGATTGTATAGTCCTGGGGAAAGAAAGGTAAATCCCAGTTGCAAGCTAGGTTGTTCCAGTTCTGTCCTCTTTGTGTGTGTGTGTGTGTGTGTGTGTGTGCACACGCACATACCTATGCGTGCAAGCATACTGAAATGTATCACAACTATAGATGGGTGCATGAAACACATGGATGTTTAAAAAAAGATTATTAAAATGACCTTTGTGTAATTAAAATCCAGGTTATGAAACAGAGTATTAACAACAACTTTCAAACCCCAAAGTGGCCCTTCTGGAAAATATTTCCCACACCCACCAGCAGTAACCATCATCCTAGATTTTATGATTAATAATTTCCTTATTTTTGTTAGAGCTTCATTGTCCATATATTCCTAGAAAATATATTGCTTAGACTTTTAAAAAAGATTGTATCCCAATGGAATCATACTGCATGTATTCATGATCTGCTTCTTTCACGCAACACTTTATTTGTGAGATCCACTCAGGTTGGCATGTGTAATTATAATGTGTTCACTTGCCTTGCTGGGTAACAGATGAATATACTATGCATGTTATTGGGTGAACACACCATACGACCCCAAACCACAACAAAATGAAAATGATGAGGTGGAAGTTACAGTTTATACATCTGCCCAGAGCCAAGAGTCAAGAATGGCTGAGGGTTCCCAGCAATTCCAATTCACCAGCATGGAGGGGTACTGTCTGACGTTGCCAGTCGGTGAGTATGTTATGGGTTTTCACTGTGGTTTTATTTTGCCTTACTACTAAAGAGGTCAAGCGTCTGTTCATATGTTTCTTATGCTTATCTGCTCTTTAGTTTTCTTCGCAAAACCAAAATTCCTGTTTACATTTCTCGATCATTTTTCTACCTGTTCTTAAAATATTCTTCTTTTTAATTCACAGAAATTATGTATAGTTTGAATATAAGTCCTCTGCGCTGCAAATAGCTTAGTCTATTCTGACTTATCCTTTCACACTCGTCACAGGGTTTTGTTTGCTTTTCAAAATAGAAGTTTCAGCAGATTTGGCTAAACAGAGTTTTCATATAGTCAGAGATACCAGTATTTATTTTTATGGTTTGTGCTTTCTGTGTCTTTGGAAGGAAATCTTTATCCACTCCAAGACACAAAAAGAGTGTCCTATGTGATCTTTTAAAAGCTTCATAAGACTTTCATTTTTCAGTGTATAATCCATCTGGAACTGAATTTTTGGATACAGTGTGATGTAGGGATTCCATTAACTGATTTTTTTTATTCCAAGTGGCTGTAGTTTGAAAAATGTACCTTGTTCCTCCACATGAGTTCTGTCACGGGTTAGAACAGCTGGAATTGGCTTATAACCCTGCTCCTTGTTCCATGACCCCTGTCTCCAACCCCGTGGCTGGAACTGCCATACTTACCATGTTTGTTTCTGATATCTGTTCAATGCTAGAAACATAGACAGATATTCTCACAGGCACGGGGGCACCTACAACACAGGAGATGGTTTGACATGAAGGGTAGAATATAGAGAAGAGCACAGACTTAGGAGCCAGACTGCATGGCTCTGAACCTGCTTTGACACTTGTTAGCTGTGTGACCTTGAGTAAGTCACTTGACCTCTCTGAGCCTTTGCTTCCTCATGGGTAAAATGGGGATAACAATAGCACTGATCTCATAGTCAATGTAAGTCAAGTGCTTAGAGCAGGGTGGACCCATGATATGCTGAAAGGAAGGAGTAAGAGCAAAACAGATGAAATGAAGGGGTGAAACACTCTTTTTCTAAATATTTCTTGATTTGGCCGGGCGCGGTGGCTCACGCCTGTAATCCTAGCACTCTGGGAGGCCGAGGCGGGTGGATTGCTCAAGGTCAGGAGTTCGAGACCAGCCTGAGCAAGAGCA
>JAPYYL010000031.1:8409129-8428317 GCA_028534055.1 Eulemur mongoz | reverse complement strand
AAATAAATAAATAAATATTTCCTGATTAAAACTGAAGAGAATGAGCCCCTGAACAAGATTCACGGTTGTGTGCATGTGCATGCTTGTGTTATCACACGTGTGTCTGTGTGTGATTGTTTGAGCTGTGTGTATGAATGTATGTGACAATATCCAGGTGTGAGTGAATTTGTCAGTGTTTTTGTGTGCAGGTGAATGTGTCAATGTATGTGAGACACTCCTGTGTATTAGTGAACATGTGAGCATGTCTGTGTGCGAGTGCTTGTGTTGTGTGGGACTGAATGTGTGAGCATGTCCATAAGGACGAGTATGTTCCTGTGGAAGTGGTAGTGAGTGTGGAAATGTATGGGAGTGTCTTTGGGTCAGCCTTTGCTCCATGTGTTGGGAAACGGCCTTTAACTGCAAGCAATAAAACCGGACATGGACATGAGACAGACACTGACTCTTCTGGCCTCAGAAATAGCTGCTAAGTCAGACGACAGGCTCAATTTCATTTCTCTATGATTGTATCTTGTCCCTGACCCCGGTTGGCACCCTATGAGCCATCTTTTGCCATATTTACTCTGAACTCTTTCTCCTAAGCCTCTGGGTACTCCTAAGCCTCTGCATATCCTTATGCGAGCAGTATCTCTTTATTTCCTGTCTCCTCTTAGCAGACTCCTTCTTCTACAAGATCCAGCTTACCTGTCACATGCTCTAGGGAATCATTCTTTCTTACTTTCTCTCTCTCTCTCTCTCTCTCTCTGTCTATCTCCCTCTTTTGTAGAGATGAGGTCTCACTCTGTTGCCCCAGGCTGGTGTGCAGTGTCATGATCATATCTCACTGGACCTCAAATTCCAAGGTTGAAGTGATTCTTCTGCCTCAGCCTCCTGAGTAGGTGAGACTACAGGTGTGCTCAGCTACACCTGACTAATTTTTCTTATTTTTTGTAGAGACAGGGTCTTGTTGCCCAGGCTGGTCTTGAACTCCTAGCCTCAAGTGATCCTGTGGCTTCAGCCTCCCAAAGTGCTGGGATCACAGGTGTTGGCCATTGTGCCTGGCTCAGGGTGATCTTTAGGGACTCCTCTAGGCTGGACCTGCACTCCTCTCTGTGCTTCCAGAGCTCTTTTCCCTGTCTTCTTTGTCATAGCTGCTGTCCTGCCAGATTAGAAAGGTAATCTACACCATTGAACTTGTGCTTCAACTCTGTATCCTCTGTGTCCAACACGTGGTGTGGACAGAGTTGGCACACTATGCACAGAAGCCTCAGAGCAGAGACGTAGGTTTTCTATTTAGAAACACACCTACCATTTTCACAAGCATCATGGTCATGTGGGAATGTATATTTGTTAAATTTTACATCAGTCTTGACACCTAAGATCAGTGCAGTTTATTGCACATACATTACACCACAACAAAACACCATTAACCTAAAAATTTTCTTTAAAAAGAAAAAAGGAAGAAAAAGTCTCCCTAACTATCTGCCATTACTTTGGCTTTCTAGGAGAGGAGCATGTTTGCTCTGGGATTGAAAGGAGAGTCAAAGAGAGCTGAAATGCTCCTCTAGGAAAAGGCAACAGAATCTGGGACCTCCTGGTGCAGCCACTTTCCTACTAAAAGAAGGCTGTCTCTTTGATGGTGAAGTGTCCGGGAACCCCACGTGGCTGCCACCTTGGTGAGTGTCACTTTTCAAAGGCCATTCATAGCTTCTCTTTCGTTTGGTCTTTTAAGACAGTAAGTGTTGATATGGCAATAGAGTCTTTCTGTCAAGATACCCAGCCAGGGTGGTCGTCTCAGCTTGGGGTGGGGGTGCCACAGGGAAGATTTGAGAAGCTGGAGGCAGTTTCTCAACAATCTGTGAGGCAGAAATATGCTGGTGATGAGCCTGGGGCCCGAAGACTTGTCCAGGAATTTCCTCAGCCCTCAGGGGAGCACAGGGATGGGTGTGCCCAGGAAAGGGCCCCCAGTGTTGTGAACTGGGTGAGCTGGGGTGCAGTCCCTCCCAGGCTGGCCAAGTTGTAAATATGGGCCAAGGGCTGATACAAAGCTGAGCTCAAGTTCTGGCATGGCCCCCTCATAGCTTATGTGACCCTGAGCCTGACAGTTAACCCCTGAGAGTCCTGCATCCTCCTCTGTGAAATAGTCCTAGTCCTTACCTGGTGGGTGTGGGAGAAGGGAGGCAGCCTGTGCTGGTCTGATTTGGCTGCTGTAACAAAGCACCGCAGACCGGATATCCTGAACCACAGATATTTATCACCTCCAAGCATTTAAAGTCAGTGGCACCAAAGCATTAACTCACGGGCGTGGAGACCTTGTAAGTAGAGGTCCTGTGTGACTGTCTAAGCTGCACACCCATGCCACTGACCTTGGTTCTAATCTTGGGGCTGCTTTTTTTTTTTTTTTAATTTTATGTGACAGAGTCTCACTCTCATGCTTTGGCTAGAGTGCCATGGCATTAGCCTAGCTCACAGCAACCTCAAACTCCTGGGATCAAGCGATCCTCCTGCCATGCCACCATGCCCAACTAATTTTTTCCATTTTTAGTTGTTTGGCTAATTTCTTTCCATTCATAGTAGAGATGGGGTCTTGCTCTTTCTCAGGCTGGTCTCAAATTCCTAAGCTTAAGCAATCCTCCTGTCTTGGCCTCTCAGAGTGCTAGGATTACAGCATGAGCCACCTTGCCCGGCCTAGGACTGCTCTTGAAACCAATCAGATGTGTGCTACAGTATCATCTTTAGAAAGGGCTTTAGAAACATCCAAGTGCTGGCCTTGCAGATTGAGAGCTTCCTCAATTCGCCTGCCTTCCACTTCATAGCACTTGGGCTCTTTTGGACTTTTTGAATGTGTTTGCTTTCTGTCAGTGCTCCCTCCTCATTCCCCACTCAAGAGCCCCTCACCCAGCCTATGGAAGCCTTTCACATGGGTGTCCTGGAAGGATCGGAGTCAAGGGAGACCATCCATGCCCTTGGCTCAGACCCACAGCTCTGCTTGTGCCTCTGCCCTGGGGCTGGAACAGTCTTGCTCATCCTGCAGCCTGGGAAATCCCAGCGTTCCCTAGCAATAAGATCCATCTGGAGCTATTGATAAGGAAACCCTGGGATTTCCATAGCTACTGAGGGCATACCAAGCATCTCTGCTCTCCCAGCTTCATATATCTGATGTCAGCAGAAGAGGAGCAAGGGAGCTGAACAGCTACTTCCAATGTGGGGCAGAGCTGGGCTTTCTGAATCTCATTACTTGCACAGACAAACTAGGGTAAATAGGTCATCACGGGCAGGGCCACTCCTCTAGGCCGATAGTCCTTTCTCACCCAGAGGTCTCCAAGAAATGGCTGGTCAATTTGGAGTTGTGCAGTCCAGTGGGCTCCCACAGCGCCTGATGCCCCTGGCACAGGAATCACCAGACCACACCACATCTCTATCTGTGTGTCCTCCCACCTCCTTCATCATGGGCTTCTGTGTCCCCGGTGCCCAGCACAGGGTAGGGATTCTGAATCTGAATCTTCTCCTTGGTGTTATGGGGGAAGCCTGTGGGTCCCTTCTCAGGATAATGTTTTTGAATGAAATAAAATAGGCAGGAATAAAAAAGAAAGAACTTTTATTGAAATACACTCATCAGAATATTTCTAAACCTGTAATTGTGATATCATAAAATATATGTGCATCTTCATTAATGTGTTAAATAATAAAATCAAGTGGCAGGTCTTATAACTACTGTAATTTGGAGTAGTGACAAGTGCAAAGGATATTTGGAGAGAGCTGCTGCCACCGTTACTGTGAAATGGAAATACCAGGGATTCCACTTGGTGACAAGTGACAAGTACTACTAATCTTCTTGTGTTGGTTGCCTGCATTCATTACCCATAATGCTAAATTTCAGTTAGAGGTTAGTGAACACAAAAATGTATTCTTCCATCATTGAATTCCAGAGACTCCCTGAATTTCTGGAGGTTGTGAACTCCAGGTGTGGACATTGCAGAGTGCATGAGTGAATGAATTCATGCCCGGAGGCCTCAGACGAGTGAGTGTCTCAGCCAAAGGGAGGGAGGTTTTGTTACTCGCAGTCAGTCACCCTGCTCCTGGTGACCTCTTCCTTCAAGAGTGTAGGAATTTCGGCAAGTGATGTTGGGACAACTGGATATCCTTAAGCAAAATAATGAAGTTGGACCTCACTTTACACGATATACAAAAATCAACACAAAATCCACCAGAGTCCTAAACAGAAGTGCTAAAATTATAAAATGCATTTGTAGATACAACAACCAAAATACAGGTAACAAAATAACAAATAGACAAATGGGACTAAATTTAAAACGTCTGCACATCAAAGGAACAATGAACACGTGAAAGGCAGCCCATGGAATGGGAGAAAATATTTGCAATTCATGTATCTGATGAAGGGTTACTATGTAGAATATATAAAGAATGTACACAAATGAACAACAACAGCAAAAACAAGGTTAAAAAATGGGCAAACAACTGGAATAGATGTTTTTTCCAAAGAAGATATACAAATGACCAAATAAATGAATAAATAAATAAACACATGAAAAAATACTCAAAATCACCAATTAATAGAGAAATGCAAACCAAAACTGCTATGAGATGCCACCTCATACACATTAGAATGACTGCTATGCAAATAACAGAAAGTAACAAGTGTTGATGAATATGTGGAGACACTGGAATCCTTGTGCACTGTTGATGCCAACATAAAACACTAGAGTCATTGTGGAAAACAGTATGAATGTTCCTCAAAGAATTAAAAATAGAATCACTGTATGATCCCTGAACCCACCGGTGGGTTCACATCCAAGAGATTTGAAAGCAGATTGAAGAGCTATTTGTACACCATGTTCACAGCCTCATTCCAAAGAGGCAAGAGGTGGAAACAATACAAGTGTCCATCTGTGGATGAATTGATAAGCAAAATTTGGTCCATACGATAGACTATGACTTAGTCTTAAAAAGGAGAGATTTTTTTTTTTTTTTTTTTTTTTTTTCTGAGACAGAGTCTGTCTGTTGCCCGGGCTAGAGTGCTGTGGCATCAGCCTAGCTCACAGCAACCTCAGACTCCGGGGCTCAAGCATTCTTTCTGCATCAGCCTCCCAAGTAGCTAGGACTACAGGCTTCCACCACCATGCCCGGGTAATTTTTTCCATATATTTTTAGTTGTCCAGCTGAATTCTAATTTTTTTTAGTAGAGATGGGGTCTTGCTCTTGCTCAGGCTGCTCTCAAACTCCTGAGCTCAAAGGATCCACCCGACTTGGCCTCTCAAAGTGCTAGGATTACAGGCATGAGCCCCCATGACCAACCTAAAATGAGGACTTCTGACACAGGCTACAGCATGAGTGAACCAGGAGGCCGTCATGCTCAGTGAAACGAGCCAGTCACAAAAGGAAAAATACTGCATGATTCCATTGATATGAAGTCCCTAGAGTAGTCAAATCCATAGAGCTAGAAGAAGAGTGGACGCCAGGCTGGGGGCAGGCCACAGGGGTCAGTGCTTCATTGGGACAGAGTTCCAGTTTGGGAAGGTGAACAAGGTCTGTTTATGGATGGTGGAGATGGCTGCAAAACACCAGAAGAGTGCTTAATGTACTGCTGAACTGTGCACTTAAAAATAATTAGCATGGTATATTTTATGAGATGTGTATTTTACCACAATTAAAAGTAAAAAGAGGTGAGGAAAAGAGCAGCAGCATCTTGGCTTGGAAAAGCTGCCCATGAATCCTGGCAGTGGCCTGGCAGGGAACAGCCTCCCTTCGTGGTCCTGCAACCCAAGGATGAGCAGGCTGGCATTGGGGACAGACGACCCCGGCTCCCGCACTGCCTGTGGGCTATGGTGGAAGGACTGTGGGGCCTGGGGATCTGCCAATGTCACTTAGATCCAGGTGTCAGTTGCAAACTATTAGTGAGGGAAAGGGGCCCCTGGTGGCTGGGGGAGGTTTGGGCAGCCAGAAGAGACAAGAAGCCCGCTAAAAGTGGTGAGGTGGAAGAGGCAGATATAAACCTTGCCACTAAGCTGGTCTCACCCTCAGAAAGAGGCTTCCTCTTCCCAGGACCCTTGCCTCTTGTGTCTTCCCAGGCTTCCTTGCCAGGAAAACTGCTTCCTACCTCAGCCACTGCCAGCTGAAATCATGACACAAATTATGCTTTTCTAGGGACATTGTGAGGTCTGGTGACTTTGACTTTTGTCCAGCATCAATGTCATATTCTCCAGAGATGTCCAATGTGAATGGTTGGCCATGTCCTGGCAGCCAGACTTCGAGAGACTTCGCAGATAGCTCAGAGGTCGCTGGCCTCACTCCGAAGTTACTGGCTGCTGAGGGTGATGCTTGAAGTGGTGGAACTCTCTCCGCTCTCTGGGGTCTGCTCTGGCTCATTTTGACTGAGTCCCTCTTCCAGCTGGTGACAAGGGTTGAACAGTGTAGGCCTCTCCCCTCCTTGGGTTTCATTGAAGGAGTGGTCACTTTTGGATAAGCTTTTCTCTTAAAAGTCCTTCAAAAGGGTCATTTTGTCTTCCTAGGCACCTGCAAGGACAACAGGGAGATCAAAGAAGGGCATTGGTTTGGGGAAAGAGGGTGGAGGTGTGGTGGGAGCATGGGAAGGCATGCAGGCTGAGAGGAGTTTGTTGGGCAATGGCACAGGATGTCTGGGGAACAGGACTAGAGGGTAAGGCAGGGAGGAGCTTGGGTGGGTCGCCCACCTTGAAGCTGCTTCTGGACCTGGGTTGATGAGGGGGCTTCCTCTTCCTCCCCACTTTGATGTTTGTGGGTGGTTGTTCAATGACGGTGCCAGAAGCTTGTGATTTCCTGGTCATCGTCACTATGTCAGTGCTTCCCAGTAGTCTACCCAGGCTGCCTGACCTCCACATACAAACCCTCCCTGGGATAGGGTTTTTTTGGCCTCCAAGTCACTCGATAGCCAATGGGAACTCTGGGGGATGATAGACATCAGAATGCACCATCCTGACAACTGCATGCAGATGGGGGGATGCTGGAAGGCCTATATACTCTGGTTGGAGAAAGGGAAGATTACTTTAGCACCCATAAAGATCCTTGTTAAAAGATCTGCCACCCCCCTCATCTTCCTTGTTAAATTCTGGTGGGTCACATGGCAGGGACAAGGTGTCTCACACAAAGCTCATTGTCGTGACCACCTCATTCAGTGGTTCACTCTGTTCTCTCCCATTCAGCATTAGCTAGTGTTTATATTTCTTACCTAAAGTCCTGCCAAGGTAATATGGCTAAATTTTGTCTGGAAATGTGAACTATTCCACTTCTGTCTACAGATTGTTTTGAGGCACCTTAAAAACCATCCCCTTTTTGGCTACTACCAAGGAACTTTTCCATCCACCTCCTTTTCTCAGGGTTCACATAAGATTTCCTTGGTTTTCTGTTTTCCAATCTGAAATCACTGCTTTTGGTCTGTCAAGACTTCAATGAATAAATTTATTCCACTCAGTATTGCAGTTTTCTTTCAAATGTGGGATCATGTTCATCTCATTACGTGAAGTGCACAGGCTTGGGATTATACAGTGAAGGGGGCAATGAGGCAGACATTTTGGTGCAGGAAGTTGTGCCCTGTGTCTCCATGTAGGAAACTACAACCTGAGACTGATGAGATCATGGTTGGGGGGTGTGGGTCAGCTTCAACACTGTACTTGAGGTTCTTTCTACTGTGACAAGGGAAAGGAAGACATCCACGTTGAAACGGAAAAGTAAAACTATGTTTATTCACAGACAATATGCAGAAAATTCTACCAATCTAATAAGTGCTTCTAGAACTAATAATTGGGTATATCAAGGTTGCAAAATACAAACTCAATGTCAAAATCAATTATATTTTTTTAGTTGTAGCAATGAATATTTGTAAACTGAAACAAACAACAGTGTAATTTAAATTATCCTTGGAAAATATGAAATGCTTAGGGATAAATGGAACAAAATTCATATAGTAGAAGATCTGTGTACTGAAAACTACAAAACTTGAAGGGATAAATTAATAAAAACCAAAATATATGGAGATAGATATCTTGTTCAAAGGTTTGAAGACTCAATTTTGTTGACGTGTCAGTTATTCCCAAATTCATTTATGGGTTTCATGCTATCCCACCCAAAATCCAGAAGACTTATAAAATTGAAATTTGCAGCCACATAGCTAAAAGAATCCTGCAAAACAGAGAACAAAAATGGAAGAGTCACACTCCTTGTAAGATTTCTTACAAAGTGAGAATAATCAGGACGGTGTGGTATTGGCATAATAATAGGAAGACATCAACGGAAGAGAATAAAGAGTACAGCAACAGACCAATACATATACACATATACAGACAACTCATTATCAATAAAGATACGAAGAAAGATTAGAGGAAAAAGGATAAATATTATTTTTAACAATTTGATCTGGAATAATCACATGTCTACATGGACAAACATACATTTCAATCCATACCTCAAACCGTACAAAAAGTAACTAAAAATGTGTCATAGACCTAGGTGTACAACTAAATGTATAAATCTTCTAGGAGAAACAAAGAAGAAGCTATATGTTGCCTTTGCTTAGTCAACAATTTCTTAGATACAGCAAAATAAACTCAAACAACTAATTTTAAAAATTCAGAAATTGAAGTTTTGAAATTAAGATATGATCATCAAAGACATTTTTAAGTGAGAGAAAAGACAAGCTATATACTGGGATGAAATATTCAGAGACCATATTTCTGATAAAGGTCTTATGTTCCAAACCTATAAAGAACACTAAAATGAAAATCAGAAGGAATTAAACAACCTAATGAACAATGGGCAGAAGATTTGAACATTTCTTGAAAACGACATCTCTAAATACTCATTAAGATGGGATCAAAAAACCTAATGAAAAATGGGCAGAAGATTTGAAAATTTCTTGAAAATGACAAGCACATGGCAAATACCCTCCAACGTAGAAAATCACCATTTTTAGTCATAAAGAAAATGCAAATCAAAATCACAAGGAGATACCACCATTCACCTGTGAGAATGGCTAACATTGAGAACACTGGCTAGGTTGGTGAGATTTTATAGCACTGGAACTCTCACAGGTACCTGGTGAGAATATTAAAGGTTACAAGCATTTTTCAAAAAAGTTTAGCAGCTTCTCTAATTGTTAAAGGCACCTATCATGTGATGCAGGCATACCACTTCTAGCTAATGCTACAAAAATTTTCAAAATGCAAAAGCTTCTATTATGACAGAAGGCATATCTGTGGTTGGCTGGGGATGGAGGTTCAGGGACAAGTACAGAGGAGGAATTATGAAGGATAAGAGAAAACTTTTGGGTGTGATGGATCTGTTCACTATCTGTATTATGGTGATGGTTTCCTGGGTGTATACATACGTCAAAGCTTATCAGATTAACACATTATGCAGATTTTTATGCGGCAAATATACTTCAATAAAGCTGTTTTTAAAAAATTGTGTTTTCTTCATAAAAAAAACAAACTTTTAAAAAGAAGAAAAGTAAAAGACTTGGAAAGGGAGAGCATTTAGTCACTGAAATTATTTAGAAGTGCTGGAGTAAGGTGTTCATAAAAATCAAAAGTTTAAACTTGGGTTTATTACTTTCTAAAAATTCTTTGTAAAACTCAACTGCTGCCTGCAGGAAGATGGAGGAGATGCATTTTCTCCTATTCCTTCTGCTAAGTACAACCAAATAGCCTGGACATTGTAATAAAACAAGCATAAGAAGACTTTGAGTAGTAGAAACAAGAAAGCAAACTTTCTAGTGACCTTGAGACACAAGGAATGACATGGCAGTGAGTTCCCTGAGTTTTCTCTTTGCCTCTTATGTGCCAAACTTGGAGATAAAGAAGTAGCAACTTGGAAATGTCAATAGGCACAGACAAAAATGACCCAAAGAAAGCTTGCTGTTTCTAGCCAAAGGACCAGAAAAGGGGTAACCTGGTAAGGCAGAAAACTTTTTGACAGTAAGTGCTCTCCTCTGGCCAAACAACAGAAGCAGCTGTGGCTCCTCCCAACCAGCCAGAAAAGATCAACAGGCTCCACGTGGGAGCATCAATGAGGAAGTCTATCCCTCGCTGCCAAGGAGATATTCAGGGGATTCCTAGCAGGGAGTAGGAACTCCCACTAATGCCCAGCTGTAACAAAGAGTATCCTTTTGGGTGTCAATGGAGGCCAATTGAGGAACCTGGTCTTCCACTCCCATGTGGCAGTGATGAAGAAGTGGACCACTTCCCCTACTAAAGCAATGTCAGAGGAAGTTAGTTAAAACAGAAAGTTTGAATAAGATCCAACTTCATGGTACAATATTAAAATGTCTAGAATACAGCATGTATGTATGTGTATGTATATATATATATATATATATATGAGACTCATCTTGCCAAGAACCAGGAAAATCTCAACTTGAATAAGAATAGTCAATGACGAGGGCATAGATATTAGAATTATTTGAAAGTATTACAAAGAAACCATTACAAGAATGCCTCAGGCTGGATGCAGTAGCTGACACCTGTAATCTAGTGCTCTGGGAGGCTGAGGTGTTGCGATTGCATGAGGTCAGTAGTTTGAGACCAGCCTGAGCAAGAACAAGACCCCGTGTCTACGAAAATAGAAAAATTAGCTAGGCACCATGGAAACACCTGTAGTCCCAGCTACTCAGGAGGCTGAAGCAGGAGGATTGCTTGAGCCCAGAAGTTTGAGGCTGCAGTGAGCTACAATGATGTGACTGCACTCTAGCTGGGGTGACAGACTGAGACTCTGTCTCAAAAAAAAGTATGCTTCAATGAGGAATTATAAACACATTCAAAACAAATGAGAACAGAATTCTCAGCAAAGAGATAGGATATAGGAAAAAAACCAAATGGAAAGTTTAGAAGTGAGAACCATATACAATAACTGAAAAAAACCATTAATTGATGTGTCCAACAGCAGAATGAACAGAATAGAGGAGAAAATCAGTGAACTGAAGATAGAGCAATGGGAAAATTCCAATCTGAACAGCAGAGAAAAATGATAGATAGAAAAAAATAAGTAAACACTGAGGGACAATAGGGCTATAATAAAAGATCTGATATTTCTGTTTTAAGAATCGCAGAAGAAGAGCAAAAGAGACTAGGATTGAAAATGCATAAAAATAAATTCCTAAAAACCTCCCAAATTGGCCAAAATTTATAAATTTTTCTAGCACACATATTAAAGAAACCGAGTGAATCCCAGACAAGATAAACCCAAAGATATCCATACCAAGATGTGTCATAATCAGAATGGCAGAAAACTAATGGTAAAGATAATTTTTTGAAATCAATGAAGGAGAAATGACACCTTACCTAAAGGGAACAAGAATTCAGATGACAGGGGAATTCCTATCAGAAAATAGGGAGGCCAGAAAAGTGGCACAAGAGCTTTCAAGTGCAGAAAATTGTTTAACTACACCAACTAAAAAACAAGGGAAGAGTGTATTTAAAAGAAATGACCCAGCTATAGGGTGCCTGTATGAAACTCACTTCAAATAGAGTGATAAAAATAGATTTAAAGTACACATGAATTTTCATGGCTCCTGTATTTTTAATAGTCAAAAATTGGAAACAACAAAAAAAGTCCTTTAATAAATGAATGGTTAAATGTCCTGTGGCACATACTGCTCCACCACAAAAACAAGCAAACTATTGAAAGAGGAACAGCTTATACAAACCTCAAGGGCATTATGCTGAGTGAAAAAAAATCCAATATCAAAATCCAGTTTCATACTGCAGTATTATATCTCATATAGATTAATAGGATTCTTGAAATAACAATATAAACATGAGAACAGGCAATTTGTTTCCAAGGGTTAGGAATTGTGGGGGGACAAAGATGAGTGCGATTATAAAGGAGTAGTGCCAGAGAAGTCTTTGTGGGTGGAATAGTGCTGTATGGTGTATTGATCTGCATGTTCACTGTGCACAAATCTATACTTCTGATAAATTGACACATTGTATCAATGTCAATTTCCTGGTTTTCAACTGGTACTATAGTAACCCTTGGAGAAAACAGGATGAAGGGGACTTAGGACCTTTCTACCATGTTTGTACCTTCCTTGAATCTATAATTATTTCAACATAAAACGTTTTTAAAAAGTGAATACAGGCTTCAATTTTTGGTAAAATATTTAAAAAGATAGTCTGAATAACCTGCATTATGAAAAGAACTAATGTGCTGATAAATCAGTCAAATTTTGTTAAACGTATCACTCTTTGGCATTAAAGTGTGGAACTCACTGGAGCCATGGATGAAACCATAGAGGGAATCCTGGGATATGAGGGAGTATCAAATTCATGTTTCATCCTTGGGATTTCTGGAAAATCTTGGAAGTATTTAGCTTCCAGTGTATGTGTACATGAAGTACAGAGTACAAGAAATGAAGCCCAGAGCCTTCCCAACGTGGGGAGTCTTGTGAGAGAGCAATAGGAAGTCTAATAGAAGATCACCTTCTTGGTATCTTGCTACAGTATCAGATAGATGGGACAGCCAAAGATTTTGCTTGTCATGACCTTTGTGTTGGGTAGAGAAAAAAATAACACACTGAAAAATTACGAGTTTTATAAATTATTTATTTTATGAGACACTGGTTTCCAGAATAAATCAAAACTCTACAACTCAAAGATAAAAGGGCAGATATGCCAATTACAAAATGGGCAGAAGATAGGAGTAGATGTTTCTCCAAATAAGATACATGAATTACCAATAAGTACAATAGAAGCAGCTCAATCTTGATAGTCATTAGGGAAATACAAATAAAAATCACAGTGAGATATCACTTCACATCCGTTAGGATGGCTAATAACAAGAGTCTGTGGGGATGTAGATAAATAGGAACCATCGTATGTTGCTGGTGGGATTGTAAAATGGTGCAGCCATTTTCGAAAAGAGTTTGGCAGTTGTTCAGAAAGGTAAACACTGGGTCACCCAGGAAGTCCACTGCTACACCCAAAAGAAATGAAAACATGTCCATCCAAAAACCTGTATAGAAATATTTATGGCAGCAACACTCACAATATCCAAAAGGTGGAAACAACCTAAATGTTCCTTAAAAGATGAGAAGATCATCCCAAAGTGGTATATCCATACAGTGTAATATTGTTTAACTATAAAAAGAATGAAGTTTTGATACATGCTACAACATGGATGAAGCTTGAAAACATCATGCTAAGTAAAGAAGCCATTCACAAAAGACAAAATATTGTGTGGTTCTATTTATAGAAAAGGCTCAGAATAGAAAAATTTATGGAGATAGAAAGTAGACTTGTGATTGTCTAGGGCTGGGGGTATGAAGTTGGAAGGAAACGGACAGTGAAATTGAGTGGGTACAGGGTTTCTTATTGGGGTGATGGAAATATTCTAAAATTGACTGCAGTGATGGTTGCACACTTCTGTGAACATCCTAAAGGCCATGGAATTGTACACTTTAAATGAGTGGTTTTTATGTATTTGAATTATGACTCAATAGAGCTATTTTTATTTTTATTTCGTTTTGAATTATTCTTTCAAATTTAATTGAATTAACTTATTATTTTTTTATTTTTTTATTTTTTTTATTTTTTTTTATTTTTTTTTTCAATTTAATTTTACAGAATCAAAGAGTCTAACAGTATATCTTGTTAGATACAGTAATATGAAATAATATGGGAAATATTCATGATAAATTTTTAAGTGAACAGTGCAAGTTAAAAACAATAGTTTCATATATTTTTTTTTAAAATATGAAAAAATATGAAATAACTTATTTTTGATTTTAGCATATTTCAGAGATACAAATGTTTAGGTTACATACAGTGCCTTTGCACCACCGGAGTCAGAGGTTCAAGCATGTCCATCCCCCAGTCGGTGCACACTGCACCCATTAGTTGTGAACATACCCATCTCCTGCTACCCCTCCCCACCTGCCTAATGCCTGATGAATGTTAGTACTATATGTGCACTTGGTTGTTGATCAATTAATAGCAATTTGATGGTGAGTACATGTGGTGCTTGTTTTTCCATTCTTGGGATACTTCACTTAGTAGAATGGGTTCCAGCTCTATCCAAGATAATATAAGAGGCTGACCATTGTTTTTTGTGGCCAAGTAGAAATCCATGGTATACATATACCACATTTTATTAATCCACTCATGTGTTGATGGGCATTTGGGTTGTTTCCACATCTTTGTGATTGTGAATTGTGCTTCTGTAAACATTCAAGTGCAGATGTCTTTTTTATAAAAAGTCTTTTGTTCCTTTGGGTAGACACCTATTAATGGGATCACTGGGTCAAATGGTAGTTCCACCTGTAGCTCTTTGAGGTCTCTCCATATTACTTTCCACAGATGTTCTACTAGTTTGCAGTCGCACCAGAAGTGTATGAGTGTTCCTATCTCTCCGCATCCACACCACCATTTATTGTTTTGGGACTTTCTGATAAAGACCATTCTCACTGGAGATAAGTGATATCTCACTGTGGCTTTGATGTGCATTTCCCTGATGATTAGAGATGCTGAGCATTTTTCATGTTTTTTGGCCATTAATCTGTCTTCTTTTGTAACATTTCTGTTCATGTTCTTTGCCTACTTTATAATGGGGTTGTTTTCTTTTATCTTGCTGATTTTCCTCAGTTATACATAGGTTCTAGTCATGAGCCCTTTATCAGATGTGCAGCATGCAAATATTTTGTCCTACATAAAGCTGTTTTTATAAAAAAAAAACCATCTGTAATATGAGCAATGTGATGTCATTTCTATAAATTGATGGACGGCTGGAGTATTAGTTAGAAACATTTGTCAGTAGAGCTGACATTCATATTTCCTGAGTCTATGCCAACTTTTCATTCATGTTCTTACTTCCTTCTCCTTTTTCTTCCCTTCTTTTCCATCCTTTCAAAAGCAGGCCCTCTCTTGTCACTTATATGCTTCATGGTTCTTTTATTTGAAAATATTTCTCTTCTCTTCCTTTCCTCCCTGCCTCCCATCCTCTCTCCCTTCCTTCTTTTCTTTCTTCCTTTTTTTCAAAAGTAGGGTTAATATTTTCTCAGAGAATGATTTCAAGCTGGTTTTCTATGACCGACTTTAATCAGCGTCAGATTTTCCCTTCAATCCACCATAATTCCTCACAGTGTCGGACTCCTCTGGGGGTTTTTGGAAGAGTGAAGATCTGTGAGAGAGTAGAGGAAGTTTCTCACACAGGAATAGGGGTGAGAGTGGGCAGTTGCCATTCCATGCAGGTCTGAGGCCATGGCTATGCAACTTCCAGCTTAGTGTCTTAATTTCTTAATCTTCTCCTTTCCTCATCTCCTCACTGTGGCTGAGTGTCTTTATATTAAAAATGGACAGCATGTATTTAAATCATGCTGTCTGGTGCTTGGACCAAGGACCTATTTTTTTCTTCTTAATGGTCTAACTTGTATTTGCAGCCCTTGTTTCTGATTATCTCAAGAGTTACTCATGTCTAGCTATTGGAATGACAGAAACAAGAGGCCTCTGGAACAAGTGCTGTTAGTAGAGATAGTGGAGAATCTCATCAATTAATGCTGGAATCATGGAGCTAGCCCCAGGGAGCTAAATGAGGCTTTAGGTAGGGGTGGTTGTTCTGCAGGATTATATTGCCCCTAAAGTAGCCTTTTCGGTAGCTTGTGTGGGGTGTGGCCTCTTCGGGGAAGCAGGTGGGGCTGGATATCTATTTCTGACTTTCCTACTGTCTCTCTGCTTGACTGAGATCCCCATTTTCCTTTCAGAGAACCTCCAGAACACTGACAAGTCAGATCCTGTCTTTGAAAGAAAATCATTGCACAGACTAACAATTCCAGGAACTCTCTCTTCTAGACAAAGGGATTACTTCTGCTTTCTTTCTTTCCCCAATGCTTCTATATAGCTGATCTCTTTTTGCAGTTTGATAGATGGCCTAGAAATCTGTTCTACTCCTCTCCATTCCTCTCTTCCCCCATTTTTCTTTCCAATATTTTGCCTGAAGGCTGACCAGAGTGATGGGTATGGCCGCAGTGGGTCCATGAAGGGTGGGAGTAGAATTCTCCAGAGATCCTATCTCCCTCCACCTTTACTAGATTCCTTGGGCACTAGTCAGAGTCCAACACACAATAAGCACTGGCTGCAACTGTCTTTAGTCTCTTCTCTGGTGCAAAGAACCTATAAAGATTCTAGTCTCTACCCCCTGGGGACTAAGGTCTCAGGCTGGCTGGCCAGCTCATGGCTTCTTCAATGGGAGATGCACTTGGTACTTGGAAGAACCTCTGGCAGTGTGGGTACTGATTTGGGAAGGCATGAGGTGCACTTTCTCCCTGGCACCCTGAGGGCCTTTTCATATCCAGCAGCCTGGGAGGGAGGAAGGTAAAACCCTAAAGAAACTGTAGTTCAGAAAGGTTGCAGGTATTAAGGTCAACACAGAAAAATTAATTCTACTTATATATGACTACAACAAAAATTTAGAAATAAATACTAACAGAATTTGTCATCACTATATTTGGCCTATAAGAAATGCTTGAAAGTATTCTATATGTGGAACAAAACAATCGACATCAAACAGTGTGGAAACAACCAAAAGTAAAAACTCACAGCTCTTGAAAAACAGTAATACAAGGGAGAAAACAAAGCAACTAGGTAGCAATCAACATGATGAATCATGTAATATCTAACATATGAATATTTACATTGAATGTAAATGGTCTAAATACTCCACATAAAAGACACGGATTGGTGGAATAGATTTAAAAAAGCACAACCCAAATATAGTCTGTCTTCAAGAAGCTCATTTCAATTGTAAAGATTTTCATAGACTGAAGGTAATGGGGTGGAAAAAATATTCCACACAAATGGAAACCTATAGCAAGCAGGAGTAGCTATTCTTATACGTGTTGAAACAGACTTTAAATCAGCAACAGTAAAAAAAGGTAAAAATGGTCATTATACAATGATAAAGGGATCAATTCAACAAGAAGATATAGCAATTATAAATATATATGCACCTAGAGAAGCAGCTCCCAGAGTCATAAAACAAATACCTCTAGACTTAAGAAAAGAAACAGACAGCAACATCATAATGTCCAGGGACTTCTACACTCCACTGACAGAACTGGGCAGATCATTGGACCTAGGATATTTACAGAACATTCTACCCCCAAACTACAGAATATGCATTCCTTTTATCAGCACAGGGAACATTATCCAAGACAGATAATATGACAGAGCACTCAACAAGTCTCAGGAAATTAGAAAAAAAAAAAAAAAACAACTTAAATTCATGTCTTGTATCTTCTTAGGACACAGTGCAATGAGAGTAGAAATCAACTACAAGAGGAACTCTCAAAACTACACAAATATATGTAGATTTAGAAAACTGTAGCTGAAGGATCCTTAGGTCATTGATAAAATCACGATGGAAATCAGAACTTTTTGAATTGAATGACAAAAATGACACAAACTACAAAAATCACTGGGGCACAGGAAAAGCAGTGCTGAGAGGACTGTTCACAGCACTGAAAGCTGATGTGAAAAGGACATAAAGATCACACATTAACAACCTAATGTCACAGCTCAAGGAAGTAGAAAAAGGAGAAGAAACTATATCCAAAGCTAGCAGAAGAAATGAAATAAATATCAAAGCAGAAATAAACAAAATTGAAACTAAGAAACTGCCATGGGATCAATGAAATGAAAACTTGGCTCTTTGAAAAGATAAACAAAAGAAATAGGCCACTAGATAGCCTAAGGAAGAATAGAAGAGAAAGAGTTCAAATAAGGTCCATCAGAAATAAAAAGGATACATTACAATTCCTATCACTGAAATAAAAAATGGCATGTAAGACTACTAAGAAAACCTATAAACACACAAACTAGAAAATCTAGAGGAAATGGATACAGTTTTGGAAATACACAACTTCCCAGCCTTAAATTAGGAAGAAATAGAAATCCTTACCTGACCAATAGTATGCAGTGAGATTGAAAGAATAACAATAAAAAAAAAAATCTCCGAATACCAAAAATCTCAGGACCACACAGATTCACAGCTGAATTCTACCAGACCTACAAAGAAGAACTGGCACGTATTGTATTGAAATTATTCCATAACATTGAGAAGGAGGGAATTCTTCCTAACCCATTCTACGGTGCCAGCATCACCCTGATACCAGGAAAAGAAGCAACAATAATAAAAGAAAACTACAGACTAATATCTCATATGAATATAGATGCAAAAATCTTCAACAAAATACTAGCAAATCAAATCCAATGACACATCGAAAAGATAGATGAAAACATAGGGGAAAAACTCCTTGACATTGGTTTTGGAAATGTCTATATGCCTATGACTCCAAAAAGCACAGACAACAAAAGCAAAATCAAACAAGTGGAGCCATATCAAACTAAAGTTTCTGCAGATCAAGGGGAAAAATCAATGACGTGAATAGGCAACTTACAGAATGGGAGAAAATATTTGCAAAACACATATCTGACAGGAGGTGTATATTCAAAACCTATAAGCAACTCATACAACTCAATGGCAAAGTAAAAAAAAGAGAAAAAACTTAAAAATAGTCAAAGGGTCTGAATAGATGTTTCTCTGAAGAAGACATAGAAGTGACAAACAGGTATATAACAAAGTGCTCAGCATCACTAATCATTAGGGAAATGAAAATCAAAACCACATTGAGATACTGCCTCACACTTGTTAGGATAGCTATTATCCAAAATGAAATAATAACAAGCATTGGTGAGTATATGGAGAACAAGAAACCCTTGTACACTGTTGCTGGGAATGTGAATTGGCACAGCTGTCATGGAAAGTAGCATGAAAATACCTAAAAATAATAAAAGTAGAACTATCCTGTGATTCAGCAATCTCAGTTCTGGTTATATATCCAAAGGAATTGAAATCAGGATCTCAGAGAGATATTTGCACTCCCATGTTCATTGCAGTGTTATTGACAATAGTCAGAAAATGGAGACAACGCAAGTTTCATCAATAAATGAATGGTTAAAGAAAATGTCAGTGTTATCCAGACATAAAAAAGGAAAATCCTGCCATTTTCGACAACATGGATGAACCTGGAGGGCACTATGCTATGAGAAATAAGCCACACACAGAAAGACAAATACCGCATGATCTCACTTACATGTGGAATCTAAAGAAGTCAAACTTGTAGAAATAGAGAGTAGAAAGGTGATTTCCCAGGGGTAGGGTTGGGAGAAA
>JAPYYL010000031.1:8372160-8388790 GCA_028534055.1 Eulemur mongoz | reverse complement strand
AGAACAAGGTCCTCTCCTCCCTGGCATGCTCCCCAGGTAGAAATCTGGGGCCAGCACATGTGGTCACCCAGGCTTGGGTCCTCCCAGGGCCAATAACTGGCATAGGGGATGGACGGGCACTCTCTATCAGGGGTACCAGGTCCCCTCACTCCTCCCCATATGTCCTCACCTTGATGATGCCTAGCAGCCCTTGGAATCTTTCCTGTGCTTACCTGGACCTGCGACCCTCAGACCAAAGTTGTAACCACAATCAGCCCCTTCAGGCAGTAGTGAGGGAGCACCAGGTATGGCCACCATGCCTGCAGCTTCCAGGGCTGACTGTGGGAACAGGGTGTTTCTGTGAGGCCTCCACTCTTCTGGAGTAGAGTACCCATAGTCCTCCCTCACACCAAGGTGTTCACCTTCCTCATGGCCATAAAGAAGTGTGGATGTACCACATGTGGCCATGCTGCCCAGGGTCTCCCAGGGATGAAGCACGGTCAAGGTTGGGGCCTCTCTGTCCTGGGATACTGAGTCTCCATCCATCTCTTGTCTCCCAGTAGGGTCTGGGCATCTCCCTAATCTCACCTGAGGCCATGCTCACTATACAAAGCCCCTCCTCTCCCTTAGACCCAGAGGTGGCTGTCAAGAGGCACGTGCCAGGCCACCCTGCATGGGACCTCTCAGGGCTGATGGCAAGGACAGGCATCTGTGGGGTTCTCCCTTATCCTGAAGTCTAAGCCTCCGTCCCCTCCTTCTTATCTCTGTGTTCTTATCCTGGCTGTCTGGTACAGCCTGCATCCCTTCCACTCACACCAATGCCCTTACTTCTCTCTAACCCCTGAGTTGTAAGTCAGTGGCCCCCACACCCCGGGGTCCTGACCTTGATGCCTGCAGACCCTGGAAACCCCGCCCCATGTCCTTGAGTCAGCCCCAGGTCACAGCAGGCTCTGACTCCCAAAGTCCCCTAAATACTAAGGGGGAGGTACTCTGCCTGACAGGTCTTCCCCACGGTGGCCCAAGGCTGACAGCAGGGGCAAAGCTGGATTATTTTGGGACACTTTACCTGGGGTGGGGGCCCCCTAAGTCCACCCTAATCATCTCACTTGATTCTTCACAGAACCTGGGCCCTTTTTCCTTGGGCGATCTAAAGCCTGCCCTGAGACCATCGGCCTCACCTCTGTCAGCCCCTCAGACACAAGTCAGTTGGGGTTACATCCAGGCCCCCTACACCAGGGCTTTCGCTTTTGCAGGCTGACAGCAGGAAAAATGATGGACTGTGGGGCCCCCTATTGGGATGTAGGGGGGCCTCTCAATCCTCCCTTAGGGCCACAGCCCCAGGTCCCACCAGGCTCCGACTCCCAGAGTCCCCTAAATCCTAAGGGTTAAGGACTCAGCCTGACAAGTCTGTCCCTGGGTGGTCCACTGCTGACAGCAGGAGCAAAGTTGGATTATTTTGGGGTCCCTCTACCTGGGATGGGGCCCCCTGTGTCCACACTCGTCATCTCACCTCACTCCGAACAGAGCCTTGGCCCTCTCCCCTCCGCCGACGTGAAGCCTGCCCCTCAGACCAACAGCCTCGCCTGTCAGCCCAACAGATGGACATTGGTGGACGTCAGATCCCACCCTCCACCCCGGCTTCCTGGGCTGACAGCAGAGGCGGAGTTGGATTATTTTGGGACTGTCTACTAGACGGTGGTCCCCCTCAGTCCACCTTCTGCATCTTACTTGACTCCTCACAGAGCCTGGGCCCTCTCCCCTCCACCCACGTGAAGCCTGCCACTGAGACCAACCACCTCGCCTCTGTCAGCCCATGAGACAGACATAGGTGGACGTCAGCTCCCACCCCCACTCTGGCTTCCCGGGCTGACAGCATGGGCGGAGCTGGATTAGTTGGGGACCCTCTAGGTGGGGGCTCCCTCAGTCCACACTCCGCATCTCACCTCACTGCTAACGGATCCTGGGCAAACTCGCCTCTGCCAATCTGAAGCCTGCCCCTCAGGCCAACTGCCTCACCTCTGTCAGCCCCCCACATGGAAGTCTGTGGACGTCAGAGCCGGCCCCCCACACGCGGGATTCACCGGGCTTCCCTGAGCTTCCCCAGGCTGACAGGAGAGGCAGAGCTGGATTATTTGGGGACCCTCTACCAGGGGGGTTCCCCTCAGTCCCCCCTCAGCAACTCACCTTGACTCCTCACAGAACCTGGCCCCTCTCCTTACGGTCAAACAGAAGTCTGGACCTCAGATCAACAGCTTCGCCTCTGACAGGCCCCCAGACGAAAGTCAGTGGACGTCACATCCGGCCCCATACCTGGGCTTCCCAGAGCTGAGAACAGGGACAAGGATGGACTGTCGGCCCCCTACAGGGATGTGGCAGAGAATGGATCTCCACTCTCTACGGCCCTCATTTGACCCTGGGTCACATCAGCATCTGACTCCAAGAGTCCCTTGTGTTCTAAACGGGAAGGGCTCAGCCTGACAAATAAACATATTTAAATGCTGTTGACAGAGTTGGGTTTATTGCAGGAATGCAAAAATTTTAACACTAGAAGATCAATCAACATAACTGGCCATGTGTAAGAGTCAAGGATTTTCTAGGAAAATAGAAAATTCTATCAATATTTAATACAAAGGGAATTTAATGCAGGGGACAGATTACACAAGTGATGGAGAAGCCAAATGAGGGAGAGTTGGAGAACCCAATAATTAGCCACAGAAGGAAGTCAATCTCACCTCTAGATCTGAAGGACAAACAGGAATTTAGCATTAATGGAGCCTACGTATTGGGTTCAACAGGATCTGGAATCATGGTGGGACTATCTGATGGTGACTGGAGCCACTGAAGGAGAAGCCAACTGATGCAGAAGAAGGAGGAGAAAACCCTCTAATTGCTCTATCTTCCTGAATCAAAATGGCAGCCAAATGTTGGTGAGCCTAGGAATTGGAGCCCTCAGGAGTCAAATCCTGTATAATGGAGAACATAGTAGGAGAAATGAGAGATGGATCTGGGAGCAAATAATCCCAGGACTGGCTAACTATAGTAACAGATTGAATGAGACAAATGACATCTACTGTAAACTTATTAATTTTTTTAAAATTTTAAGTTTTGGGGGGTACAAGTTGAATTCTGTTGTATGTCTATATTGTATAGTGGTGAAGTCTGGGCTTTTGGTGTACACATCATCTGCATAGTGTACACTGTGCCCCATAGGTAATTTTCCATGCTTCACCTCCTCCCACCCTCACCCTTTTGAGTCTTCAATGCCCATTATACCACACTGTGTGCCCTTATGTAGCCATAGTTTAGTTCCCACTTATAAGCGAGAATATGGAGCATTTATTTTTCTGTTCCAGAGTTACTTCACTTAGGATAATGTCCTCCAGTTCTATCTAAGATGCTGCAAGGACATTATTTCAATCTTTCTTATTGTTGAATGGTACTCCATGGTTTCTGTGCCTGTGTTTGAGTGTGTGTGTGTGTGTGTGTGTGTGTATATGTAAATACCTCAATTTGTTAATCCATTCAGTTGATGTGCACTTAGGTAGATTCCATATTTTTGCAATGGTGAATTGGGCTGTGATAAACATGAGTAGAGATGTCTTTTGGATATAATGATTTCTTTTTCTCTGGGTAGATACCCAGTATTGGGTTTGTAGGATCAACGGTAGATCTACTTTTAGTTCTTTGAGAAGGTTTCATACTAATTTACATTCTCAGCAAGAGTGTGTAAGTGTTTCATTTTCACTGCATCCACACTAACAATTAATGTTTTTTTTGACTTTTTAATAATGGCCATTCTAATTGGAGTAAGATGGTATCTGATTGTGGTTTTAAGTTGCATTTCCCTGGTTACAGTAAATTTAAACATAATTGTACTAAATAAAAATTGACATACATTCCAAACAAAAAGTGATATTTCTCAAAGTATAAAATTTTTTTTACTCCACCCTCTTCAACAAAGTATAAAATTTATATCCATGAGTCTATGCTGAAAAATAAATGATTGAATAAATGGAGGAGAATAGATAAATCTGATCAGAAGAATTGCAAATCAGTTATGTAAATACTCCATTGTTTTCAAGTGTTGGCTGGGCACAATGACTTCCTTCCCAAGAAAATACAGTGTGGAAAAGGGGGAAAAGAGTAAGTTACTTTGGGGAAGCTTGAAAAACTCTCCCTCTGCAAGGTGATCAAGATTTATATCCACAGTGATAAGTGTCGGGCAGGTGGGAGGGGGAAGGAGGGGATGGGTAAATTTCCACCTAACGGGTGAAGTGCATTGTCTGGGGGATGGGCAGGCTTGTGGCTCTGACTCGGGCGGTGCAAAGGCAGTATATGTAACCAAAGCATTTCCACCCCCATAATATTCTGAAATAAAACAAAACAGTGGTAAGCCATTTTTGATGGTATGCATCTTTGATATGGTATCATGAGAGTAGCACTTTATCTCTTTGGTGCTCCCCTTTCCAAACCCATAATACCAAGCTAATCATGACAAAATCATCAGAAAATTCCAACAGAGAGGCATCCTACAATATTCCTGAATAGTACTCCTCAAAGTGTCAAGGTCATCAGAAACAAGGAATGCCTGAGAAAATGTCATAGCCAAGAGGAGCTTAAGAAGGCGTAATGGCTAAATATCCTGTAGAATCTTGGATAGTATCCTGGAACAGAAAAAAGACATTAAGTAACAACTAAGGAAATCTAAAGAAAGTGTGGACTTTTGTTAATAATGTTGTATCACTATTGTTTCATTAGTTGTAAACAATGTACCATACTAAGATGTTAATTAATAGGGGAAAGCGAGTGTGGGCCATGTGGGAACTCTCTGTACTATGTCTGCAATTTTTCTGTAAATTCAACATTATTCCAAAATAAAAAACTTGGTAAAATGGAAAAAAAGAAAAGTCAACTAGATAAAAGATATGTGTGAAAAACCTACAGCAAGCATCGTACACATATGGGGAAATTTGAAAGCTTTTGCTTTGAAACTGAGGATTAGACAAGGATTCCTCCCTTTACCATTTCTCTTCAATATTTTGATGGAGATACTGTCCAGTGCAGTAATGAGAAGCAGAAGAGATAGCAATTCATAAAATAAGAAATAAAGTGTTCGTGATTAACGGATGATTAGACTGTGTGTGAAGAAAATCCAAAAGAACTAAGGTTAAACTATTCAGTCAAAAAAAGCGAATGTCAAGGTTGCTTGGTATAACATCAATATACAAAAAGTAAACTTTGTTTCTGAAGCAAAAAATAGTATAATATGAAAATGAAAGTCAGCAAAATGTGGCTTGTAACCTATCATACCAAAATATTAAATATTTAAGGGTAAATCTAGCCAAAGCACGTTCAGGAACTCTATGGAAAAAAATATAAAACCACTGTTTAGACAAATTAATAAACACCTAACAAAAAATAAAGTATAATATGATCATTGATATGAAGATTCAGTTGGATAAAAATCTTCATTCTCCTTAAATATTCTACAGATTAACTGCAATCTAAATAAAATTCCCAAAGGCTTTGTGGGTGAATATGTCTGTTTATGTGCATGTCTTTGTGAAATGTGACTCAATAGAGTGTAATGTTAAAATTGACATGCAACAGGCCAAGCATAGCCAAGACAGTCTTGAAGGAATAGAGGAAGATAAAACTAGTACCTCTACCAGATGTGTAAGAATTATTAAAATGCTAGAGTAATGAAGTTTGTTGTATGTGTGCCGTGGTTGACAAGCATATCAATGGAAATGGCGTACTCTTGAAAAAGAGGCTTTTATATGGGCCGTTGATTTAAGAAAAATGTGCAGCTGCAGAACAGTGGGGAATCACAGTATTTTTAGTAAGTGATAGTCAAACAACTGGATCTCCATGTAGAAACTCCAATGCAACTGGAATTATTCTGAAGCTACATAAAAATCAATTGCAGAGGGATTAAAGGTCTACTTTTACAATTGTTGTTATAAAATATTTCAAAACACACAAAACTGTATTGAATAGTTGAATGAACCTAGCATTGTGGGTGAAGTAGGGCTTTGATAATTCTGAAGGGGAAAGAACTGAAAGAGTCTGGGGACATCATTCAGTGCCAGAAGGGATGGAGATGATATGAGCTGGGGAGAAAGAGAGGAAATGGCAGCTCCTTCTGTTCCCTGTCTCTGACCAGATGGCCTTGCTAGCTTCATGGGCCTTCATTTTCAAAGAGCTGGACCTGGTGGCTAGAGGCAGCTTGAGAGAAGGCTACCTGGACCAATGATGTGCTCAATTCACCACCCACCGCAAGCCCTGCTGGCCACTAGAGCCCTGGTGCTCTAACAAGTATGACTTGATGTATGAGTCCAGAGACTCCTGATAAGGGAGGTGGACTGACACCCTGACCAGGCCAAGGAGGCCTTGAGTGGCTTAGAGGCAAGGCCAGGTTGTCCACATGTGTTGGGAGCATAGTACTGCCTCCCTCCTCACGTGGATGAGAGATCTTGATGGAGGGAGGGGATTGGGGGCTTTGGCCACTCTCTTTGTTTGGCTCATTTCAAGGTGTACCACAGATGCTGCTCTTTTGCAGAAATCCCTCTCTGCACACCCCTTCTAATAGAATTTGTAGTACTTGATGGAGCAAAGGAGGGTATCTCTCCTTCCTGTGATCAGAGGTACTGTAAATGTGGAGGGGTAAGTATCACGGGATGACACTGAACTCAGTCCAAGTGAGCAGGAGCCCTCCAGAGATACCAGTCGGAGGGCTTCCCATACCAGCATGGGAACTACCAACAGTCTGAGGAGGATTCCCCTATCAGTGTCTTTCACAGAGTAGAAGTTTTAAGTTTAATAATGTCTAACTTATCAATTTTTTATTTCATGAGTCATGCCTTTGTTGTTGTATTCAAGAAGTCGTTGCCAAATCCAAGCTCACCTTGATTTTCTTCCATATTACCTTTCAGAAGCTTTATAGTTTTGTCCTTTACATTTAGGTCTAGGATCCATTTTGAGTAAACTTTGTGAAAGGTGCACAGCAAATGTCTTTCTCTTTGATGAGATCAAGGGTACTGTAAATGTGGAGAGGACAGGCATCATGGGATGACATTGAACTCATTCCGAGGGGGCAGGGGGCCTCCAGGGATACCAGTAGGGGGGCCTCCCGCAGCAGCACATGAACCATCACAGTCTGGGTAGGGGTGTTGGGGAAGTGTCTTAATAAAGACCCTCCACCATTAAAATGGTATTATACTGGGAGTTGGAGCTCCTGGTTTGAAAGGCTTTAGGTTGGCAGTCAGTCTCTAACGAGAATGGGGTCACCCAAAATGGAGCCACAAGGTGATGGGCTGAGGGTACCTGTAGCAGGGAGAGCACCATCTCGATTATTCCATCTACCCAAGGGTAGTTGGTGGCCCAGATGAACACTAGCTCCCACCTCTCCTCCACATACTTCCTTTTGGCTGCCCTCACTCTGGACAGGGGCCTCGGCAGAATTCAGGAATGCCAAAATTCCAGAAGAGATTGACTTATGGTTTTGTGAGATTTCCCTGAAAGCCTGGGTCATCTGCAGATCCACTCTGTTCAGGACCAGCTCACCTGTGGTGAAGTTGAGTTTGCTTTCTTCTTCAGCTTCGGCTTTAGTGTCTTGTGTGCATTAGCCTTTCTTCTAGCCAGAATAGGATATACAACTTGTGATGGTTACTTTTAGATGTGGAATTGACTAGTTGAAGGGATACACCGGTAGTTGATGTGTGTCTGTGAGGGTGTTTCTAGAAGAGATCGGCATTTGAATTAGTGGACTAAGTAAGGAAGATTTGGGATCATCCATTGTGGCTAGGCATGATCTAATTGGCTGAGGCCTGGATGGAACAAAAAGGCAGAGGAAAGACAAGATATCTCTCTCTCTCTCTCTCTCTCTCTTCCAGAGCTGGGACACCCTTCTTCTCCTGCCCTTGGACATCAGAACTACAGGCTTTCTGGCCTTTGGACTCTTGGACTTGCAGCAGCATCTGCTCTGGGGTCTTTGGCTTTTGTCCTCAGACTGAGAGTTATTCCACCTGCTTCCCTGGTTGCAAGGCCTTCAGACTTGGACTGAGCCATGCTGCTGGCTCCCTGTTTCTGCAGCTTGCAGACGGCCTATTTTGGGAGTTCTCAGCCTACAAAATTGCATGAACCAATTCCCTTAATCAGTCTTCTCTCATATATCTGTATCTATCTGTCTATGCATCCTATTGGTTCTGTCTTTCTGGATAACCCTGACTGATACATAACCTTTGAGGTTAAGGTGGAAAGCTTATACAATAAAGCTCTGCTCCCGTACCATGAGATAGCTGGGGTCCGAGTTTCACTGCTGGCCCCTGTGACCTCTGGGATTTTGGTACTGCAGCCCATCAGAAATAGCAAAAGGGCTGTTTTTCCTTTTCTTGGGTGAAAGGGATGAGGGGAATGACTGCCTGGGGCTCCTTCTGTGCACTACCCACAGTAGATAGCTCATTGATGAATAGCAATATTTTGGAAATTTAGCAGATGTTGATTGCTTATGAGTCAAGGTTAAAGATGAGAAGACTACTGCAAAAAGGGGACTGAGATTTGCAACAACATGGATGGAACTGGAGAACATTATGTTCAGTGAAATAAGCCATGAACAGAAAGACAAATCTTGCACATTCTCACTCATATGTGGGAGCTAAATATCAGAAACATCTCATGGAAACTGAGTGTATGAATATGGTTATCAGAGGCTGGGAAGGGTAGTGAGAACAGGTGGATAAGTTGGGGATGATTAATGGATGGAAAAATATAGTTAGATGGTAGATAGATTGAACACTGTTTCATAGCACAACAAAGTGACTATAGTCAACAATAAGTTAGGCTATGCTTTAAAATAGCTAGAATAGAAATGTTTCTAACACAAAGAAATGATAAATACCTGAGGTGATGGCCCCCCCAGTAGCGGGTCTATGCATGTGGCCCTAGCAGGGTTAAGAAGGCTCCATTGCATTGTCCAGGAAGCTACAGCAGGATCCATAGACCTCTCAGCCATTGGCGCCTTATTCCCGCCTGCTGACTGTGTATGAATAGTCTTTAAAATGAGACACAATTAAAGATCGAGGAGATAGTAAAAAAAAAATTAGATTATAAACAAATATTTGCCAATATCATCAAAAATAAGAAAAAGTTAGCAAATTCCTAGAAAAATATAAACCACCTAGATGACTCAATAAAAAATTAACAAATCTAAATCATTATAGAACTATTAAACATTTTCAATTAGGTGTGAATGTATTTCTGCAAATAGTATAAGCCATTTCATGTCGGCTTTGTGAGTAAATTCAAACAAATATTTAATAAATCAACAATTCCACAGCCAGGCATGGTGGCTCTCACCTTTAATCCTGGCCCTATGGGAGGCCGAGTTTGTGGATTGCTTAAGACCAGGAGTTCAAGACCAGCCTGAGCAAGACTGAGATCCTGTCTCTAAAAAAATAGAAAAATTAGCTGGTCATGGTACCATACACCTCTAGTCCCTGCTCCTCAGGAGGCTGAGGCAAACGGATCACTTGAGCCCAGGAGTTGTAGGCTAAAGTGAGCTATGATGACTCCACTGTATTCTAGCCTGGGAAACAGAGGAAGACCCTGTCTCAAAAAAAAAAAAAAAAAAAAGAATCCACCCTTCCAGAAACTCTTTCAGAAGACAAGAAAGAAGAATCTCTCCCAAATCATTTTATATTAACAATATATCCTTGATACAAAACTAGACAAAATAATTTTAAAGAACATTGATATTGATAAAAACAAATAGAAATAGAAATATATCATATAAAAAACCTACAGGATACAAGAAAAAGCTGTACTAAGATACAAGTTCATACCAATAAACCTCTACATCAAAATAAGTAGAAAGACATCAAATAAACAACCTAGCAATGCATTTTAAAGGACAAGAAAGGAAAAATAAGTGAAACCCAAAATTAGTAGACAGAAAGAAATAATAAAGATTAGAGCATAGATTAAATTGAGATGAAAACACCATAAAAAGATTAGCAAAACAAAAGGTTAGTTTTATGAAAAGATAAACAAAGTTGACTAAACTTTAGTTAGAACTGGAAATAAAAGAAGATCTAAATAAATGAAATCAGAGATAAGGAAGGAGACATTATAATTATTACCCCATAAATTCAAAGGAACATCAGAGACTATTATCATAGTCTCTAATGATGCCAATAAATTGGGAAATGTAGAAGAAATGGTCAAATTCCTATACATATACAGCCTACCAAGATTGAACCATGAAGAAATAGAAAACCTGAACAGACCAATAATGAGTAACAAGATAAAAACACTAATAAAAAGTTTCCAAAGAAAAGCCCATAACCCAATAGTGTAACTGCAGAATTCTAGAAAATATTTAAAGAAAAACTAACAGCAATTCTACTCAAACTATTTCAAAAACTTGAAGAAGAGGAAATAATTCCAAACTCCGTTCTACAGTCCAGCAATTCCCTGATACCAAAACTAGACCAAGAAACAGCAAAATAGAATAGTACAGGAAAATATTACTGATGAACATAGATGAAAAACTCCCCAACAAAATACTTTCAAACCAAATTCAGCCACATATTAAAAAGATTATTCTCTATGATCAAATAGGAGTCATCCTAAGGATGCAAGGATCGTTCAACACCTGAAAATCAATAAGCATGATACGTCACATTAAGGACAAAAACCATATGATCATTTCAATAGATGACAAAAAAGGTATTCAATAAAATTCAACATCCCCCTTCATGATAAAAACTCTTAACAAATTGGTTATACAATGGGAACATATTATAACTCAAAACAGTAAAGATACTATATGACAAAACCGCAGCTAGCATCATACTGAATGGGGAAAAATTGAAAGCCTTTCCTGTAAGTTCTGGAACAAAGACAAGTTGGCCACTTTCACTGCTTTTATACAACAGAGTACTGAAAGTCCTAACCAGAATAATTAGACAAAGAAAAAATAGAGGGCATCCAAAGTAAAAAGACGTCAAATTGTCCTTGTTTACAGATGATACTATCTTATATTTAGAAAAACCTAAAGATCTGCCAAAAAGCTTTTCGAAGTAATAAATGAATTCCGTAAGTTTTCAGGATACAAAACCAACATTCAAAAATTAGTAGCAATCCTATATGCCAACAGTGAATGATCTGAAAACGAAATCAAGAAAGCAATCCCCTTTATAATAGCTATAAAAAGTTAAAATAAAATACCTAGGAATAAACTTAACTAAGGAAGTGAAAGATCTTTACAATGAAAACTATAGAATGCTGGTGAAAGAAATTGAAGAGGACACAAAAAATGAAAAACATCCCATGTTCATGGATTGGAAGAATTAATATTGTTAAAATGTCTGTAGTATACAAAGTGATCTACAGATTCAATGCAATCCCTACCAAAATACCAATGACATTTTCCACAAAAACAGAAAAAGCAGTTCTAAAATTAACAGGGAATGACAAAAGACCCTGAATAGTTGAAGTAGTCCCAAGCAAAAAGAACAAAGCTGTAGGCATTCCATTACCTGATTTCAAAATATGCTACAAAGCTATACTTACCAAAACAGCACGGTACTAACATAAAAAGAGGAACAGATCAATGAAACAGAATGGAGAACCCTAAAATAAATCCATGCATTTACAGCCAACTCACATTTTACAAAGGCACAAAGAATATACATTGGAGAAAGGACAGTCTCTTCAACAAATGGTGCTGGGAGAACTCAATATTCATACACAGAATAATGAATCAAGACCCCTGTCTCTCACTATATACAAAAATCAAGTCCCAGTGGATAAGACTTAAATGTAAGACCTGAAACTATGAAACTACTAGAAAACATTTAGGAAATGCTTCAGGACATTAGTCTGGGCAAAGATTTCTTGAATAAGACCTTAAAAGCACAGGTAACCAAAGCAAAAGTTGACAAATGGCATTATATCAAGCTAAAATCTTTCGCACAGCAAACGATCAACAAAGTGAAAACCTATAGAATGGGAGAAAATATTTGCAAACTACTCATCCAACAAGGCATTAATAACCAGAGTGTATAAGCAACACAAACAAAGCAATAGCAAAAAATCCAAATAATCTGATTTAAAAGGGGGCAAAAGATCTGAATAGACATTTCTCAAAAGAAGACATACAAAATGCCAAAAGATATATGCAAAAGTTCTCAACATCCCTAATCATCAGATAAATGAAAATCAAAACCACAATGAGAGATCATCTCACCCCAGTTAAAATGCCTATTATCAAAAAAACAGGGCTGGGTGAGGTGGCTCACGCCTGTAATCCTAGCACTCTGGGAGGCCTAGGCGGGAGGCTCACTCAAGGTCAGGAGTTCAAGACCCCGTCTCTACTAAAAATAGAAAGAAATGATCTGGACAGCTAAAAATATATATAGAAAAAAATTAGCCAGGCATGGTGGCACATGCCTGTAGTCCCAGCTACATGGGAGGCTGAGGCAGAAGGATTGCTTAAGCCCAGGAGTTTGAGGTTGCTGTGAGCTAGGCTGATGCCATGTCACTTTAGCCCAGGCACAGAGCAAGACTCTGTCAAAAAAAAAAAACCAAAAAACAAACAAACAGAAAACGAATGCTGACAAGGAACGAGAGAAAGGGGAACATTCATGCACTGTTGATCAGAAAGTAAATTACTACAGACACTATGGAAAACAATATGGAGGTTCTCAAAAAACTAAAAGCAGAACTACTACCTATCCAGCAATCCCACTCTGGGTATATATCCAAAAGAAAGGAAATCACTATATTGAAGCAACATCTGCCCTCTCATGTTTATTGCAGCACTAGTCACAATAGCCAAGATGTGGAATCAACTTCAGTGTTCATCAGTGGATGAATGGATAAAGAAGATATGATACATATATGCAATGGAGTAGTATTCATCCATAAAGAATAATTAAATTCTGCATTTGTAGCAACATGTATGGAACTGGAAGATATTATGTTAAATGGAATAAGCCAGGCACAGAAAGACAAATATGGCATGTTCTCACTCATATGTGGGAGCTAAAAAGAATATTGATATAATGAAGGTAGAGAGTAGAATGATGGCTGGGAAAAGTAATGGGGATGGGGAAGAAGGGGGGTTAGTTAAAGAGAACAAAACTACAGTGAGATAGAAGGAATATGGTCTAGCACAAGAGAGCAACTATATTTAACAATATTGTATATTTTAAAATAGCTAGAAGAGGAGATGACGGTGATGGCGGAGTGGTGCTGACCTCCTGGATTCGTGCTCGCAGAGAGGAAGACATGGATCTGGACCTACCACAATGCTAGAGGACCACTCTCCCACAAGAACAGCGGTGTGAATCCACGGAGAATCAACGTGGGACACACAGAGCAAAAAAAGCCTGAGATGAACGGGAAATAGGTCCGTGAAATTCTGGAGAGTGTGGGACGGACAATAGACAGTGGAGTGCGGGACAGCTACACCCGCCTCACCATCAAGTGGGGCAGGGGAAGCCTCTTAGGAAAGCGGCTTGCTCTCCCCACTGACCTCCACACCCACTTAATTAGAGACCTGCCTGAAGCCGGTGCAGAATCACTGAGGTAGACGTGGGGCTTTGCGGACAGCAGGCATTTTCAGGAAAACAGTTCAGACCCTGGGGGATCTCAGCTGAGACCGTGCTTGGCAAGGAGGGACGGAGGTGCCCAAAGGCAGAAAGCTGCAAAGGGTCCCCGAACAACAGATTTCTTTGTAATTCCTTGCTTTTTTTTTTTGGCGGTTCTCAAGCCAGGGACCTCCGGTGAGCGTCTTTGCTTGCCAGGCCCCTGGCTCTGGTGTTTGCCGAATCTGGAACATTAATCCCCCCCAATGCCGGTGTTCTGTGGGCCCCCAGGTGCCATCTTGAAATCCATAGTGTAGCTTCTGCGGAGCCATAGGTTGCCGAGCGGCTCCCTGGGTGGCTCGCTCCACTATTCCATGAAACCGCACCAAGAGCACGGGCTTTACATAAACACAGTGGACAGGAGACATTACCGGGAAAACAGCTTGGACCCAGGGGGATCTCAGCCGGGGCCGCGCTTGGCAAGGAGGGACGGAGCTGTGCTAAGGTGTAAAAAAGCAAAGGGTCGCCAAACTACAGATTTTTTTTTGTGTGTGTTTTTCTGCTTTTTTTTGGCAGTTCCTCAGCCGACATCCCTGGGCGTCTCTGCTTGCCTGGACCCTGGATCTGGTGCTTGCCGAACTCGGAACGTTAACCACACCCCAGTGCTGGTGTTCTGCGGGCGCTCAAGTGCCATCTTGAAATCCACAGGGTAGCCGCTGCACAGCCATAGGGTGCCGAGCGGCTTCCTGGGCGGCGGGATACACTAGTCCGTGAACCCATGCCAAGAGCACGGGCTTTGCATAAACATGGTGGACAGGAGACCCTATCGGGAAAACAGCTTGGTCCCTGGGGGATCTCAGCTGGGGCCAAGCTTGGCGAGGAGGGATGGAGCTGCGCTGAGGTGTAAAGAAGTATAGAAGTGCCGAACTACAGATTTGATTTTTTTTCTTCTTTTTTTTTTTTTAAATTTTTTTCTTTTTTGCTTTGCTTTGCTTTGCTTTTTTTTTTTTTTTTCCTTCTAGCTGGGGAGCCATGGTGGGCTTCGGAACTCGCCAGTTCCCCGGCTCTGGTGCCTGCCAGACCCTGAGCAGTCACCCCCAGTGTCACTGATCTGCAGGCGCGCAGGCGCCATCCTGGGGCCCACAGCCTGGCCACTGCAGAGCCATAGGGTGCCGTGAGGCTCCCTGGGCAGCTCCCTCCCCTGGTCTGTGGAACCTCTATAGGGGCCCCACCCTTGTGTAAACACTGAGTATTTCCCCAGATGCGAGATTGTGGAGTCTGGTCCCTCGGGATATTGAACCAGGGCAGACTTTTGCCCATGGGAGCTGCAGCAGCTGGGGCGCTGAGCAAGCAAGGGCACCACCCTATCCCCATAGCTAGTATCTTTCCTGCAGAAAGAGACAGAAACCACCCCCATAGAGGAAGAAGAAAAGGGGGGAAAAAAACAGAGAAAATTTCTCCCTGCAACTAGGGTGGAACCTGCCTGCTTACTGAAAGACCACAACACAGTGACTTAACTCGCCAAAGCGGTCTTGGGTCACTCCAATCCTCTAGCGCTGGACCCACCATAAGCAGCCCCGGAACTGAGGTAGGAAAAACTCTAAACAATACACAACAGTCTCCCCCTCTTGCCAAAGGAAGCAACATACCTAGACTGCTTCACAGCCTAAGAACAGAGTACAAAGTGTGCTGTTAACCAGACTAAAACTGTAAGAAAAGATCTAACGATAGGTCTAGATGGGAAGGGCTCAGCGAAAAAACACGGGGAGCACAAAGAATCAAATGGAAATCTCACCCCCAAAGAGAAATACCAGCTCTCAAACAACGGACAAAAACCAGACTCAAAATACCAACATGTTACAGGAAGAATTTCAATGATGGATTATAAACAAGCTGAATAATATACAAGAAACAATGGATAACCAACACAAAGAAACCACAAAAAAATACAGGATTTGGAAGAAAAATTCACTAAAGAAATTGAAATTTGAAGAAAAACCAAACTGAACTCCTAAAAATGAAGAATTTACTCAGAGAGCAAAAAAACACTGTGGAAAGTCTTAAGAGCAGGGTAGATCAAACAGACGAAAGAATCTCAGAGATTGATGATAACTCTTTCCAACTAAATAAGTCAGTCACAGAGATAGAACAAAGGAATAAGAGAAATGATCAGAGTCTTCAAGAAATGTGGGATTATGTGAAGAAACCTAACGTGAGAGTTATTGGCATTCCTTAGGGTGAAGAAGATAATAAGCAAGGATTGGACAAGCTATTTGAAGACATAATTGAGGAAAATTTTCCAGGCCTTGCTAAAACTCTAGATATACAGGTTCAAGAAGCTCAAAGGACCCCTGGGAGATTCATAGCAAATAGGAAAACACCACGCCACATAGTCATCAGGCTGACCAAAATAACCACTAAAAAAAAAAAAAAAAGAGTCCCTTCTTCGAGCTGTAAGAAGAAAGAAACAAGTAACATACAAAGGAAAACCCATCAGAATTACGCCAGATTTCTCAGCTGAAACCTTACAAGCAAGAAGAGGTTGGGGCCCCATTTTCACTCTCCTGAAACAGTATAATGCCCAGCCTAGAATCTTGTACCCAGCTAAGCTAAGTATTCTATATGAAGGAGAAATTAAGACATTCTCAGATAAAAAAGGTTGAGGGAATTCACCAAGACAAGACCAGCCCTCCAAGAAGTACTCAAAAGAGAGTTACACACGGATCAGCACAAGAAAGACCCATGAATGTAAAACTACTCAAGAGCTAAAGATCAAATCCCAGATACCACAATGGCCCAGGAGAGAAAACATAGCAATGAAGTTCTACCCAACAAGCTGAACAGAAAATTGTTGAGACAGTTTTCTCAATAAATGTGAATGACTTGAATTCCCTGCTCAAGAGACATAGACTGGCCCAATGGATAAAAAAGCACAATCCAAGTATCTGCTGTCTTCAAGAAACTCACCTAACCTGCAAAGATGCATTTAGACTGAAAATAAAAGGATGGAAATCAATATTTCAAGCAAATGGTAACCAAAAGAAAGCTGGTGTGGCAGT
>JAPYYL010000031.1:8342009-8371660 GCA_028534055.1 Eulemur mongoz | reverse complement strand
CTGTATATCTAGAGATTTGGCAAGGCCTGGGAAATTTTCCTCAATTATATCTTCAAATAGTTTATTCAATCCTTGCTTATTGTCTTCTTCACCTTCAGGAATGCTGATAACTCTCATGTTAGGCTTCTTCACATAGTCCCACATTTCTTGTAGACTCTGGTATTTTCTCATGTTTCTTTGCTCTCACTGTGTTACTGTCTTATTTAATTGGAAAGTGTTATCTTCAATCTCTGAGATTCTTTCTTCTGTTTGATCTACGCTGCTCTTGAGACTTTCCACTGTGTTTTGTAGCTCCTTGAATAAATTATTCATTTCCAGGAGTTCAGTTTGATTTTTCTTCAGTATTTCAATTTCTTTGGTGAATTTTTCTTCCAAATCCTGGATCTTTTTTGTGGTTTCTTTGTGTTGGTCATCCATTTTTTTCTTGCATAACGTTCAGCGTATTTATGATCCATTTTTGAAATTCTTCCTGTGACATGTTGCTATTTGGAATCTGGTTTGTGTTAATTGGTGGAGAACTAATAATCCTCTTTGAGGTCCAGGTTTCAGCTTGATTCTTTATACTCCCAGAGTTCTTTCGCTGAGCCCTTCCCATCTGGATGAATCCTTAAGATCCCTTCTTTCAGCTTTAGTCTGGATAGGGGCACGCCATGAGCGACAGGTAAGCTGTCTCCTCTGTCACTGGGGGAGCCCTTCGCGTGTTGTTCAGGATTTTGCTACCTCCGCTGAGGGGGCTGCTCCTCTTCCTCTCCTGAGGTGGTTTCCATCTCTCTCTCAGTCCTTTCTCGCTCTCTCTCTGTCCCACGCTGATTCTCTGTGGATTCACACCACCGTTCTTGTGGGGGAGTGAACCTCTAGCATTGTGGCAGTCCGAGACCCATGTCTTCCACTCCACGAGCACGAATCCAGGAGGTCACCACCATTCCACGATCTTTCTGAATCCACATTTGTACTTTATTTGAAACTATGCATGGGATACATGTGCAATTACACTATCTAACTTTAAGATAATGCTACTGTACTCAAGACACTATGATATTGGCTCAAGGATAGACACATAGCTGAATGAAATTGATCAGATAATACAGAAATATACTGACACAAGTACGGCCTGTAGTTTTATAAAATCTAAGACAATTAATTTGAAAACAGTTGGTCTTTTCAAGAAATAGTATTGGAACAGTTAGACATTCATGTGTTAGAAATGTATCATGTACCTAAATGTTAAATTAAAAACAATAACACTTTTAAAGAAAGCATGGGAGAAAAATCTCATGACCTGCCGTAGGCAAAGAGATCTTGAACAAGACAGCAAAAGCATGATTCCTAAAGGACAAAAATTAAATTAGATTTCCTGAGAATTAACAACTTTTGATCTGAGAAAGACAGAGTAAAAGTAAAAAATGCAAGCTAGCAACAGGAACAAAATATTAGCAGAACATATATCCAATGAAGAATTTGTATCTGGAATACATAAAGGGCTCTCAAAACATGAAAATTAGAAAACAAATGACCCAGTTTTAGTAATGGACAAAATACCTCCATAAGCACTTTACCTAAGTGGGCATATAATGGCAAATAAGCAAATGAAATTGTCTTACATCATTGACCATTAAAGAAATGCAAATTGAAATGAAAATTAGATAACTTGACACAAATTTGGAGATGCTTAAAAGTACTGGCACTGCTATCCAGGACACAGAACAGCTTGAAATCTCATGCATTAGTGTGAAAAAGTAAAATGTTATAGCCACAGTGGAAAATGATTGGGTAATATCTTATTAACACACACTTACCATATGACTGAGCAATGCCACTCCTGGGAGCAACAAAACTATATGCTCACGCAAAAACCTACACCTGAATGTTTATGGAGCCCTATTCATATTTGCCCAAATCTGCAAACAACCCACTATCCTTCCATGGGTGACGGAAAAACAAACTGTGATGTAGCCACACAGCAGTACCCTATTCAGCAATAAAAAGGGAGGTGTTGGTATACA
The DNA here is from genome assembly GCA_028534055.1 of Eulemur mongoz. Taxonomy (NCBI): domain Eukaryota; kingdom Metazoa; phylum Chordata; class Mammalia; order Primates; family Lemuridae; genus Eulemur; species Eulemur mongoz. The sequence continues at coordinate 8,369,657 of JAPYYL010000031.1, read as the reverse complement.
CAACAACTTGGATCTTACTGAAAGGCATTTTTAGTTACAAATGTATTAATAACAAAATGAGGAACTACTCATGACAATTACAGTTCTTGTTTATGTAACCTGTCACATAGTGGTAGCTGGTACTTCTAACCATCTTCTATTGCCCATTCTGTATTCCCTTTGCTTTCAGCACCTCAGCTGGATGTGGTTCTTTAACTGGTGGGGTTACTCAAAGTCCATTATTGTAAGGTCGGCCATTCCTAGTCCTGCCTGGATTGGGTGGTTGTAATTTCTCACTGACTTAATCAAAGGACATGGCAATGCTATGGGACTCCCTGAGGGATCTACTGTATTCCAGACATGCTCTTCTTTGCTTCCATGGTGGATCAGCAGTCCAGTTTCCCCTTGCTAGTCCAGATCAGTCACCCCAGCCAACACAGCAACTCTTAGCCTGTTGAGTCAGAGGCATGAAGAGCCCACAGTGACTGGTGGCAGTCTTCACTTTCGGTTGAGTGGAATCACTGTTGTGTCTCCTAGAGGAAGCATTCCTCCACCTGGAACTAAGACTTCTAGGCCAGCAGAGCATAAGGTTGTTGTGAGAACAGGAAGCAAAACTTTTGCTGGTAGGTCACTAGGGGTAAGATGAGTGGTGCCACGCCCACTTCCACCCTTTAATTCCTGGACCTTTCAATCCTGGCTATGACAGAAACCACACCATATATTGGATGCTGATTCAGAGAATATACAGCCTTCTAGAGAACCGCAGTCCTACCTGGTGCTGTTAACTATGACTTCAAAAGACCATTACGGTATTATTTTTCACAAATACATTTGTTTGTGTATCTATACATACACACATATATAGCAAATACCTTTATTTCCTTTCCTCATGCACTCTTTTACCATGTAACTTACCTGTGTTGACTTCATACCAGTATTTAAGTATTGTTGATTTTATGTAATATTATTTAAGTTATGGGATATCAGCACAAGAAAAACCTCATTGAAGGAACTTATCTCCTCTTCTGGGGAAACGGTTAGTATTTTTGCGTTTGTGTGCAGGACAGCTGTGTTAAGATAGGTAGAATCACGACCTTGCTATTGTCTTTATTGGACCTTAGGTATGGTCTAAGCAGCTTTGTATATGGTAAGTGGAGATAGCTTTGACTGGTGATGGTCAATTTTATGTGCCGACTTGGCTGGGCTCAGAGAGCTGGTCAAACATTGTGTCCGTGAGGGTGTTTTTGAAAGAGGTTGGCATTTCAGTCCATAGACTGAGTAAAGAAGATCACCCTGACCAATGTGGAAGCCACTGAGAGCCTCCACAGAACAAAAAAAGTGGAAGTAGGGTGAATTCTATCAATTTCTGTGTGGGATATCCATCTTCACCTGTTCCCAGACCACTCATGTCTGGGATGTTGGACCTGCAGACTCCAGGACTTATAACAGCAGCTCCCCTGCTCACTTCTACTCTTGCTTCTATTTCTGTGGAGAAGGCAGAATATTGCAAACATGTAGTCCACTATCTACACAGCACTCTGCTTAAGTTAAACCCATGGCCTGAAAGGACCCCTGCTGATGTAGCCAAACCTCAGGTCTATCCCTGTATCCCATCCACATAGACAGACCCATTTTCCCAGTGGACATCTCTATCCTGATGGGCCAGAGCACCTCCCCATCTGCACAGTCCACACTGACCTCATTCTCCCCACTCTTCTTCATCCCATCACGACCAACTCTTCCTCTTTCCCCATCACCTTCAGCTAAGGGGAGTCTCTTCCAACTAGTCAGCAACACAAAAAATCAGATCATTAAATATTCTCCCCATTATTTCACAGAATCTGACATCCTAAAACTCTCACGTGCGTCTCCACCTCACCAACCTCCCCACAGCAGACTGAAGTAACTGGTCCTTTCTTTTGTTTTGTCTACTTGTTGTTTTTCCTAATAGATGTTCAATAAGGGTTTGCTGGATGAATGAATAAAGGATGGAATGGATGGATCAAAATACCAGAAGGTTCCATTGGCCTATTCAAAGTGTGGAGCCTGCACCCCACCTGGGCCTTCTGCCTTCATGGAATGCACATGCCACCACTGCTCATCTGTCTTCAGAATTCCCCTGGACTGTCCCTGAAAGTGTCATCGTGGACATCTCCTCCCCAAGCCCAGTCACCGTCTTGGAGGTGTGGAGGCTTCCAACAGCACAGGGCCTGATGCTCCCTGCACTGGGCCCCACACTTCCCCGTCACAGTGACAAGGAAGGATGCCCACTCCTTTGTCATGGCACATCCACAGCCAGCCCCTCATTGGCAGAGTTTGGTGTCATTAACCCCAGGGCGTCCTTCCTCCAGTTTCCCTTCCAAGCAGCCACACTGCTGCCTTCCCCTGCCCAGTGCTCTTCCAGGCCTGTCTCAACCTGTCGGTATCGATGGCCAAACCGCCACTCATGCAGTGGAGTTTGAGGGGGCCCAGGTTACACAGGGGATGAAACCCCAGCCCCCAGAGGCGTCCAGAGAGCTCCTAGGCTGGGACCCTGGCCAGGGTGCACTGGACCACTAGAGGGGTCAAGGAACTTCAGAGGACTCACCCAGAGTGAAGCAGGGCACCAGCTACACTCTTCCCGACAGAGTTGGGGGTTCCTAAGTGGGCTGGGGTGCCTGCATCCACCCAAAAGTCCTGGCCACTCACCTCGCACTGCAGTTTCCAGCTGGGGATGAACGATGGGCCCCTGATTTCCCATGCCCATTCATGGGCCTTGTCCTGTCCTCCCTCCTCCCTGCCCCTTACCTCCTTCTGGTTCTTCCCCCACTGGGCTGAACTCTGGAGGCAGAGCTCTGAGTGCCAGCCTGCCTCGGCTCTGTGGCCGTGGCTTTGCACCTGGTCTCTCTCCTGCACTGTGGCCACCGCTGTCCTCGGGATCCCCAAACACTCCTCAATGGCTGAGGAGTAGTGTCTGCTCTCCTTCCCTGGCTCCCAGTTACTCTGACAAAATCTTTCCTTTTCTAAAGGAAAAGGTACTTTGGCATTTTGGATGTTTATATCAAGCCTAGAGGAATGGTATTACCTAGGACATCACTGCCTGAATCCAGCTTCATCTAGAGGAGGAATCAACCTAATCAGAGACAGTGGAGAGGCAAATTAAAATAACAGTGAAACGATATTTTATCACCAAATTGTATTCATAATTTTCACCAAAATTTAAAAGACCAATAAAATAAGATATTTGTTAGCGCATAGGTGTTCACATAGATTTCTGAGAAAATAAATGGTTACAGTGTTTTCAGAATGAAATTTTGATGATATTTGTAAAAAGTAAACTATGCATGCCATTTTCTCTTTCAGCCAATTTCCATGTTAATGTATATTTCTTATTAGAAAATATGCATATTTGCCAAGAACTTCAGGTTCAGAGATACTATTTCAATTCTATAAATCATAGCAACAAATGGAAAACAGCTTACGTGTTCATCAGAAGAAAGGTTTAGTTAACTGTGACACACAGGTACTATATGGTTCTAGCGAGCAGTTACAAAAGTGAGGGGAGGAAGATCCTGCACCCATCTTACTAAGTGCCAAAGGCATGTAATAGATCAGTATGTACATGATACCTGTGAGTATTTAACAGCACTGTATGCTTCCATTGTGCACCTACATCTAAAAAACCCTAGAAAAAGGCTTAAAATAATACATACCATATCACTACGAACAATAGTGATGACCTCTGAGGAGGGTACTGAACTGTAGGTGAACTTTGTAAAGAGAGGAATTGTGATTTATCTATATTTTTAGAAGATTTGTAACGAGAGTATAGTCACTATTACCTTTTCAATCGAAATATCTAAATAAGCTTGATACCAAAAATAGTAGCTGTGTATAATATGAAGTAACTGCAAGGTTACACAACAAACTCTGAAATTTGAATAGCTTAACATAAGAAAAGCTTATTTTTCATGCATATACATTCTGAAGTGGTTTGTTAGGGGCTCTCAAGTGACCCCCAAGGGCCCAGGCTGCTTCCTCTTTGTGACTCTCCCATCTCACATAGAGTTGCCTTGCTTGCCATTGAATGGAGGGAGAATGAAAGGAAATGGCACCCTGGCTCTCCAGTGCCTGGATGGGACAAACAAGGCCTCTGCTTGTGATCCAGTGAAAAAGGATAGTCACATGACCCTTCCTCATTACAAGTGGACTGCACTGTTCCCATGTGTCCAGGAAGGAGAGGAAGACAAGATGTGTAAGAGCACTTAAAATCCTTGCCACGAACTGTTACATCATAGGTGCTCATCAAAAAGCAATGTCTATAATGTGTTATGACAACACAGTTCACTGATGGGAGGAGTTTGCCCAAGCTGTCCAACTTTTTAAAGTACCTACTACATGACAGGTGCTTTCAATTGCAGGATCACATGTAGTTTTCCAAGGATCCTGTAAATCTCAGCAGGAAGGCTTTGCCTTCTTCATTCAATGGCACTTTTCTGCACTATCCTTTAGAGCACCATCTGTCATCCCAGTAGGCTGAGGACTTTCTCTTTCCATTTGACATAGGGGCAAAATCTTAACCTGTGAGTCTCTACTACCCCCTGTATAATTGAAGATATGCACAGGATGTCCTTAGACACATTGAAAGACAGGACTCTCTTGTGGTACAGATACATAGAGCAGAAGCACTGGATAAATGGTTATTCCTTCATTTTTAATCTGAGCTGGCATGTCTACTAAGGAAACATTTTTTACTTCCTTGGAGAATACCGGAGTTTCAGAAATTCAGCTTAGGGGGATATTTCCTTCACGGTGATTTCCACAGTCTTTCCTCATTTACCAATGTAAAGGAGATGCTATAAACTCAACTGTGTCCCATTGCCGCAAATTTATATGTGAAGCCCTAAGGCCCAATGTGGTGTATGTGTAGATGGGGCCTTTCAGAAGTAATTAGGGTCAAATGAGGTCAAGAGGATGGGGCCCTAATGATGGGATTAGTGCCCTTATAAGAAGAAACATCAGAGAGCTTTCCTGCTCTCTCTGTCTCTCTCTGCCACGTGTACTGTGTACACATAGAGGGGGCAGCAATCACAATCCAGGAAGAGAGCCCTCACCAGGGATCAAATATACCAGTACCTTGATCTCAGACTTCCCAGGGTCCAAAACTGTGAGGAATAAGTATCTGCTGTTTAAGCCTCACATTCATGGTATTTTGTTCTCACAGTCTAAGCTAACTAATATGAGAGGCTTTGGTTTTTGACCACCCTGCAAAGCTCTTTAATCTATGTATGTGCTCGGTGGCCAGTTTCAAATAAGGCACCCCATTAAAATCCTATTGTAAATATCATGGGGTGGTTTAAAAACTTTCCCTCTAACTTCAGGGTTATATCTCAGGAACTGGAAAATTATGGGCCAAATCAGACTTCACTCAGCAGCTTATTTGGAAAACATTTGGGGAATGTGTTCAAGAGAACCAACAAGGTGATCAGGTGTCTAAAGGTCACTATTCAAAGTCAAAGGGACCTTTGCTATCAGAGGGGCTCCAGGGTGAGGGCGAGGAACAACTAAGGACCTTCTGCACAGGGTAGAAATACTCTATGTCTAGAGAGGAGAGGTGACTCTGGGCAGTGCCACTGGCAGCAGAGCACAGCCTTTAGAGGATGCAGCCACAGAGAACTGGGTGGCAGGCCAGATTACAGAGTTGGACAGGTAGGCCCAAGGGGCAAGTGTCAGGAAAGGACACCGTAACGCAGTAAAGTACTGGTACTGCACAAAAATGCTGGCATCTGGACAGGTTTGGCTCTCAAGAAAACACATAGAATCCCTAAATTGTATTTGGTTCACATTGCCATTCTCCTTCTTGCCTTAGTCATTGCAGGCTGCTATAAGGAAATACTACAGATGAGGAGCTCAAACAACAGACATTTATTTTCTCATAGTCCTAGAGTCTGGGAAGTCTGAGATCAGGGTGCCAGGGTAGTGGGTGTCTGGTGAGGACTTTCTTTCTGGCTTACAGATGGACACCTTCTCTGTGTGTCCTCACATGGCAGGAAGAAATAGAAAGAGCAAGCTACTTCTCTGGTGTCTCTTTTGTAAGGGCACTAATCCCATGATGAGGGCTCCACCCTCACGGCCTCAACCAAACTGAATTACCTCCCAAAGACCCTGTCACCAAAGACCATCACATTGAGGCTTAGGGCTTCAACGTATGAATTTTGGAGGACACATTTCGTTCCATAGCACATTTTTGGGCCTGCTTTTATTACCTGGACCACAGTCCTTGTTTTGTTTGCCTGAGAAACATGGAATCATGAGAAGAGAAATGAAGCAAGACCAAGGTCTGCTTCAGGTTTGGAGGAGTGGGAATGGTGTGGGCTCTAGATGAATTCAGACTGTATACATTAGTTTTATCAGGCTTCCATGACAATGTGCCATGGACTAGGGGGTTTAAACAACAGAAATGTATTGGGTCATTGTCCTGGAGCCTGGAAGTCCACAATAAAAGTGATGGCAGGGTCAGTTTATTCTGAATCTTCTTTCCTTGGTTTTGGAGATGGCTGTCTTCTCCCTGCATCTCCACAGGGTCTTCCCTCTGTGTGTGTATCTGTGTCCTAATCTCCTTTTCTCATAAGGACACCAGTCATTAAATTAGAGGCCACCCTAATGACCTCATTTTACCTCAATGACCTCGTTAAAGACTGTATGACCAAATACAGTCACAGTTTGAGGTGCTGTGTGTTAGGGATTCAGCTATGGATTTTAGGGCAGACAACACTCTGTCTATAATGGCAGGGGATCTAGTCCTGAACCCGTTGCTTACTAGCCATGTGGATATGGGAAACTACCAAGTGCTGTGAGCCAAAGTTTCTTCATCTGCAAAATAGGTTTGATAGGATTTGTGTGATAGGACTGTTGGATTGTGTGCAATGTCTGTAATGCACCTGACACAGTGTTTGGCGTATGTTAGATATTTTCTGATTCACAGTTAATTGCATTACTATTATATTTGGACCTCAGATCCTACTACACTTACCTCTGGGAATTTTGTTTTTGCTAGTGTCGTCATTATCTAGGAAACCTCTGTGTATGCAGCACAATAGGACAGGGAATTCCAATTCAGCCAAAAATGTGGCTTCATGGATAAAACTAAGTAAAACTTCCCTCCTAGATGCTCTACTATTAAATTTGGGTGTGGGGGAGTCTTACCCAGCTGGATACAGTTCAAAATTCCTGGCATCGAAGTCAAGGACCAACTCCCTCCTTCCCTCCCAGCTGCTTTTGCATCCAAACCGCTTTTTTTTTTTTTTTTTATCCATTTCATCACCACCCAAAATCTAAGCCCTTAAAATTGGCCTAATTACACCTGAGACAACCTAAATAAAATGACATTTTAATAGGGTCGGCTCTGGCACTCCCAGCCAGGCAGATGTGTACTAACATTTTTTTGACTTTTTATAATGGCAATTTTAATTGGAGTAAGACGGCATCTCATTGTAGTTTTAAGTTGCATTTCCATGGTTACAGTAAATTTATACATAATTGTATTAATGAAAAATTGACATACATTTCAAATAAAAAGAAAAACTTCTTAAAGAATAAAATTTTATTTCACCCCCTCCTCTCTCCCAAAGTTTATATCCATGAGACTATGCTGATAAATAAATGACTGAATACATAAATGGAGGAGAACAAAAACAATCATTGTGCAAAAGTATTACATATCATTTATGTAGATACTCCATACTTCTCAAGTGTTGGCTGGTCACCGTGACTTCCTTCAAAATAAAGTATAGTGTGGAAAAGGGGAAAAGAGTAAATCTATATTAGGGAAGCCTGAAAAACACTTCCTCTGCCAGGTGATCAAGATTGATATCCACAGTGATAAATGTCACGCAGGTGAGAGGGGGAAGGAGGAGATGGGTAAATTTATACCAAACGGATGTATTGAGCTGTTTGGTAGATCAGCATCCTTTCAGCTCTGACTAGGGCGGTGCAAAGACAGTATATGTGACCAAAGCACTTCCACCGCCATAATATTCTGAAATAAAACAAAAAGAGTGATAAGTCATTGCTGATTGTATGTATCTTTGATATAATGTCATGGGAATAGCACTTTACCCCTGTGGTCCTCCCCTTTCCAAACCCATAATACCAAGCTATTCATGACAAAATCATCATCAAAATTCCAAGAGAAGGGCATCCTACAATATACCTAACTAGTACTCCTCAAAACTGTCAAGGTCCTCCAAAACAAGGAATGCCTGAGAAACTCTCATAGCCAAGGGGAGTCTAAAAAGGTGTAATGGCTAAATATCCTGTAGAATCTTGGATAGGATCCTGGAACAGAAAAAAAAAGACATTAAGGAACAACTAAGGAAATCTAAAGAAAGTGTAGACTTTTGTTAATTACATTGTATCACTATTGGTTCATTAGTTGTAAACAAAGTACCATGTTAAGAGGTTAATTAATAGGGGAAAGCAAGAGTGCGCCATGTGGGAACTCTCTGTATTATGTTTGCAATTTTTCTGTGAATCCAACAGTATTCTAAAATAAAAAGTTTGGTAAAATGGAAAGAAAGAAAAGTTAGTCAACTACATAAAGGATATGTGTGAGAAACCTATAGCAAACATCGTACACATATGAGGAAATTTGAAAGCTTTTGCTTTGAAACTGAGGATTAGACAAGGATTCCTCCCCTTACCATTTTTCTTCAATATTTTGATGGAAATACTGTCCAGTGCAGTAATGAAAAGCAGAAGAAATAAAGGAGATAGCAATGATAAAATAAAAAAACAGGTGTCCATGATTAACAGATGATTAGACTGTGTGTGAAGAAAATTCAAAAGAATTAAGGTTAAACTCTTCAATGAAAAAAAGTGAATGTCAAGGTTGCTTGGCATAACATCAATATACAAAAAGTAAACTATGTTTCTTCAGCAAGAAATAGTGTAAAATGACAATGAAAGTCAGCAAAATCTGGCCTATAATCTATCATACCAAAATATTACATATTGAAGAGTAAACCTCACCAAAGAAGGTTTAGAAACTGTATGGAAAAATATAAAAGCACTGTTTAGATAAATTAATAAGCACCTAACTTAAAGGATAACATGATCATGGATATGAAGATGTTAATTATCCTCGATTAATCTACACATTGACTGCAATCTAAATAAAAATATCCCAAAGGCTTTGTGGGTGAATATGTCTGTTTATGTGCACATCTGTGTGAAATGTGGCCCAATGAGCGTAATGTATAAATTCGCATGCAACAGGCCACGCATAGCCAAGACAGTCTTGAAGGAATAGAGGAAGATAAAACTAGTTACTCTACCAGATGAGTGAGAATTATTAAAATGCTAGAGTCATTAAGTTTGAGGTATGTGTGCCGTGCTTGACAAACAGAACAATGGAAATAGCATACTCTTGGAACAGATAGGCTTATATATGGACCGTTGATTTATGAAAAAGGTGCAACTGCAGAACAGTGGGGAATCACAGTAGTTTTTGTAAATGACAGTGAAACAAGTGGATCTCCATGTAGAAACCCCAGTGCAATTGAAATTCTTCTGAAGCTATATAAAAATCAATTGCAGAGGAATTAAAGGTCTACTTTTTCAATTGTTGTTATAAAACATTTCAAAACACACAAAACTATATTGAATAGTTGAACGAACCTAGCAATGTGGGCAAGTACGGCTTTGAAAATGCTGGATGGGAAAGGACTGAAAGAGTCTGGGGACATCATTCAGTGCCAGAAGGGATGGACATGTTATGAGCTGGGGAGAAACAGAAGAAATGGCAGCTCCTTCTGCTGCCTGTCTCTGACACAGATAGCCTTGCTACCTTCATGGGACTTCATTTTCAAAGAACTGGACCTGGTGGCTAGAGGCAGCTTAGAGAAGGCTCCCTGGACCAATGATGTGCTCATTCCACCTCCCATACACATCCTGCTGTCCACTAAGCCCTGGCACTTTAACAAGTATGACTTGAAGTACACGTCCAGAGTCCTCTGACAAGGGATGTTGGAATGACACCCTAAACAGGACCAGGAGGACTTTGCTGGCTTAGAGGTAAAACTAGGTTTTCTGCATGTGTTGAGAGCAGAGAGCTGCCTCCCTCCTCACTTGGATGAGAGCTTTTGATGGCGGGAGGGGCTTGGTGGCTTTGGCCACTCTCTTTGTTTGGATCATTTCAAGGTGTAGCACAGATGCTGCTCTTTTGCAGAAATCCCTCTCTGCACACCCCTGCTAATAGGATTTGGAGTACTTGATGGAGAGAGGAGGGTATCTTTCCTACCTGTGGTCTGAGGTACTCTAGATGTGGAGGAGTAAGTATCATCGGTTGACATTGAACTCAGCCCAAGTGGGCAGGGGACCTCCAGAGGTACCAGTAGGAGGGCTTCCCCTACCAGCACGGGAACTACCACCAGTCAGGGGAGAATTCCCTAACAGTGTCTTTCACAGAGTAGAAGTTTTAATTTTAATAATGTCTAACTTATCAATTTATTCTTTCATGAGTCATGCGTTTGGTGTTGTATCAAAGAAGTCATTGCCAAATCTGAGGTCACCTTGATTTCCTTCCATATTACCTTTCATAAGCTTTATAGTTTTGTGCTTTACATTTAGGTCTAGGATCCATTTTGAGTAAACTTTGTGAAAGGGGCACAGTAAGTGTCTTTCTCCTTGCTGAGGTCAGGGGTACTGTAAATGTGCAGAGGACAAGCATCGTGGGATGACATTGAACTCATTCTGAGTGGGCAGGTGGCCTAAAGGAATACCAGTAGGGGGCCTCTCCCAGCAGCACATGAACTGCCTCCAGTCTGGAGAAGAGTGTTGTCGAAGTGTCTTGATGAAAACCCTCCACCATTAAAATGGTATTATAATGGGATTTGGATCTCCTGGCTTGAAAGGCTTTAGGTTGGCAGTCACTTTTTGAATGAGAATGGGGTCACCCAAAATAGAGCCACAGGGTGATGGGCTGAGGGGCCCTGTAGCAGGGACAGCAACATCTCAATCATTCCATCTACCCAAGGGTAGTTGCTGGCCCAGATCATAATTCTCTCCCACCTCTGCTCCACATACTTCCTTTCAACTGCCCTCACTCTGGCCAGAGCCCACAGCAGAATTCAGGAATGCCAAGACTGCAGAAGAGGTTGACTTATGGTTTTGTGAGAGATTTCACTGAAGGCCTGGGTCATCTCCAGATCCACTCTGTTCAGGACAAACTCAGCTGTTGTGGAGTAGAGTTTGCTTTCTTCCTCAGCTTAGGCTTTAGTGTCTTGGGTGAAATAGCCTTTCTTGTAGTCAGAATAGGATATACAACTTGTGATGGCTAATTTTAGATGTGGAATTGACTAGGTTAAGGGATACCCCGGTAGTTGGTGAAGCATTATTTCTGGGTGTGTCTGTAAGGGTGTTTCTAGAAGAGATAGGCATTCAAATTAGTGGACTAAGTAAGGAAGATTTGCCCTCACCCAGTGTGGCTAGGAATGATCAAATTGGCTGAGGCCTAGATGGAACAAAAAGGCAGAGGAAAGGCAAGTGTGCTATCCCTCTCTCTCTCTTCTGGGGCTGGGACACCCTTTTTCTCCTGCCCTGGAACATCAGAACTTCAGGCTTTCTGGCCTTTGGACTTTTGGACTTGCAGCAGCATCTGCTCTGGGGTCTTAGGACTTTTCCTCGGACTGAGAGTTATACCATCTGCTTCCCTGGTTGCAAGGTCTTGAGACTTGGACTCAGCCACGCTGCTGGCTCCCTGGTTCTCCAGCTTGCAGATGGCCTATTGTGCTACTTCTCAGCCTCCAAAATTGCATGAGCCAATTCTCTTAATCAATCTCCTCTCATATATCTGTATCTATCTGTCTGCATCCTATTGGTTCTGTCTCTCTGGATAACCCTGACTGATAAGCAATCTTTGAGGTGAAGATGGAAAGCTTACACAATAAAGCTCTGCCCCCTTACCTGAAGATAGCTGGGGTTCAAGTTTCACTCCTGGCCCCTGTGACCTCCGGGATTTTGGTACTGCAGCCCATCAGAAATAGCAAAAGGGATGTTTTTCCTTTTCTTGTGGGGAAGGGAAGAGGGGAATGACTGCCTGGAGCTCCTTCTGCGCACTACCCACAGTAGATAGCTCACTGACGAATAGCAGTATTTTGGAAATTTAGCATATGTTCATGGCTTATGTGTCAAGGTTAAAGATGAGAAGACTACTGCAAAAAGGGGCCTGAGATTTTCAACAACATGGATGGAACTGGAGAACATTATGTTCAGTGAAATAAGCCAAGCACAGAAAGACAAACCTTGCACCTTCACACTCATATATGAGAGCTAAATAACAGAAACATCTCAAGGAAACAGAGAATACGAAGATGGTTATCAGAGGCTAAGGGTAGTGAGGACAGGGGGATAAGGTGGGGATGATTAAAGGATCTAAAAGTACAGTTAGATGATAGATAGAATGAACACTATTTCACAGCACAACAAAGTGACTATAGTCAACAATAAGTTAGGGTATGATTTAAAATAGCTAGAATAGAAATGTTTCTAACACAAGGAAATGATAAACATCTGAGGTGATGGAAGCCCCAATTACCCTGATTTGACTAATTCACATTCTGTGCCAATATCAAACCATCACATGTACCCTATAGAGATATACAACTATGATGTACGCATAACAGTAAAAACGAAAAGGAGGGCATGAGTACCTCTAAGTGGGAGGAAGAGCAAGCAACAAGCCTTTAAAGACCAGAGGAAAGTACATATGGTGGTTGTTATCAGCATTCTTCAATGGTAAATGCTTCTCCCTTCCGGGGTACTCAGCAAGCTGAATGTCCTGGCTCCTTATACTGGGGTCAATGTCATTAGTCCTAGCTAATGAATTGTGAGTGTAAGTGAGGTGTTTCCTTCTGACAGCAGCACTGAATTACTTTTGCAAGCCCTGCTACGTTTCCGTCCCCCTGCCATGAAAATTGCAGAAGGACACATCAATAGCTATCATGAACAGAAACTCCCTGATGACCTGAATTAGACACACAGTGTGAGAAGGAAATGAACATTTCTTGGGTGAAGTTACTGGGACTTTGAGATGGTCACCACAGCAGCACCTAGCTTTCCCTGATTGATTATCCAATTCCAAATTGGGCATTTCCATGTACTTGGCCATTGTCTGATGGTGTGATGGGGCAGAGTCCTTTTTACTCATTGGAGAGGATGCTTGAGTTGTCATTTTTCTCGCCCAAGAATGGACATATTCCTCTATGGAGAGTGTGTTGGGATGGGAAGTCTCCCTGAGGCGTGGCCCATATAGAGCTAGAGTAACAGGAGAGCGTCTTTGTTTAGGTGGAACATTTTGTGCTGCAAGAGGCAGAACAACATTAACAACAGAAAGGTAAGTTTGTATGGTGGCCCTTGAGGGGTGTCTGTCAGGTCCCCAGTAGGAAAACCTGACATCGGGGGCAGCATTACTTGTCAGCCCCAGCATTGTCTGTGCGGAGGCCATGCTTCCTCTGGGGCTGTCCACAATAATGACTGGGAGTAGCAGGGATGACGGTGCCAGTCTGTTTCCAACTGAGCAGGACCAGAGGGCACAAGTAACTGCATGAGCAAATAGTTCAGGCCCCCTTACCATCCAGCACTGTAGCACAGTGCCCCTTCTCTATCCTGCATCTATGACCATATGGAGGGTCCTTTATGGCCAGCTGAAGCAGGGGAAGGTACAAGCTTAAAATGTCTGGTTCTGCATCTCACACAGATGAGTGGGTGTTCTAGAATGAGACTGGTAAGGGAAAATTCTTTCCCGAATTGACAGGGCCTTGAGGGGTATAACTGGCCTGGGGTCAGAGTGGGCTGGGAGAGGAGTGGAGGAGGCTCCTGAGGGAACACAGAATATTGCAGACAGGAGTGAGGTGGGGAAGCACGACAGAGTCCATCATCTCCCATCAATTTTTGTCCTCTTTTCCCCAAGTGGCACTAGAGGCAGACTTTCTAAGAAGCTGATGTGTTTCTGCTCCCTTTGTTTCTCCTTGCAGAACTACCTTGGGAGATATCACTTCTTTCAGGTTCTCTTGTCTAGCCCTTTTGACTAATTACAGCCATAATTTGGGTCTGTGTATTTGTTTGGACACAGATAAAAAAGTACACACCATCAAATTTTTTTTACTGATCATCACCTAAGAGCACATTTAGGAATAACATTGATTAGGTGTCGGGCAGATGGGGGGGGAGGGGATGGGTGTATACATACATAATGAGTGCAATGTGAACCGTCCATGGGATGGACACGCTTGAAGTTCTGACTTGGGAGAAGGGTGGGGAAAGGGCAATATACATAACCTAAACTTTTGTACCCCCCACAATATGCTGAAATAAAAAATAAAAGAGACAAACTCCAAGAGAGAAAAACATGAGAAAGGAAACTGAAATGGGGAAATTTGGAGTCAAAGATGCAGAACTGCATTCCGTGCAGCAAATCTTAGGTTGGCCTTTGGAAAAGTTCATGTTCCAATTCTGACACTGACTCCCTGTGCAGTTCCTGAGCAGCTTCCAGACCACGGGACGGAAACTCATTGGAGTCCCATAGCAAATAGGTCCCTTCTCCCCTACTAATGTTAAGCATGAAAATAAACTCAAGGTTATTAAGAAATAAGCCAAACCTTCCTCAGTCCTGTATACCCTACCAATTCCTGTCCTCTCCCACCCTTGTGACCCCAACAGAGAACAGCGCTTGAACTGGGTAAGCAGCACCATGGCAGCCCGAGGGGCCCTGGATGCATGCCAGACTGGGAAGAAGCTAGTAAGGGTTCCTTCACCTCAAGAGTTAGCAAATCTGGGAAGCAGGGGATCCCATTCCCCTCTTCTCATCCCTGCCCTTGGGGTAGTTGTGTAGTCATGCAGGCAGCAAGTGACAGTGGTCCTTGTCAGTGTCAGGCCCATCCAAGTGCAACATGCTCCACCTGCGGCCACCTTCTGAACCTCTCTTGTCCGTAACATCTTAGCCAGCAGAAGAGCATGCAGGCATTCATGGCAAGTCCTGGCTGTGAGAAAACTCTTCTCCACATCCAAGCTGTACATTCTCTTTACGCAGGTACCTGTGACCCCTCCAGCATGGTAAGCTTTCTTAAGCAGGAGAGCTGCTAGGCATTGAAAGGGAGATTCCTGCCTGTCAGGGTCACAGTGGAATCTGTGGGAAGGTCACATGGAGGTGACCACACTGCAAAGGCGGGTCCGCAAGGGCTTCCGGCTGCAGTGTTTGGTGAGGGAGGCACCGAGTAGTGTGTGCTCTGCAGTGGGCTTCTCTGCAGCCAATCAGGCCTGGGGGCGAGTCTTAGTGGGCAGGTGGGGTTGGGATCCTGAGTCCTGTGAGGGAGACAAGGGGGAGTCAGGAGAATGGGGTGTGTTGCCAGGGGCTGCTGACATGAGTCAGAACAGTGGAGAAGAAGGGCCAAAGGGAAAACTTTTCTATCCTGTGTATTTCCCAGCTTGGAGCAGCAAAGCAGCCTCTGCAGGGTGGGTTTGCCTGGAACTCCTGGCCTGTTTTGGGCACCAAAGGGACCACAAAGCATCACTATGCCAGGGTTCCTGCTTCAACTCCAAGGTTTTCGTCAAAAGGTGCTTGGAGATGAACTGAGGAATGTGGGACACAGCAAGGATGTCTTGCACCACTGCAGGGCATTTGTGACTTTGCAAAGTTTTTAATCCTTAGCATGCTCGATTCCCACTCCCACAAGGCTTTCTTGCTCTCCATTCTGCACATCCATATTGGCAAAGGAGAGTTTGTGACCAATTTTGTTCTTTGTACAGATGACTTATCTCATGCCCCTTACCCCGTAAAAGGGAACCACATGTCTACCTTGTATTTTCCCACCACAATGGCTTGTTCTGTTTTAAAAGTTTTTGTTTGAAATGATTAGGAATGGCCCGTTCAAAAGTGTGAACTAATTTCATTTGTGCTGTTGCTAATTCCCCTCCTCCTGAAAACCATGGCTTCAAATGTCCTGGGGCATGAGGAGGCTGACATGCAAAGCCATGGAAAGGCCATGGTGAGAGACGGAAGCCAGAGGCTTCCTGGGTGCAGACAGATGTCCTGTGCAACACTTCGTAATTCTACAGAGAGGAGACACAATGACCCGGCAGAGTGATTCTCATTAGACGTATTTATTCTTCCCTTTTAACTGTATATAATATTTTATTTCAGTATATTTTTCAGAAGCATAATTGCGTCTTTATGTTTAATTGTTTTGAATTCCGCACTTGTCAAGGTCTTTTTCATGCAAAAATGTACACTTAATGGGGGCAAAGGAGGTACCCAATCATCTCTTGAGGCTCTGGTACTTTGTGCCACCTTTTTGGGTCTGGCCATCCAGGGCAACTGGGTCTTGATCCTCCTCTTCCTTTCTTGGTTTTCACTTGCCTGGGCCCAGCACCACTTCTGAAGACCTGTCTCTGTGTGCGTGTGTGTGAGACTTTACTATACTCCATCGGCTTTCAGAGTGTCTCTGACTTGCCTGCACTCTGAAGAATCTTTGGGCACTGCCCGATGTCAGGCACCATGGCCAGTTGTGCTAAACTCGGGCATCCTGTGCTCTCTGATGACAACTGACCCTGGGGATGCAGTCTGGCTAGATGGTAGGCACAAAGTCTCACACAAATTGAGTCAACAGAAGTGACCCTGAACAACTGGGGCTATTTCATAATTTAAGTATATCAGAGAGATACATTAACACCCTCCCCCTCTCTCCCTTGGAAATGCAACACTAATACTATAGATTTCCTATCGATCACAGGACATGACACAACAGACATGAACACACTGCACTTTTAGGAGGACAAGTCACGATTTCCTTTGATGTTTGGCTATAGAATACCTAGGAAGTTACTGCTCATCATCAGAGCAGGGTACCATGCAGGTGGATAGCTTAGTGAATGTATTCATTAGTTAATAGCTCAAAAGGTTACTTCTAGTATGTACAGAATAAGGAACCCTCATCAGGAATGGCCACAGTGTCAGCAAAAGTCAGCTCTAAATGTGCAAAGACTTTGCAGCCCTGCTATTAACAAGATGACATGAATTGTAAGAATACATTTGACAAGCTCCATTGAAGATTGTCCGTGATGTGTGCAAAGGCACCCCACAGTGGCAGATGGAAAGGGCAAGAACTTGGTAGGAAACTTGTCACCTATGCCCACAAAAAGTTGACACTTTGGAGAGAAGGGTGGGGGTGTCCCTTCTGTGCTATTGGCACAGAAGGGATTCTAGGGGGAAGTGGATGGGAGGGAAAGTGGGCAGAGGAGCAAAGTGGGGGTCGCTCCATCCCAGATGCTGCCCAAGCTCCAAATTACCAAGCTCTCTTTGACTGGCAAGGGCTGAGAAAGTCTCTGGGCTTCACCCCTGCGGCAACCAGCTGGACACTGCACTTCCAGAGTCACTTGGTGTGAGGAGAGGAGAAGGAGGGGACGGGGGCAGTCAGCTGGAGGTGGGGGCTTGCATGGCTGGGGAGGGGCTGCAGACAGCTGGGGTGAGGCTCAACGACACAGATAACAGACCACATGCAGGACTTGACAAGGGGAGATCTGGCAATTCTCAGGCTCAAATGAACAAATCCATGGCAAATTCAGAAGGTTTAAATTCCCAAAAAGGTGTCGTTGCCAAACCTCCACCTCACACTAACACTGAACTACAGGGTATGAGTCACAGCAGAGTTCAACTGCTCTTGTTGCAGCATGTTAGGGCAAGATATTCTTTCTAAAGTATAATATTATATCTAGCTATGTGGATTTATGGAGCTATTTACAAGTGGCCTCTCTGCCCTTCCTCTGTGCCATGAAGCCTTCATGCACATGGCTGCCAGACATGTCTGAAAGCCCTCTGTTTGTTCCTAGTGCTCCCATTTCCCTTTGGACTGCCTCACAAATCAACTGCTCGCCCCCCACAGGGCTCAAAACCCACCAGGGTCCTCGAGACCCAAATCCAAGGCAACCAAGCAATGCTTGGTCTCCAGGAAGCCAGCCTTTCTACAGCCACTTGGGGAGCTTCAGACATGAGGCTACTGCTCCCCCCTCAACCTGGATCTCTCTGTGGCATGCCCAAAAATAAAGGGAATCTAAGCCAGTCTGGTGGCAACTGTGTTGTTTGTAAGTGTCCTTCAGGATTTGTGTGTGCGCATGCTCATGCCTTTATGATTGTGTATGTGATTGTGTGTGGCCATTTGTGAGTGTGTCCAGGACTGGGTGTGTATAGGCATATACTGATAAAGGTGAGTGCCCCCCATGTATGTTACACACTTGGGTGATGGTGTGGGTCTGTGTGCGTGTGTGAGTGTGAGAGGCTATATGCTTGTGCAGAAGGGAGGAAGAGACAACAACCTGGGCCCACTGAGGCAGGCAGTCCTTAGGCCATCTTGTCACTTTCCTCTCTCCCGTGTGACTATTGCTTGCCCTAGAAGGGTGGAAGTGGTGAGTTCCAGACTCTAAGTCCAAGGCGGAACTTGGGGCCTGTTGCTGTAGTCCAGCAGTCAACCACCATACTGGGGTAGGCTACTAAAATATGTCCTGCGCTCGAATGGGCCACTAGCACAGTCCATGCCTGCAGCCATTTCAGGCAATGCCCTGGGGGCTTCGTTACATCACCTGCCTGCCTGTGTCTACCACCAGCTGCCACACGTGTGTCAGGGTTACAAAGCAATGGGAATAGAGGTTACAGACAACACCCCATCCAGTTTGCTGGCTCTCTCGCCCCATCGTTTGCAGCATGCTTCTGTTCTCATTGTATCCTTCCAGCCCTCCCCCCAGCCTGTGACTCCCAAGCATGTCCTCCCAGAACAAGGCAGGAAGCTCTGCACTTGTAGCTGATCCCAAGGACTGAGCATTTTCTACCTCAAGGCACTAAATTACCACTCCTCAGGACTACATTCATGTCCTCTGGCTCGTCTGTCCAGGAGACAGCACAGATGGGAGAAGGGAGGGGACGAGGAATGGATGGGGACCAGGAGATGCCAGTCCCTGGAACAGGGAATTGGAGAGAAACAGTTCATTAAGCACCATAGCCAAAGGGCAACCCCCCCCATGTGGGAACAGGCCAAAGGAATTCTGGTGCTTCTGGATGGGCCCCCGGCAGGGAATATATATGTTGTCCATTGCATTTTGCTTCGTGCTCATTCAAACCAGATTAACACAGGTGTGCACAGGTACACTCACACACACACTCAGCATATACCCGTACATATACACACAAGCACACACATATGTATGCCACGCTTTCACAAGGATGCATCCACATGCACATGTCCATACGTTGTTGCACATACGCTTGCATGCATGGCAGTATAGATTTACAGTGATAGGCACAGCAGTATACAGCTTCTCAAAATGTTGTACATGCACCTAGACCTACGTTGATACATACGAACACATACCGGTATAAAAGGAAACACAAACACAGAAGCATACTTAAAGGGAGGTGGGCAGAGTGGTGAGGGGCTGCAGGAGGGGCTTCCAAAGGAGAAAGGGGGGTACAGATTGAGTGCTTGGTGACATTCACTCCCTCACGGCCTCCATCAATGAGGTGGAGCTGCTTGGCAAGCTTAAGTGCAGGCCAAGCCTACTTCTGTTAGTGGCCCTGCTAGGTGGGCAGTGCCCATGTTCTCCATCTGTTCACTTCCCCCTCCTTGGATGGCCACCAGCCAGTTCCTGCAGAGACACCCCCGGTACTGGTACCGTAGAGTAAGGTTGGGTGCTTGGTAGAGAGGCAGATTCTATGCCAGAGCACCCCCTTTTGTGAAGGGGAGAAAAGAAATGGGAATTCTTTGGTTTAGAGCATTAGGACAAGGAAGAGCAAGTGGGGTAGCTCTATCACTCACTGTCTGCACACCCTGAAGCACAACACACAAGCTCCGTTTGTTTTCCTTGCCAACTGGGAACAATGTGCTTTGCCTTTCCTGGCTCGTGGGGCTCCTCTGAGGGTCTGATGGTGTGGTGGGTCAGTAGGCTTGTTTACACTATGCACTAGACAATAGAAAGGATTAGTATATAGATTTACAGTAGATGTTCATCTGCTAATCTGGGTCAGACAGGGAACTCCCAAGTCTGAACTTTCCTAATCCTAGTGCTTATTCCCAAGTGCTTACTCTGGGATTCGTGATCAACTCAGTGTCTGATAGCAAGCGAACTCCCGACTCAGACAGATGTACCAAGTTCCTGGTGTCAGGCATTCTGAAAGAGAAATACAGGCAAGAGAAGTTCCCATTCCTCTACAGAGGCCAGCTCAACAGTGTCATCTCCAACTTGGCCCTGTCCCCTGCCCCACTGCAAGCTCCCGTTGGGTGTGTGCTCCATCACTTATCCTGACAGGTCACCGTGCAGCCTCACCCACCTATTTTCCCCTCCCACCCCTGCACCACCACGCCGCACTCTAAATACGACAAAAAGAGTGGGAAAAAGGCACTTACAAATGCTCCCTGAGTTTCCCATGGCCAGTTTCCTGAACTTCCAAGCCATGGCTAGCCCATCCCCTGTACACCCCAGCCCAACCCAGCTTGACTTTTTCCTACAAAGCCCTAAGCAGAGGGTGAGCAAGGTCCGTAATACCTAGGAGGAAAAAAAAAAAAGAAGAGAAAAAGTCATGAAAAAGAAAGTTTGACACCTCAGGAGAACAGAAATCCCCCAGAAACATTTGTGAGCAAGGTTTAGATCCTTCCCCTGTCCCCAAACCTGTCTGCCCCCTGTCCTCTAAACATTCCCAGGGGCCTTTCCATGCTTACTAGCTGTGAGAAGTCTTTGGAAAGGTGTGCGCTTTCTAGCAGGAAAGGAAATCACTGTGCTCTTTTCCTCCAACTCCTCCTCAATCCCTTCCTTTCTAGCTATGATACACGCTTTCCAATCACTCTCTACCTCATACTTATAAAGAGAAGTGTGGAACTGATCAGATTGCCTGAAAAGCCACAAAATAAAATGAATGAAGGAGAGAGGGAAAAATAAAACCAAAAGAAACCATAGAGGAACAGAGCACAGTGTCCCTGCTGTTCTGGGGCCACTGGGGGCCTGACAGATGTGGTACACCCAGTAAGCAATGTTGAATAACCCAAAGGCCAGAGGGAAGAGGAACCAGGGCCACTTGCCAACGTTAGGGACTTACTCAGGGTTGAAGAGATTGAAGGAGAATCCTTCCATGAGAGCCCACCCAGGACTCAGGAGGGCACTGTCCTCAGACTCTGAGCTACTGTCCTTGTCTTTGCCACTGGCCATGAGGTCATTATCATCCAGGCTCCAGACACTATCAACATCACACTTGGGCTGCTCCTCAAGGCCAAGGAAGCTGCTCTCAACATTGACGTCATCGTGTAAGCTATGGATCTCCTCCAGCTCACGGTTTTCTTCTTGCACACAGCCCTGACCAAGGCGAAACATGGGCCGCCCACTGGGGCCACGGCTGTGGCTATCATCTGAGCTCAAGCTCCAATCAGAGACTTCGGAGTCACGGGTCTCAGCATGGCCATGGGCCTCGGCATGGTTGAGGATTTCAGTAGGAATGACACTGTCACTGTTCTGGAAAGAATTAAGGTGAACACCATAGCCAAGGCGGGCCTGCTTTAAGGTGGAGAGGCGATCACTCAGGCTTTCTGCTGTGGCCAGCGGTGCCTGGCCTGAGAGAGAAGTGAGTGGGCCAAGGCTTTCTGAGGTGGCCAGCTGGGCCTGCTCGAAAATGGAGGTCAGAGAACTGAGGCTTTCCGGGGTTACCAGGGGGACCTGACCTGGGGTGGTGGGAAGAGAGCTGACTCCATCTTCCACGATAATCAGGCCATCCTTTGAGGAGATAATGGATAGGCTCATCAGTTTCCTGTGGCCTAGGTGGCTATGCACAGGGGCAGGGAGAGAGGAGGGGCTTTCCTCTTCAGCACTTGCATTGTTACTGTCGATCTCTTGACAGACAGAGCCATCTCCTCTCGGGGTCTCTGGTGTGCAGGGGGCTGAGGAACAAGACCAAGAGTCTGTCAGCATGCAAGGGAAGGCCATGGCGGCTGCCAAGCCAATGTCTGCCTGGGGACAGCTTCTCCCTTGGGAGCACTGTGTGGTGCATGGAGGCCTGCTCAGGCAGCCAGGGCTGGGCTCTCTGCTAAGGAGGAGGGACGTTGTTGGACATTAACATACCACCCACAGCAAGAGCCTCAGCACTGCCTTGGAAGTCTGAAGTGCCAAAGAAGGTGGGGTAGGCAGTCCAGCCTCTCTGGCATCTGTCTTCCTTTCAGCCTCCCTCTGCCCATCTTCCCTTTTAGCTTCATTGCCTGCCCTGGACGCATGCAAAGTGGACCGAATTTGTTCTAAAGGTCTGCAGAAATTTAGCCTTGTCGTGTACTTGCTTTGTGACCTTGGACAATGATCATGTGTCAAGGAGTGATGATAAAGAGTCCTACTTCCTCATTATCTGTTCATGCGTGTGTGTGTGCATACGCACGTGTGTGCTGTGTGTCTGTGCGTGTGAGGATTAAAGTAACTAAGAATGTGGAAGGGTCAAAAGTGCTAAGCCAGGGCTCAAGAGGTGCTCAGGGAGAGCTGATTGTCAGTCTAAAAGTCAAACCTGCACATTCCTCACCACCACTTCCTGGTACCTGTAGTGAGCAATGATTCTTCATGGATTCCTACGTGACGTAGACTCCTATGGTGGCGTTGAGGTCCCCGGCTGTAGAAAAGATAGTTGATGTAGACATACTCCAGCAGGGCCAGGAACATGAAGAAGAAGCACAGGAGAACATAGATGTCGATGGCCTTGACATAGAGAATGTGGAGGAGCTTATGCCGCAGATGGGAGTCCATGGTAGTCAGGATGAGCATCAAAGTGAGACCTACAAACAGAACAGCACTGGCTCACTCTCCACTGGTGGCTGAGCTTCCTGGAAAGCCACTGGGCCCCTGGCCATCTCTGGAGTGAGGAGGGCCCTCAGCAAAAGCCTTCACCTCTCTGGGCCGGGGAGTGCCTTTGCTGAAGTGCTCACTTTGTTCCTCCTCCCGCATCTTGAAGCCCAGCCTCTGCCTCAGAGGTCCACGACATCTCATCGCTCTTATGGTCAAGTGCCAAAAACACAGCCATGGCTGCTTCTCAGAGATTAACACCTGTGGTTCCCCCTTTCCCTGTGCTGGCCCCTTCCCCTTTTGTCTTACTTTAGTCCCCAGGAAAATTTTGTGAGCCCTAACTATTACAAAAATGCAAAGGTTTAGTGCCAAATGATCTCCTGAGGAAGGAGACCAAGGAGCCTTGGTGACAGAGAAAGCAGACCTGGATCTGGGGCCCATTAGAGGCTCCTTCAAGACAGCTTCTCTTGAAGGCCTGTGCCTGGTAAGGTGTTCTGATGCCTTGATTAAATCAATGTTTATTGTGTTGTATTTCTGATCTAAATGTGTGACTTGTCCATATTCTTATGGACTCGACAAACTATGAATTCTGGTACTTTGGGAACAACAAACCAGGATTGCAAGTCTAGTGTGTTTTTCACACTCATCTCCAATGTCAGTCTCTCCACTGGGTCTTGGCCAAGCACCTACACACGCCTGCCAGAAAAGCCCTTGCTTCCTTGCGGACACAGTCACACGCTGCATTAAGTAACACACCCTTACGCTTGCATTTTTTGTTCCGAGGAAGACACCCCATGCTCCTTCCTGGGATGGAGACAGGACCTATCAATTGTCACCCTGGCTGCAGAGGAATCACAGTTCATCCAAAACGATATCCAGGAGAGAATAGTGGTGAGGACAGTAGGCCAGTAGAACTGCACAAGGTAGCTGTTGACTTTCCTCTAGACCTGGAACTTGAGTATCAGGTGCACATAGGACCCTGGCAAGGAGACACACTGATGTCAGAGTGGCAGGGCCCAGGGGCTTTGCAGGCTGGAGAGGCACACAACAGAGGGGGCAGTGACTGATGGGGAATTCAGCCTCTAATTCTCCACCAACGGGCATCCCGCCTGAGAAGACCAGTGAGAATGTCACATCTCAGCAGGCCCACATTGCAGAGCAAGTTTTCTCTCTCCCGTTCCTTTCTCACTTGCTCCATGGTAGCTGACATCTGGGAATAGGAGAGGCAAGAGATGGCTCCAGTCTGTAAACAGATGGAGGGACAGAGGCCAGCCCTGAGAGGAGCATGAATCCTTTATACCTGCAGAGCCTGTTCAACTGGGCCCAGTGCTTCCACAGCCCTTCCTCACTTGTAGAGGGCGAGCTGTTGGGACTTTATCAAGCAGGCCTGGCAGGCATGCAGAACCAGTGGAAAATGGGAAGGAAGGCAGCAGAGAGTGTAGGGGTCCCAGGCAGAGGCCACTGTGAGTTTATAGGAGTGCAAAGGGGACAAGGGACAGGAGAGAAGGAAGGGGTGGGACCTACCTGTGTAGAAATACACCTCCTTGGAAGTAATTGTCCTCCCCAGGAAAAAGAACTGAAGGATTTGCAGCTTCTCAGCCATGTGGATGGCACTTCTGTTGTCTTCCCAGAATAGCTTGATGTCTTCAATCATGTATCCATCTGTGAATGGGAGAGAAGCAGAGAGTCTCAGAAAATGGGCACTGGCATATTTCACAACAGAGCAGTCTGAAAACCAAAGGATGCCTGGAACCTGCCATTTTGGGGGCTCCTTTATACTTTGCTGAGCCTGAGCACTGGGGAAAGGGAACCCTCACTTTGGAGTTTCTTATCCAGAAAGGAAAGCACAGCAAAGAGATGCTACAAGCTCCCACCCACCAGCTTGTGCACAATTTCCCAATAGTGGGTGCCACTTCCCAAGGGGTCAACTTGCACCCTAAAGGTCATCTGCTCCCAGATATCATATATACACCCCCATCAGTCAGTCAATCAATCACCTATCATGGGTATCTACCACCTGTCTTTCTTTTTCTCCATCACCTCTGTGTGTAGGAAAGAGAGAGTGGGGAGGAGCAGGGGGTGTAGAGGTGTACTGTCCCTTTCTCTGTCAGTTCCACCTTTGGTTTCCCGATAGCCACAGCACCAGGTGGGAAGAGGGGCCATAGGAGGTGAATGTACCGCTTTCCACCTCTAGCTTGCAGGCCTGCTTGTACAGAGGGAATCTGTGAAGATCTGGGTAACAAGCTGCTATGTATTGTGAGTCTGAAAAGGAAAACAGAAAGGAAGGGCAACGTGAGCCCAGCCCAAGCAAGCAACCACTCCTGAAAGAACTGCAGGGCTGCAGAGGGAAGTGTGACCCAAGGACCAACACACATGTGGGCAGGAGTTGGGGCACTTTTGTGTGATAGAGACACAAGAGACCTGGCATGACTTAAACAAGGAGCAAATGTGTGGCACGTCAGAGAACCGCAGGGTGTCAGCATGGGGAAGGGCCTTGAGAGAACTGAATGAGGAGATGGGAGGAGACTCGTGCTTGCTAAGAAATCATGTGAGGGTCCGTGAGTTAGGAGTCAAAGGGAGGGTGTGCAAGATTTCAACTCTTGGAAGAGGAAGGGGCCACTCCTGACAGAAGGAACAGCAGAAGTCAAGGAGCCTACGGGAATCTCTGAAAGTTCTACTTTGGCTACTCAGTAGGGTGAGTGAGGAGGGCCAATGCAAGATGGGTTCATGTGGCCCCTAGAATGTGTTTGTGGCATACTCACCAGGAAGCAGAAAGCCAGGTGGGACATCCCCAGCATCCTAGGTGGACTCACCAGATGCCATACCGCACTGTTCCATCTGGGTGAAGCTGAAACCATACGATTTTCCACAGTCACATCATGCACATAATCTTCCTTGCTGTTCACAAAGTAGCAGCCAGGGACCCACAACTTCTCATGCATCTGATAGTCCAGGGTCAGGTTCAGGTTGGTTTCATAGTACACTAAACGTGAATCTTTCCAGGTCTGATGAGAAGCATAGTGATTGTATAGTGCTGGGGAGAGAAAGGTAAATCCCAGTTGCAAGCTAGGTTGTTCCAGCTCTGTCCTCTTTGTGTGTGTGTGTGTGTGTGTGTGTGCGCACATACGTGTGTGCGCAAACATATTGAAATGTATTGCAACTATAGATGACTGCATGAAACATATGGATGTTTAGAAAAATATTATTAAAATGACCCTTGTGTAATTAAAATCCAGGTTAAGAAACAGAGCATTACCAACAACTTTCAACTCCCAATGTGGCCCTTCTGGAACATATTTCCCACACCCCCCAGCAGTAACCATTATCCTAGATTTTATGATTAATAATTTCCTTGCTTTTTGTTAGAGTTTCATTGTCCATGTATATTCCTAGAAAATATATTGCTTGGACTTTTAAAAAAGATTTTATCCCAATGGAATCATAGTGTGCATATTCATGACAGGCTTCTTTCACGCAACATTTTATTCGTGAGATGCACTCAGGCTGGCATGTGTAATTATAAAGTTTTCCCTTGCCTTGCTGGGTAACAGATGAATATATTACACATGTTATTGGGTGAACACACCCTACAGCCCCAAACCACGAGAAAATGAAAATGATGAGGTGCAAGTTACAGTTTACACCCCTGCCAAGAGCCAAGAGTCGAGAGTGGCTGAGGGTTCCCAGTGCTTCCAACTCACCAGCAAGGATTGGTACTGTCTAACTTTTGACTGTTGCCGGTCTGGTGAGTATGTGATGCGTTATTACTGTGGTTTTACTTTGCCTTACTACTAAGGTCGAGCATCTTTTCATATGTTTCCTATGCTTATCTGCTCTAGTTTTCTTCGGAAAACTGAAATTCCTGTTTACATTTCTCGATCATTTTTCTATAAGTTCTTAAAATATTCTTCTTTTTAATTCACAGAAATTATGTATAGTTTGAATATCAGTCCTCCGCACTACAAATAGCTTAGTCTATTTTGACTTATCCTTTCACACTCATCATAGGGGTATTGTTTGCTTTGCAAATAGAAGTTCCAGGAGTTTTGACTAAACAGAGTTTTCATATAGTTGGAGTTACCAGTATTTATTTTTATGGTTTGTGTTTTCTGTGTCTTTGGAAAGAAATCCGTATACACTCCAAGACACAAAGACAGTGCCCTATGTGATCTTTTAAAAGTTTCATAAGCCTTTCACTTGTCAGTGTATAATCCATCTGGAACTGAATTTTTGGATACAGTGTGATGTAGGGGTATATTAACTGATTCTTTTTAATTCCAGGTGGCTGTAGTTTGCAAAATCTACCTTGTTTCTCCACGTGAGTTCTGTCATGGGTCAGAACAGCTGGAATTGGCTTATAACCCTGCTCCTTGTCCCACAACCCCTGTCTCCAGCCCCGTGGTTGGATCTGCCATACTTACCATATTCGTTCTGATATCAGTTCAATGCTGGAGACATAGACAGATATTCTCACAGGCATGGGGCCACCTACGACACAGGAAATGGTTAGATGTGAAGGGTAGACTATGGAGAGAGCACAGACTCTGGAGCCAGACTGCCTGGCTCTGAACCTGCTTTGACGACTGTGAGCTATGTGATCTTGAGTAAGTCACCTGACTTCTCTGAGCCTTCACTTCCTCATGGGTAAAATGGGGATAATGATAGCACTGATCTCATAGTCAATGCAGGTCAAGCACTTAGAGCAGGGTGGACCCATGATATGCTGAAAGGAAGGGCTAAGGGCAAAACAGAGGAAATGAAGGGGTGAAACACTCTTCTTCTGAATATTTCCTGATAAAAACTTAAGGGAATGAGCCCCTAAACAAGATTCACGGTTGTGTATGC
>JAPYYL010000031.1:8286839-8341509 GCA_028534055.1 Eulemur mongoz | reverse complement strand
AGGGATTCTTGTCCCCAGAGTATATTCTTTCCTGCTTTGTCAAAAATTAGGTGACTATATGAGGATGGTTCTATATTTGGATTTTCTGTTGTGTTCCACTGGTCTGTGTCCCTGTACTTTTTGTGTGTGTGTGTAAGGGAACCAGAAAGGAGAAAAGGAGAAATGTGATGTGTGTGAGGCACGAATACCTTCTTCCAAAAATATACACAAAGTAATTGCCTTCAGGACACCCACCCATCTCATAGTGGTGTTTGTTACCTTGGGTAGGCTATGGGACCCAGATGTGTGGTCAAACATCTGTCAAGATGTTGCTGTGAAGATATTTTGTAAATGTAAATAACATTCAAATCAGTAGATTGTGAGTAAAGCAGATCACCCTCTATAATGTCAGTTGGCCTCATCCAATCAGTTGAAGGCCTTAAGAGTAAAGACCAAAATCCCCCAAAGATGAAGGCATTCTGCTACAGACTGCCTTTGGACTCAAAACTGCAACATCAACTCTTGCTGAAATTTTCAGTCTGCTTGCTGCCCTGAAATTTCAGACTTGATATACCCTCCATCTTGTAAGCCAGTTCTTTAAATTAGATCTCACTCTCTCTCTGTCTGTCTCTGTCTCTCTGTCTCTTGGAGAACAATAGAGAGTGTGTATATATGTATATATATGTATGTATGTGTGCATATATACATATACACATGGAGAGAGAGAGGAAGAAATAAAGAGACTACACAAACCCACACACCCAAACACATCCTATTGGTTATGTTTCTCTGGATAATTCTGACTGATATACAGCATTTGCTGTAAGCAACTAAAGGCTCTGAGAAAGACCAATCATCTCATCTTATGAAAAGTCATTGACAACTCTCCAATCACTAAAATGATGGTGTTTGGACACCATGAATATAACCTTGCTTATGCACTTTCTTGTTAAGAAAACTTGAGATTCATCAAGTAGGTATACACCCATCCGTTCCCCCCAGCCACAACCTCTGTCCAATAACCAATTGGTGTTATTCCCAAATGTACACTCAGGGAAACCAGTTTTCTGGTGAGTACATGAGATTGAGTGGTTGCCCAACAATGATGGGACAGGGGCAGTGGGAGTGGTCAGCATCTAGTGTAGTCAATAACTTGCAGAAAAATGTTCAATATTAATATCTTTGAGATAATTGTTGATTCACATGTGAAGAATAACCTGGAGATATTGCATACTCCTTAGGCAGCTTCTCCTAATAGTAACATGTTTCAGTACCATAGTACCATATCACAACTGGGATAGCGACATTGATACAGTCAAGACAGTAAATATTTCCATCACCACACAATTCCCTCATGCTACCCTTTTATAGAGATATCCACTTCCTTTTCACACCTACTCTCTTCCCCTTAACTCCTGGAAGCCACTAATCTATCCTCTATTTTCATAATTTTGTTATGTCAAGAATAATATATAAACAGAATCATACCATATGTAATCTTTTGCACTTAGCATAAACTATGGTCTGAATGTGTCCCCCGCAAAATTCTTATATTGAAACTTAATTGACAGTGTGATACTATGAAAAGGTAGGACCTTTAGGAGGTGGTTGAGTCATTGGTTTGGAGCATATATAAATGGAATTAGTGATCTTATAAAAGAGGTGAGAAAGAGCAGTTTGCCCCTTCTGCCATGTGAGAACACAACAGGAAGCACCATCTGTGAAGCAGAGAGCCTTCACCAGATATAAACTCTGCTAGCACCTTGATCTTGGACTTCTCAGACTCTAGAACCATGAGAAAATAATTTTCTATTATTTATAAATTACCCAGTTTAAAGGAATTTATTGCATTATAGCTGCCTGAATGGACTAAGACAGCATTCTCTTAGGGGGTGCATATATCAATAGTTTATTCCTTTTTATTGCTAAGTATAAAAGTATTCTATGCATTGATCTACGATGGTTTATTTAACAATCACCCCATTGTAGGTCATTTGGGGTGTTTTCAGTGTTTGTGTATCATGAATAAAACTGCTATGAACATTTATGTACAGGTTTCAGTGTGATCACACATTTTCATTTTTCTGGGACAAATGCCCAGGTGTGAAATCTGAGTTGTATGGTAGTTGCATGTTTAGTATTTTTAATTAATAGGCTTTAATTTTTAGAACAGTTTTAATGTATAGAAAATTGAGCAGGCAATACTGAGAGTTCACAATACTTTCATCCTCCCGTATAGTTTTCCTTATTATTAACTTCTTATGTTAGTGTGGTAAATTTACTACAATTAATGAAACAATATTGATAAATTATTATTAACTAAAGTCTATTGTTTATGTTAAGGTTCACTTTTTGTGTTGCACATTTCCATGGTTTTGGAAAAATGTATAATGGCATTCATCCACCATTCCAGTATCACATAGAATAGATTCACTACCCTGATGAACTTCTTGTGCTCTGTCTATTCACTCCTACCCCTTCTCCCTGAATCCCTAACACCACTGATCTTTTTATTATAGCAATAGTTTTGCCTTTTCTAAAATGTCATATAGGTGGAATCATGTAGGGTGTAGACTTTTCAAACTAGCTTCTTTCACTTAGCAACATACATTTAAAATTCCTCTCTTTTTTTCATGGCTTGATAGCTCATTTTGAAAAAATTGCTGAATGGAATATTTATTCTGTGGTATGGATGTACCACAGTTTGTTTATCCATCCACCTATTGAATATCATGGGATATCGTGGTGCTTCCAATTTTAGGATGAATAAAGCTGCTATAAACATTTGTGTGCAGGTTTTTGTATGGAGGTAAATTTTTAACTACATAGATTGAATATCTAGATGTCTGGTTGCTGCATTGGATAATAAGGCCATGGTTAGCATTGTAAGAAACTGCCAAACTGTCTTTCAAACTGGCGTATCATTTTGCATTCCTACCAGCAGTTAAAGGAAATTCCTATTGTTCAGCATCCTCAACAGCTATTGTTATTGTAAGTGTTTTCCATTTTATGCATGATATATATGTAGTGATATTTCATTGCTATTTAAACTTGTAAATGTCTAATGACAAATGATGTACATCTTTTCATGTGCTTCTTTGCCATCTCTATATCTTCTTTGACAAGCTGTCTTTTCAGATCTGTTGCCTATTTCTAAACTGGTCATTTGTTTTCTTACTGTTGAGCTACAAGATTTCCTTGTATATTTTGGATACCAATCCTGTAGCAGATATGTATTTCACAATTATTTTCTCCCAGTCCATGGGTGGCCTTTTCATTCTCTTAACAGTGCCTTTCACAGACCACAAGTTTTTAATTTTAATAATGTCTAACTTATCAATTTTGCCTCCATAGTGGAGCAGCAGTCCAGTTCCCCCTTGCTAGTCCAGATCAGTCACCCCAGCCAACACAGCAACCCTTAGCCTGTTGAGTCAGAAGCCTGAAGAGCCCAAAGTGACTGGTGGCAGTCTTCAGTTCAGGTTGAGTGGAATCACTGTTTTCTCTCCTGGAGGAAGCATTCCTCCACATGGAACTAAGAATTCTAGGCCAGGAGAGCATAAGGTTTTTGTGAGAACAGGAAGCGAAACTTTTGCTGATAGGTCTCTAGGGGTAAGGTGAGTGGTGCCATGCCTACTTCGACCCCTTAATTCCTGGACCTTTGAATCCCGGCTTTGACAGAAACCACACCATATATTGGATGCTGATTCAGAGCATATACAGCCTTCTAAAGAACCGCAGCCCTGCAAAGTATTATCACCTACCTGGTGCTGTTTACTATGACTTCAAAAGACCATTACCCAGTTATTTTTCACAAATATATTTGTTTGTGTATCTACACATATACATATATATATATATATATATATATGGCAAATACCTTTCTTCCTTTCCTCTGTTACTCCCTTATCATGTAACATACGTGTGTTGACTTCATACCAGTATTTAAGTATTGTTGATTTTATGTAATATTATTTAAGGTATGGGATATCAGCACAAGAAAAACCTCATTGAAGGAAGTTATCTCCTCCTCTGGGGAAACAATTAGTATTTTTCCGTTTGTGTGCAGAACAGTTGTATTATGTTAGACAGAATCAGGACCTTGCTCTTGTCTTTATTTTGACCTTAGTTATGGTCTAAGCAGCAGTGTATGGGTGCCAAGTGGAGACAGGTTTTACTGGTGATGGTTAATTTTATGTGCCAACTTGGCTGGGCTCAGGCAGCTGGTCAAACATTGTGTATGAATGTGTCTGTGAGGGTGTTTTTGAAAGAGATTGGCATTTCAGTCCATAGACTGAGTAAAGACGATCACCCTCACCAATGTGACAGACACTAAGAGCCTCCACAGAAGAAAAAACATGGAAGGAGGGGAATTCTCTAAATTTCCGAGCTAGGATATCCATCATCCCTTCTTCCCAGACCACTCATCTCCAGGTTGTCAGACCTGCAGACTCCAGGACTTACACCAGCAGCTCCCATGCTCCCTGCTTTTCTCACTTCTATTTCTGTGGAGAATGCAGACTATTACAAGGATGTAGGCCACTAAATACACAGCACTCAGCTTAACCTAAACCAGTGGCCAGAAGGGACCCCTGTTTATGGAGCTAAACCTCAGGTCTAGCTGTGATTCCTGTCCAGACAGACAGTAGGATATTTTCCTACCACCCTGTGGACACCTCCCCCCGGATGGGCTAGAGCACCTCGCCATCTGCACAGTCCCCTCTAACCTCATCCTCCTCACTCTTCCTCATCCCATCATGACCAACTGTTCCTCCTTCCCCCTCACCTTCAGCTAAGGGGAGCAGCTTCCACCTAGTCAGCAGCCTCAAACATCAGATCATGAAAGATTCTTGCCATCATTTCACAGGCCCTGACTTCCTAAAACTCTCACGTGTGTCTCCACTTAACCATCCTCCCCACATGAGACAGAAATAAGTAACTGGTCCCTTCTTTTGTTTACTTGTTGTTTTTCCTCAATAGATGTTCAATAACTGTTTGCTGGATCAATGAATGAATGGATCAAATCCCATTGTCCGATTCAAAGTGTGGAGCCTGCCCTCAGCCTGTGCCTTCTGCCTTCAGGGAAGGCATGTGCCACAACTGCTCATCTGACATCAGAATTCCCCTGGACTGTCCCTGAGAGTGTCATCGTGGACGTCACGTCCCAAGGCCCAATCACCAACTTGGAGGTGTGGATGCTGCCAAAAGGACAAGGCCTGATTCTTCCTGCACTGGGCCCCACACTTCCCTGTCAGTGTGACAAGGAAAGGTGGCACCACCTTTGTCATGGCACGTCCACAGCCAGCCCCTCATTGGCAGAGTCTAGGGAGATTAACCCCAGGGCGTCCTTCCTGCACGTTCCCCTCCAAGCAGCCGCACTCCTGCCTTCCCTTGCCCAGTGCACTTGCAGGCCTGTCTCACTTGTTGGTATTGGTTGCCAACACACCCACCTGTGCATAGAGTTTGAGGGGGCCCAGGATACACAGGGAATGAAACCCTGGCCCCCACAAGTGTTGAGACAGCTCCCAGCCTGGGACCCTGGCCAGGGTACACTGGACCACTAGAGGGGTCAAGGGACTCCAGGGGACTCACCCAGAGTGATGCAGGGTGCCAGCTATGCTCTTCCTGAGAGAGCTGGGGGCTCCTAAAGGGGCTGAATTGTCTGCATCCAACCAACAAGCCTGTCCACTCAGGTCACACCAGCTTCCAGCTGGGGACGAATGATGGGCCCCTGATTTCCCAAGCTGGTTCATGGGCCTTGTCCTGTCCTCCCTCCTCCCTGCACCTTCCCTCCCTCTGGTCCTTCCCCCACTGGGCTGAGCTCTGGAGGCAGAGCTCTGAGTGCCAGCCTGCCTGGGGCTCTGTGACTGTGGCTTTGCACCTGGTCTTTCTCCTGGACTCTGGCCACTGCTGTCCTCAGGATCCCCCCAACACCCCTCACTCGCTGAGGTGTCCTGTCTGCTCTCCTTCTGTGAGTCCTGGTCATTCTGACCAAATATTTCCTTCTCTAAAGGAAAATTTATGCTGGAATTTCAGATGCTTATATCAAGCCTAGAGGAAAGGTCTTACTCAGGACATCACTGCCTGAATCCAGCTTCATCTGGGGAAGGAAATAACCTAATCAGAGACAGTGGAGATGCAAATTCAAATAACAGTGAAACAATATTTCTTCACCAAATTTTATTAATAATTTTCACCAAAATTTAAAAGATTGATAAAATATGATATTGGTTAGCATGTAAGATATTTACTTACATTTCTGAGAAAACACATTGGTACTGTATTTTTAGAAAACAATTTTGATGATATTTGTAAAAATTAAACTACTCATACCATTTCCTCTTTCATCAAATGTCCATTGAATGTATCTTTTTTATTAGAAAACATGTGTGTTTGCCCAATAATTTCAGGTTCAGAGATATTATTTTAGTTCTATAAATCATAGCAACAAACGGAAAACAGCTTACATGTTCATCAGGAGAAGAAAGGCTTAGTTAACTGTGACACACAGCTACTTTACAGTTGTAGGGAGCAGTTACAAAATTAAGGGTGGAATGTCCTGCACCCATCTTATTAGTGGCAAAAGCATGTGATAGATCTATATGTACATGATACCTGTGGGTATTTCACAGCACTGTATGTTTTCATAGTGCATCGAGATCTAAAAATACCCTAGAAGAAGGCTTAAAATAATGCACACCATATTACTATGAACAATAGTTGTGACCTCTGAGGAGGGGACTAAACTGTAGGTAAACTATGTAAAGAGAGGAATAGTGATTTATCTCTATTTTTAGAAATTTTTGTAAGAAGAATATAGGCACTGTTCCTTTGCAATTGAAATATCTAAATAAGCTTGACACCAAAAATAGTAGCTGTGTATTATTTGAAGTAACTGCAAGGTCATGCAACAAACTCTGAAATTTGAATGGCGTAACACAAGGAAAGCTTTTTTTCCATGCCTGTAAATTCTGATGTGGTTTGTCAGGGGCTCTCAAGTGACCCAAGGGACAATGCTGCTTCCTCTTTGTGACTCCCCCATCTCACATGGAGTTGCCCCTTGCTTGCCATTGAATGGAGGGAGAACCCAAGGAACTGGTGCCCCAGCTCTCCAGTGCCTGGGTGGGACAAACAAGGCCTCTGCTCGTGATTTCAAGAAAAAGGATAGTCTCATGACCCTTCCTCATTACAAGTGGACTTCACTGTTCCCATGTGTCCAGGAAGGAGAGGAAGACAAGATGCATAAGAGCACTTAAAATCCTTGCCACAAACTTACATAGCAGATGCTCAACAAAAAGCAACGGCTACAATGTGTTATGAAAACACCCTTCACTGCTGGGAGGCATTTCTGAAAAGGCCAGATTTTGCCCAAGCTCTCCAACTTTTTAAAGTACCTACTACATGACAAGTGCTTTCAATTGCAGGATCACATGTAGTTTTCCAAGGATCCTGTAAATGTCAGCAGGAAGGCTTTGCCTTCTTCATTCAATGGCACTTTTCTGCACTATCCTTTAGAGCACCTTCTGTCTCCCTGGTAGGCTGAGTACTTTCTCTTTCCATTTGACATAGGGCCAAAATCTTAACCTGTGAGTCTCTGCTACCCTCTGCATGACTGTACATCTGCACAGGATGTCCTTAGACACACTGAAAGCCAGGACTTTCCTATGGGGCAGATATATAGAACAGAAGCAGTGGAAAGATGGTTATTCCTTCATTTTTAATCTGAACTAGCATTTCTACTAAGGAACCACTTTTTACTTCCTAGGAGAATACCAGAGTTTCAGGAATTCAGCTTCAGGAGATATTTGCTTCATGGTGATTTCCCCAGTCTTTCCTTGTTTACTAATATAAAGGAGATCCTATGAATGGAACTGTCTCCCCTCATCCCAAATTTATATGTTGAAGCCCTAAGGCCCAATGTGATGTATGAGTCGATGGGGCCTTTCAGAAGTAATTAAGGTCAAATGAGGTCATGAGGATGGGGCCCTCATGATGGGATTAGTGCCCTTATAACAAGAAACATCAGAGAGCTTTCTTGCTTTCTCTGTCTCTCTCTGCCATGTGTACAAACAGAGAGGGCAGCTGTCCAGAAGCCAGCAAGAGAGCCCTCACCAGGGATCAAATCTGCCAGTACCTTGATCTCAGACTTCCCAGCATCCAAAACTGTGAGGTATAAATATCTGCTGTTTAAGCCTCACAGTCTATGGTATTTTGTTCTGGCAGTCTAAGCTAACTAATATGAGAGACTTTGGTTTTTGACCACCCCGGAAAGCTCTTTAATCTATGTGTGTGCTCGGTGGCCAGGTTCAAATAAGATACCCCATTAATACCTATTGCAAATATCAGGGGGGTTGGTTTAACAGCTTTCTTTCTAACTTCAGGGTTATATCACAGGAACTGGTAAATTATGGGCCAAATCAGACTCCACTCAGCAGCTTATCTGGAAAACATTTGGGGAATGTGTTGAAGACATCATACAGGATGATCAGGTGACTAAATTTCACTATTCAAAGTCAAATGAACCCTGCTATCAGAGGTGCTCCAGGGTAAGAGAGAGGGACAATTAAGGGACTTCTGCAGAGAGTAGAAATACTCTATGTCAGGGAAGAAGAGGTGACTCTGGGCAGTACCACTGGCAGCAGGGCACAGACTTTAGAGGATGCAGCCACAGAGAGCTGTGCAGTAGGCAGGATTCCAGAGTTGGACAAGCAGGCTCGTGTGGCAAGACTCAGGAAAGGGCACGGTAATGTAGTAAAGTACTGGTAATGCACAAAAATGCTGGCATCTGGACAGGTTTGGCTCTCAAGGAAACACATACAATCCCTAGATTGTATTTGGTTCACATTGCCATCCTCCTTCTTGCCTTAGTCATTGCAGGCTGCCATAAGGAAATACTATAGACTGGGAGCTCAAACAACAGACATTTATTTTCTCATAGTCCTAGAGTCTGGAAAGTCTGAAACCAGGGTGCCAGGGTAGTGGGTGTCTGGTGAGGACTTTATTTCTGGCTTAGAGATGGCCACCTTCTCTGTGTGTCCTCACTGGCAGAGCGAGATAAAAAGAGGAAGCTACTTCTCTGGTAACTCTTCTTGTAAGGACACTAATCCCATGATGAGGGCTCCACCCTCACAGCCTCAACCAAACTGAATTACCTCCCAAAGGCCCTATTACCAAAGACTATCACACTGGGGCTTAGGGCTTCAATGTATGAAATTTGGGGGACAGATTTCATTTCATAGCACTTCTTTAGGTCTGCTTTTAGTACCTTGACCACAGTCCTTGTTTTGTTTGCCTGAGAAACAGTATGGTATCATGAGAAGAAAAATGAAGCAACAGCAAGATCTGCTTCAGGTTGGGAGGAGTGGTAATGATGTGGGCTCTAGATGAATTCAGATGATATGTATTAGTTTTCTCTGGCTGCCATGACAACGTGCCAGGGACTGAGGGGTTTAAGCAACAGAAGTGTATTGTGTCATTGTTCTGGAGCCTGGAAGTCCACGATCAAAGTGATGTTGGGGTCTGTTAGTTCTGAAGCCTCTTTCCTTGGTTTTGGATGGCTGTCTTCTCCTGTGTCTCCACAGGGTTTTCCCTCTATGTGTGTCTGTGTCCTAATCTCCTCTTCTCATAAGAACACGAGTCATTAAATTAGAGGCCACTCTAATGGCCTTATTTTACCTCAATGACCTCTTTAAAACCATATCTCCAAATACAGTAACAGTCTGAGGTACCACAGGTTAGGGCTTCAGCATATGGATTTTAGGGCAGACACCATTCTGTTTTTAATGGCAAGGGATCTAGTCCCGACCCCATTCCTTACTAGCCACGTGGTTATGGGAATCTACCAAGCCCTGTGAGCCTGAGATTCTTCATCTGTGAAATAGGTTTGATAGGATCTGTCTTGTAGGACTGTTGGAATGTGTGCAATGTCTGTAAAGAACCTGACACAGTGCCTGGTATATGTTAGATATTTCTTGATTGACAGTTACTTGCATTACTAGGATATTTGGACCTCAGATCCTACTATACTTACCTCTGGGAATTTTGTTTTTGCTAGTGTAGTTATTATCTAAGAAACCTCTGAGCATTCAGTTCAATAGGACAGGAAATTCCAGTTCAGCCAAAAATGTTGCTTCATGGGCAAAACTCAGTAAAAATTCCCTCCTAGATGATTTACTATTTAATGGATGTGGGGGAGTCTTCCTCAGCTGGATACAGCTCAAAGCTCATGGCATCTGAGTCAAGGATCAACTCTTTCCCTCCCTCCCAGCTGCTTTTCCAGCCAAACCGCTTTTTTTAATCCATTTCATCACCACGAAAAATCTAAGCCCTTACAATTGGCCTAATTACACTTGAGATAACCTAAATAAATGCCATTTTAATAGGGTCGGCTCTGGCTCTCCCAGCCAGGCAGATGCCCCCTGGCCACTGGCTCGGGGGCATCACTTCATGGGAGATTCACCCTATCTCTGAGGAAATCCCTGCAGAGGACGATTATCGATCACCTGGCACTTGGACTGTGCTCAGCTGCAGTGGGACAAGAGTACAGGACTACTTCGACACCTGCCTCAGCTGGAGATTTCTCTATGCTTTGCTCACCATCCAGAAGGAACTGCTCTGGGCAGTTCTCCCTTCCAGGATTTGATCTCAGCCCTAAGTTACGTGTCACATGGTCTGAAAGTCTGGCCCTGCCACCACCCAGCTTCATTACAACCAACTCCCACAGAAGGAACTGCAGTTTCCCCAAGCCCCAAACCGCCCTGGCTCAGGGCACTAACACCCCACTGCTCTCAGCAGAAGCATTACCCTTCAACCCTTCCGTAGCTTGTTTTTTAGGACTTAGAGGACATCTCACCACCTTAATTATACAACTGCAGCTCCCAGACTCTCTGATTCTATGGACAGGGGTGAGTGCGGCTTACCCTAGTGTCGCTGTTAACCTAGTGCCTTTCAAAGAGCAGATCGTCAATGAAAAATTGGGGAACAAACGTGTCAGTGAGCAGCGGGTCTTATTTATTGAGATTAAGTTTCCCCTACATTCTCAAATAAGCCAAGCAAATTCACACACACACATATATTTTAATTTTATAGAAAATCACGTGAAAAAGGATAAGATGGGGAAAAGGAGTGTCTTTAAATTTTATTTCTCTATTTCATAACTCCGTATATTTAAATGCAAAGTTTTTTCACATTTCCAAGAAAATTCCTATTACAATGACATTCTAATATCACCTTGTTACGAGCAGCAAAATGAAATGGAAGGTGACCCCATTTCTTTTACAAAATGGCAAACTCTTACTTTTGATAAGCACATTTACATGTATGGTCAATATCATCCCTCAACTTAGATTCTGAAGCTAATTAAATCTTCTATGAAAAAAACAAAATTTGAAAAATTCTAAAAGGGAAACAAAGATCAATTTCCAAAACACCCAAATGTGAGATGAACACAAAAGGTTATGCACTGGTTGTTTCCCCAAATTACGGCAACCCTCCAGTACTATAAACACTGACTTCTCTCTTCAAACACAGAGTAAAGAAAGGAGTATTTTCTCATGGGGCAAGAGGAGCTGCTGGAAGGGTACCTGGATGTGCACTGGCCCTGCCCCCCCCCATTGGCCCTGCCTACAGCTCCTGCTCAACTCCTCTCTACTTCATCTCTCAAAGCCTCTTTATACAGGATTGGGAATTATCTGGGATCTCTCCAATTGAGCTTGGCCACATGCTGAAGGACTTTCATCTTGCTGGTTTCAGCATGGGCCCTGGGACCTTACAGGAACTCCTAACATGCAGGATCCCTGTTGGGCACCTGCCAGTACTCCAGGTACCCTTCCTGCACGCAATCCTGGATGATGAGCTTCCGGGGCTCCCCGTACATGTAATGCTCACCCCTAGCAGGCACCCCCATCACACCCAGTGCATGCCAGATGACCTTCTCCCGAGTGCAGTTGTCCTCCATGAAGATCATACCCAGGATCATTATCAGGAGGCCGGGCTTGGGAAAGCTCTGACTATCATTCAGCTCCTCACTGTAGGTGAGGCCCAGGGCAGTGATAAGGACATAGGAGTGGCTGGCAGGATCCACTTCCTTCACATTGACGCCAAAGACCAGCTGCATGCACTAGGAGGCTTTGATGAAGATCTCACGGAAATGATCTTGGTAATCTCTGATGAAAATTTTCATCATTTCTGCACCGGTGATCGGCTCCTTCATTTGATACTTGAGGAGCAGGAAATCAACCAAATCAGACATCTTCTCTTCCAGCTCCACTTGCAGCATTGACGCAGGGACTGCGGGGTCCTGGGAGGTGCTTAGCCCCTCCTCTTCTTTGGTGATGGGTCCCTCATCAGAGTGGTTCTCTGGATTGGAGGCCAGTCAGTGGGGGAGGACAAGGATCTCTGAGGATTCTGGGGTGGGGACTCAGTGTTGCAGTGGCAACCTCCTCAAGGTTGCCTGGGGTCACAATAGAGGAGGAGGCAGCTGCCCCTCCTCCTGACCCCCAGGAGCCTGTGCACACACCAGGCCCTGGGCCTCTGCTTGGGTCTGGAGGCCTTTCTTAAGCCTGCAGTGCTGACTCATGTGATGGTGTCGGCGGTGCCGAGGCATGATTGCTCTGGTCGGGATCAGCAATCAGGAGTGTGGGCAGCAGTCGGGCAATGGGGACCCACAGACCTGGGAAGAGAGGGAGCATGTCAGTGGCCTCAGT
Source organism: Eulemur mongoz (assembly GCA_028534055.1). NCBI lineage: Eukaryota > Metazoa > Chordata > Mammalia > Primates > Lemuridae > Eulemur > Eulemur mongoz. The sequence continues at coordinate 8,328,829 of JAPYYL010000031.1, read as the reverse complement.
GAGAATGACACCTTGTGGGCTCTTACAAAGTGCAACCTACAGGCCTTCTCCTTAGGTGATGCCCTAGGGCCTCCCAGGGCTCCTCTCCTCCTGGTCAGCCTGTCCCCTGAGCACATGAACAAGAAAAGGAGATGGCTCCTCAAGTGCAGCTGGACTGCAGAGTGTGAGGCTCCAGGGCTGATAGTGGGTGGGTGGGCCAGGCACTATTGGGTCCCCTCTGTCCTGTGGAGGGCAGAGCCTCTGGCACACATTCAGAGTGTGTACCTCACCTTGACTCCTGTCATGGCCTGGGCCTCCTCTGCTCCATGCCCTGAAGTCACTGCCTTAGACCAAGGTCTCACCATGGGTTTGGGGTGGAACGGGATGGGCAGTGGGAGACCTCAGTCCTCCCTCAGGGTGCTGACCGTGATGCCTAGCAGAGCCTTGACCACCCCCCCCCCCATGTCCTGCAGTCAGCCCCAGGTCATAGTAGGCTCCGACTCCCAGAGTCCCCTAAATACTAAGGGGGAGGGACTCAGCCTGACAGGTCTGCCCCAAGGTGGCCCTAGGCTGACAGCAGGGCAACGCTGGATTATTTGGGGACACTTTACGTGGGATGGGGGCCCCCTCAGTCCACCCTCATCATCTCACTTTGCTCCTCACAGAACCTGGGCTTTCTTGCCTTGGGCGATCTGAAGCCTGCCCCTGAGTCCAACGGCCTGGCATCTGTCAGCCCCTCAGAGGCAAGTCAGTTGGCATTACATCTGGGCCCCCTACCCCAGGGCTTTCTGTTTTGTGGGCTGACAGCAGGAACAAGGATGTACTGTGGGGCCACCTATCGGGATGTAGGGGAGGCCTCTGAATCCTCCCTTAGTGCCCTTCCCTATATGGATCTGGGAAACCCCTGGGTCCTACCAGGCTCCAACACCCAGAGTCCCCTAAATCATAAGGGTTAGGGACTCAGCCTGACAAGTCTGTCTCAGGGTGGTCCACTGCTGACAGCAGGAGCAATGTTGGATTATTTTGGTGTCCCTCTACCTGGGATCGGGCCCCCTGAGTCCACCGTCTTCATCTCATCTCACTCTGAACAGAGCCTGGGCCCTCTTGTCTCCGCCGATGTGAAGCCTGCCTCTCAGACCAAGCGACTCGCCTCTCTGTCAGGCCAACAGATGATGTCAGTGGATGTAAGATCCCACCCGCCACCCCGGCTTCCCGGGCTGATAGCAGAGGCAGAGTTGGATTATTTGGGGACTGTCTACTAGATGGTGGGCCCCCTCAGTCCACACTCCACATCTCACTTGAATCCTCACAGAGTCTGTGCCCTTTCCCCACCACCGAGGTGAAGCCTGCCCCTCAGACCAATGGCCTCGCCTCTATCTGCCCATGAGATGGACGTCGGTGGATGTCAGATACCACCCCACACTCTGGCTTCCCGGGCTGACACCAGGGGCAGAGCTGGATTATTTGGGGACCCTCTACATGGGGGCCCCCTCAGTCCACCCTTGTATATCACCTCACTGCTAACAGATCCTAGGCACACTCCCCTCTGCCGATCAGAAGCCTGCCCCTCAGGAAAACCACCTGGCCTCTGTCAGCCCCCCAGATGGAGGTTGGTGGATGTCACAGCCAGGTCCCCACACCCAGGCTTCATCGGACTTCCCCAAGCTTCCCCAGGCTTACAGGAGAGGCAGAGCTGGATTGTTTGGGGACCCTCTACCAGAAGGGGGTCCCCTCAGTTCCCATTCAGCATCTCACCTTGACTTCTCACAGAACCTGGCCCCTCTACTAATGGTTGACTGGAAGTCTGGACCTCAGACCAATGGCGTCGCCTCTGTCAGTCCCCGAGACGCCAGTCAGTGGACGTCACATCCAGCCCTGTACTGGAGTTTCCCAGTGGTAACAGCAAGGACAAGAATGGAATGTGGGGCCCCCTACGAGGATGTGGCAGAGCTTGGATTTCCACCTACAACGGCCCTCTATTGACCCTGGGTCACATCAACATATGACTCCCAGAGTCCCTTGTATTCTAAACAGGAAGGGCTCAGCCTGACAAGTCTGTCCCAGGGTGGCCCAAGGCTGAGAGCAGGGGCAGAGCTGGATTATTGGGGGCCCTCTGCCATCCACTGAGCTGAAGTCTGGACCCCACACCAAGGCTCTCACCTCGGTCAACCTCTGAGGAAGAAGTTAGTGGACACCACTGATGGCAGAGGCAGGGATGAGGACCCTCTGTCCTAGGGTCCAGGGTTCCCCTAATCCTCCTTCAGTGTCTCACCTTGACTTCCAGCAGTACCTTGGACTCCATCGACACTGGCAATGGGATCTCCCATAGCTGACCAATAGTACAGTACTGGGGCCCCTTCCATTCTGGAGTCCAGGGCTGCCTTGGTCCCCCCTCAGGGCCCTCACCTCATTCCTACTGAGCCATGTGACACCTCCCTGGGCTAACCTTAGTATGCCCAAGTAGACTAAGGCGTACACTGTCATCAATCCCTTGAGGCAGAACTTCACCTATAGAGGTCAACACCTGTATTGTCGAGAATTGAGGGAGTGGTCAGGCTGACAATTATGCCTGGAGTCTTCCAGGACTGGCAGGGAAGAGACAGATTTTTTGGGACTCCTATGTTCTGGGGTGAATGGACACCTCAGTTCTCACTCATGAGAGCCCTCGTCTTGGCTCTTGGCTCCTGGATTAAATGTTCCATGCGAAATGTGTTCTCCCTTCCACATACGACCATTTGTCCAGCTGCAACCCTTGTAAAAAATGATTCCAAGTCCCAGCGTAGATGTTAAATGGGGAGCTGTTGCATCCATCACCAAGGGTGAGCAGTCATATATGCAGTGTTCTCTTATTCAAATCTCTTCTGTATCTATGTTTTGTACAATTTTATTTAACTTCCAATGTTTATCTTTTTTTCTTTTGTCATTGATCCTACTTGGAAAAATGTCTATTTTGTAAGTATTTTCAAAGAATTGTGTTTTGTTCGTTATCTCTACTGTTATCTGCTTCATTATTTCTGCTTTTATCTTCATTATTTCATACCTTCTACTAACTTAAGTTGCATATGGTATTTATTCTTTAGTTTCTTGAACTGTGCAGATGTTTTAAACAATTTACTGTCTCATATATTTAAGACTATATATTTCCCTCTGAGTATCACTTGGGCTTTATCATACAGTTAGTGTTATATAGCTTTATGTGTATGACTTGAATTTTTTACAAGTTGAATATATTATTCTATTACTTATGCTATTAAATTTTCAATATTTATCCCCAAATGAGGGTGAAAAAATGATAGAAATAGAATGTCACTTGGAGGAGATTTCAGGTTCCAAAGTCATTTTATTTTGTTTTATTTTTGTCATTAGTTATAGAACAGTTTTAAACATATCTAAATGCTGTTGAAAGAGTTGAGTTTATTGCAGGAATGCAAAGAAGTTTAACACTAGAAGATCAATCAACATAACTGGCCATGTATAAGAGTCAAGGATTTTCTAGGAAAATAGAAAATTCTATCAATATTTAATACAGAGGGAATTTAATATAGGGGACTGATTACACAAGTGAAGGAGAAGCCAAATGAGAGAGAGTTGGAGAACCCAATAATTATCCACACGAGGAAGTCAATCTCACCTCTAGGTCTGAAGCACAAAGAGGAATTTTGCATTAATGGGGCCTAGGTATTGGATTCAACAGGATCTGGGATCATGGTGGGACTATCAGTTGGTGGCTGGAGTCATTGAAATTGTAGCCACTGAAGAGGAAGTCACTTGATGATGAAGAAGGAGGGAAAAAACCTCTAATTTCTCTATCTTGCTGAACCAAAATGGCAGCCAAATGCTGGTGAGCCTAGGAATTGGAGACTTCAGGAGTCAAATAGTGGAGAGCAGAGTAGGAGAGAATGAGAGATGGATCTGGGAGCAAATAGTCCCAGAACCGGCTAACTATAGTAACAGATTGAATGAGACAAATCATATTTATAGTAAACTTATTAATTTTTTAAAATTTTAAGCTTTGGGGGGTACAGCTTAAAATCTGTTGTACGTATATATTGCATAGTGGTGAAGTCTGGGCTTTTGGTGTACCCATCACCTGAGTAGTGTACACTTTGCCCTATAGGTAATTTTCCATGCCTCACCTCCTCCCACCCTCACCCTTTAGAATCTTCAATGTCCATTATACCACTCCATGTGCCCTTATGTAGCCATAGTTTAGTTCCCACTTATAAGCGAGAATATGGAGCATTCATTTTTCTGTTCCAGAGTTACTTCACTTAGGATAATGTCCTCCAGTTCCATCTAAGTTGCTGTAAAAGACATTATTTCACTCTTTCTTATTGTTGAATAGTACTCCGTGGCTTGTGTGTGTGCGTGTGGGTGTATATATATATATATATATATATGTATATATAAATATCTAAATTTGTTAATCCATTCAGTTGATGTACACTTAGGTAGATTCCATATTTTTGCAATGGTGAATTGTGCTGTGGTAAACATATGAGTAGAGATGTCTTTTGAATATAATGATTTCTTTCCCTCTGGGTAGATACCCAGTACTGGGTTTGCAGGATCAATGGTAGATGTACTTTTAGTTCTTTGAGAAAGTTTCATACTAATTTACATTCCCACTAAGAGTGTATAAGTATTCCATTTTCACTGCATCCACATTAACAACTAATGTTTTTTTGAGTTTTTTTTTTTTTTTAATTTCAGCTTATTGGGGGGTACAAAAGTTCAGGTTACATACGTTGCCCATGTACCGTCTATCCCCCCCAAGTCAGAGGTCCAGGCATGTCCATTCCCCAGAGAGTGCGCATTGCACTCATTATGTAGGTATACACCCATCCCCTCCTCGCACCCGCCCCTCCCCGAGTCACCACCTTCAAACATGACCATTACCCAGACGGTGCGCAATGCACTCATCATGTAGGCATACACACATCCCCTCCCACCACCCCCACCTCAGTCTGACATCTGATTCGTATCATTCCCAAATGTGAATTTAGGTGATGATCAAGGAAATCAATTTTCTGTTGAGTACATACATTGCTTGTTTTTCCATTCTTTGGATACTTCACTTAATATAATGGGTTCCAACTCTCTCCAGGAGAACCATAGAGATGTTGTATCACTTTTATTTCTTATACCTGAGTAATACTCCATTGTATAAATATAGCATAATTTACTAATCCATTCATGAATTGATGGACATTTGGGTTGTTTGCACATCTTTGCGATTGTGAATTGTGCTGCTATAAACATTTGGATACAGGTGTCTTTGTCATAGAATTACTTATGTTCCTTTGGGTAGATGCCCAATAATGGGATTTCTGGATCGAATAGTAGGTCTTCTTGAACATGTTAGGTATCTCCACATTGCTTTCCAAAGGGGTTGCACTAGTTTGCAGTCCCACCAGTAGTGTATGAGTGTTCCTGTCTCTCCGAATCCATGCCAACTTGTGTTGTTTTGGGACTTTTTGATAAAGGCCATTTTCACTGGGGTTAAGTGATATCTCATTGTGGTTTTGATTTGCATTTCTCTGATGATTAGGGATGTTGAGCATTTTTTCATATGTTTGTTAGCCATTCTTATATCTTCTTTTGAAAAATTTCTATTCATATCCTTTGCCCACTTCTTGATAGGGTTGTTTGATTTTTTGTTGCTGATTTTCCTGAGTTCTAAATAGATTCTTGTTATCAGTGCTTTATCTGATGCGTAGTATGTGAAAATTTTTTCCCATTCTGTAGGTGGTCTGTTTATTCTCGTGACTGTTTCTTTGGCTGTGCAGAAGCTTTTTAATTTAATCAGGTCCCATTCACTTATTTTTGCTGTTGCTGTGATTGTCTTAGGGGAATTCCTCATAAATTCTTTGCCTAGGCCAATGTCTGTAAGAGTCTTTCCTACATTTTATTCTAGACTTCTAATCGTTTCATACCTAAGGTTTATGCCTGTTATCCACCATGATTTGATTTTTGTGAGAGGTGAAAGCTGTGGGTCCTGTTTCAGTCTTCTACATGTGGCTCTCCAATTTTCTGAGCACCAGTTATTGAATAGAGCTTCTTGTCCCCATAGTATGTTTTTATCTACTTGGTCAAAGATTAGATGTCTATATGGCTTTATATTTGGATTTTCTGTTCTGTTCCGCTGGTCTGTGTCTCTGCACTTGTGCCAATACCAGGCAGTTTTGATAACCACAGCCTTATAGTATAGTTTGAAGTCTAGCAAATTAATACCTCCTATTTTGTTTTTATTGCTTAAAATTGCTTTTGCTATATGGGGTCTTCTCTGATTCCATACTAAATGTATAATTATTTTTTCTATATCTGTGAAAAATGATGTTGGTAATTTAATAGGGATTGCATTGAATCTGTAGATCACTTTGTGCAGTATAGACATTTTAACAATGTTGATTCTTCCGATCCATGATCATGGTATGGTTTTTCACCTATTTACATGTTCTGCTATTTCCTTCCTCAGTGTTTCATAGCTTTCTCTATAGAGGTCTTTTACCTCTTTAGTTAAATATAGTCCTCGATATTTTGTTTTCTTTGTTGCTATTTTGAAGGGTATTCAGTCTTTAATTTGGTTCTCTGATTGACTGTTATTGGCATATATGAATGCCTCTGATTTGTGTGAATTGATTTTGTAACCTGAGACTTTGCTGTATTCGTTAATCAATTCTAGGAGTCTCTTGGTTGAATCCTTGGGGTTTCCCAGATATAACATCATATCATCAACAAAGAGTGAGAGTTTGATCTCTCTTTCCCTATTTGGACTCCCTTGATTCTGCTCTCTTGCCTGATAGCTCTCGCAAGGACTTCCAATACTATGTTGAAAAGTAATGGGGACAGTGGGCAGCCTTGTCTGGTTCCAGATATAAGTGGGAATGCTTTCAGTTTCTCCGCATTCAGTATGGTGTTGGCTGTGGGTTTGTCATATATGGCTTGTATGATTTTTAGGTAAGTTCCATCTATGCCTATTTTGTTAAGGCATAAAAGAGTGTTCTTATCATAAAAGGGTGTTGAGTTTTGTCAAATGCTTTTTATGCATCTATTGAGAGGATCATATGATTTTTATTTTTGCTTCTATTTATGTAGTGAATTATATTTATAGATTTACATATGCTGAACCACCCCTGCATCTCTGGGGTGAAGCCCACTTGGTTGTGATGGATTATTTTTTTGATAACACTTGGATTTGATTTGCTAGGATTTTATTGAGAATTTTTGCATCTATATTCATAAGAGAAATTGGTCTGTAGTTCTCTTTTTTTGTTTCACCCTTTCCTGGTTTTGGTATCAATGTGATGGTGGCTTGGTAAAACTTGTTGGGGAAAATTCCATCCTTCATGATATTGGAGAATAGTTTATGTAGGATGGGCACCAGTTCTTTGTAAGTGTGGTAAAATTCGGGTGTGAAACCATCTGGACCAGAGCTTTACTATTTGGGAATGTTTTTTATTGCTGTTTAGATTTCAGTTCTTGATATTGGTCTACTCAGGAATTCTATTTCTTCCTGGTTGAGCCTGGGAAGGCTGCATGTTTCTAAAAATTTGTCCATTTTCTCTACATTTTTCAGTTTGTGTGCATAAAGATTCTTGTAGAATTCATAGATGATATTGTGAATCTCTGTGCCATCAGTTGTGATTTCTCCTTTCATGTTCCTAATGGAGGGTATTAGACATTTTTCTTTCCTGCTCTTGGTTAGTCTAGCCAGAGGTTAGTTTATCTTTTCAAAGAATGAACTTTTTGTTTCATTAATTTCCCTTATGGTTGTTTTGTTGTCCTTCTCATTTAATTGTGATTTGATCTTGCCTTCTTGCCTTCTGCTGGGTTTGGGATCATTCTGTTCTTCTTTCTCCAGCTCTTTGTGTCTAGCCATTAGGTTGTCTATTTGTAAGTTTTCTGTCTTTTTGATATAAGCATTTATGGAAATGAATTTTCCTCTCAGGACTGCTTTAGCTGTGTCCCATGGATTTTGATAAGTTGTGTCTCCATTGTCATTTAATTCAAAGAAACTTTTGATTTCCATCTTGATTTCTTCCTTTATAGAATAATCGTTCAGGAGAAGGTTGTTTAGCTTCCATGACTTTGAGTAGGAATGAGAGTTTCTGTTATGGTTCATAATTACTTTTATTCTGCTGTGATCTGAGAAGATGCATGGTATAATTTCTATTTTTTAAAATTTTTGAAGACATGCTTTATGGCCTAGGATATGGTCAATCTTAGAGAATGTCCCATGAGCTGATGAGAAGAATGTATATTCTGTGGACTTTGGGTAGAATGTCCTGTAGATGTCAGTCAGACAAATTTGTTCTAGCATTCTATTTAAGTCCATTATTTCTTTGTTTATTTTTTGTTTGGAGGATCTGTCCTGTACTTTCTGTGGGGTGTTAAAATCTCCAGCTATTACAGTATTGTTATCTATCATTTGGTTCAGATCAAGTAAGGTTTGCTTTATGAATCTGGGTGCACCTAAGTTGGGGGGATATATATTAAGTATTGTCATGTCTTCTTGTTGAATTGTGCCTTTCTCCATTACATACTAACCATCTTTCTCTTTTGTTACTTTTGTTGGTTTAAAAACTAAATTATTGGAAATTAAGACTGCCACACCAGCTTTCTTTTGGCTACTGTTTGCTTGAAATATTGATTTCCATCCTTATATTTTCAGTCTAAATGCATCTTTGCAGGTTGGGTGAGTTTCCTGAAGACATAAGATACTTGGCTTGTGGTTTTTTTTTTGTTTGTTTGTTTGTTTTTTTCCCATTGTGTCAGTCTATGTCTCTTGAGTGGGAATTGAAGCCATTCATATTTATTGAGAGAACTGATAAGTGGGACAGATTTCTGTTCTGCTTGTTGGGTAGAACTTCATTGCTATGTTTTCTCTTTTGAGACTTTGAGGTAGCTGGAATTTGATCTTTAGCTCTTGAGTAGTTTTACATTCGTGGGTCTTTCTTGTGCTGGTCCGTGTGCAACTCTCTTTTTAGTACTTCTTGGAGGGCTGGTCTTGTCTTGGTGAATTCCCTTGTTCATCTGAGAATGTCTTAATTTCTCCTTCGTATAGAAAACTTAGCTTAGCTGGGTACAAGATTCTAGGCTGGGCATTATTCTGTTTCAGAAGAGTGAGAATTGGGCCCCAACCTCTTCTTGCTTGTAAGGTTTCCGTTGAGAAATATGGCATAATTCTAATGGGCTTTCCTTTGTCTGTTACTTGTTTCTTTCTCCTTACAGCTTGAAGAAGGGACTGTTTAGTGGATATTTTAGTCAGTCTCATAACCACGTGGCATTGTGTTTTCCTATTTGCTATGAATCTCCCAGGGATCCTTTGAGCTTCTTGAACCTGTATATCTAGAGTTTTAGCAAGGCCTGGAAAATTTTCCTCAATTATGTCTTCAAATAGCTTATCCAACCCTTGCTTATTATCTTCACCCTCAGGAATGCCAATAACTCTCACGTTAGGCTTCTTCACATAATCCCACATTTCTTGTAGACTCTGATCATTTCTCTTATTTCTTTGTTCTATCTCTGTGACTGACTTATTTAAGTGGAAAGAGTTATCTTCAATCTCTGAGATTCTTTCCTCTGTTTGATATACCCTGCTCTTGAGACTTCCACTGTGTTTTGTAGCTCTTTGAATAAATTCTTCAGTTCCAGGAGTTCAGTTTAGTTTTTCTTCAATATTTCAATTTCTTTAGTGAATTTTTCTTCCAAATCCTGTATTTTTCTTTGTGGTTTCTTTGTGTTGGTTATCCATTTTTTCTTGTATATTATTCAGCTTTTTTATAATCCATAATTGAATGTCTTCCTGTAACATGTTGGTATTTTGAGTCTTGTTTGTGTCAGTTGGTTTAGAGCTGGTATTTCTCTTTGGAGGTCAGATTTCTGTTTGATTCTTTGTGGTCCCCATGGTTTTTTGCTGAGCCTTACCCATCTGGATCTATCAATAGATCTTTTCTTACAGTTTTAATCTGGTTAGCAGCACACTTTGTACTCTGTTCTTACACTATGAAGCAATCTAGGTGTGTTGCTTCCTTTATCAAGAGGGGGAGACTGTTGTGTATTGTTTAGAGTTTTTTCTACCTCAATTGGGGGGCTGCTTCTGGTGGGTTCAGTCCTAGATGATTGTAATGATCTAAGACCATTTTGGTGAGTTATGTCACTGTGTTGTGGACTCTCAGTTAGCAGGCAGGATCCACATTAGTTTCAGGAAGAAATTCTCTCTGTGTTTGTTTGTTTGTTTTTTCCTTTGTTTCTTCCTCTATAGGGGTGGTTTCTGTCTTTTTCCTCAGGAAATACATTGGCTACAGTGAGTGGGCGGTGCCCTCGCTTGCTCAGCACCCCAGCTGCTGCAGCTCTCATGGGCAAAAGTCTTCCCTGGCCCAATGTCCCCAAGGACCAGGGCCCACACTCTTGCATCTGGAGAAGTACTCCTTGTTCACACAAGGGCGGTGCTACTATAGAGGGTGCAAGGACTATGGGAGGGAGCTTCCCAGGGAGCCACTCAGCACCCTATGGCTCCACAGCAGCTAGGCTGTGGATGCCAAGATGGTGACCACAAGCCCGCAGATCGCCAATGCTGTGGGTGAATGTTCAGTGTCCACCAGGCACCAGAGCCAGGGGTCTGGCAAGCTCAGAAGCACACAGTAGCTCCCCAGCTAGAGGGCCACTGAAAAGAAAAGAAAAGAAAAAAGAAAAAAAAAAGAAAGAAAGAAAGAAAAAGAAGAAAAAGAAAATAAAAAAAATAAAAAATAATAAAAAGATAAATAAAATAAAATAAAATATTCTGTAATTCAGCAACCTTTCACGCTTTTCACCTTAGCGCAGCTCTGCCCCTCCCCCCACTAATTACCGTCTTGGCGGAGATCCCCCAGAGTCCAAGCTGCACCCCATTGTTATCTCCTGTCCACAGGGTACATGCAAAGCCTGAGCACTTGGCGTGGGTTCATGGACTAAGGGAACGAGCTGCTCAAGGACCCACCTGGCACCCTATGGCTCTGCAGTGGCTACACTGTGGACCCCAAGATGGTGACCACACACCTGCAGATCGCTTGTGCTGGGGGCTAATGTTCAGGGTCCAGCAAGCACCAGAGCTGGAGGCTTGGTGAGTATAGAGGCCCACAGGGGCTCCCCAGCTAAGGAACCACCGAAAAAACCAAAACAATACAAAAAAAATCTGTGGTTCAGCAACCCTTTGATGCTTTTCACCTTAGCACAGCTCTGTCCCGCCCCACTAAGCATGATCTCGGTGGAGATCCCCCAGAATCTAAGCTGTTTCCCGTTGATGTCTCCTGTCCAAGAGTCTCACGTCTCCCACGGTGATTCTGTACCAGCTTCAAGCAGGTCTCTAATTAAGTGCGTGTGGAGGTCAGTGAGGAGAACAAGCCACTTTCCTATGAGGCTGACCCCCCACCACTTGATGGTGAGGCGGGTGCAGCCATCCCTCACTCTGCTGTCTATTGTCCATCCCACACTCTCCAGAATTTCTGATCCTATTTCCTGTTCACCTCAGACTTTTCTTGCTCTCTGTGTCCCACATTGATTCTCTGTGGATTGACAATGCTGTTCTTGTGGGGGAGCGATCCTGTAGCGTTGTGGTAGGCCAAGATCCATGCCTTTCTCTCCAGAAGCATGAATCCAGGAGGTCACATCCACTCCACCATCCAACTAATGTTTTGTTGACTTTTTAATAATGGCCATTCTGATTGAAGTAAGATGGTATCTGATTGTGGTTTTAAGTTGCATTTCCATGGTTACAGTAAATTTACACATAATTGTATTTACAAACAATTGACATACATTCCCAACAAAAAGTGATATTTCTCAAAGTATAAATTGTTTTCTACCCCACCCTCTCCCACAACATATAAAATTTATATCCATGAGTCTATGCTGATAAATAAATGACTGAACAAATTGAGGAGAATAGATAAATCTGAGAAAAAGAATTACAAATCAGTTATGTAGATACTCCATAGTTTTCAACTGTTGACTGGGCACAGCGACTTCCTTCCCAAGAAAATACAGTGTGGAAAAGGAGGAAAAGAGTAAGTTTACTTTAGAGAAGCCTGAAAAAAAACTCCCTCTTCCAGGTGACCAAGATTGATATCCACAGTGACAAGTGTCAGGCAGATGGGAGGGAAAAAGAGGGGATGGGTAAATTCCCACCCAACGGGTACAGTTTTCTGTCTGGGGGATAGGAGCCTTGTGGTTCTGATTCGGGTGGTACAAAGGCAGTATATGTAACCAAAGCATTTGCACCCCGTAATATTCTGAAATAAAACAAAACAGTGATAAGTCATTGTTGATGGTATGTATCTTTGATATGATGTCATGAGAATAGCACTTTATCTCTGTGGTGCTCCCCTTTCCAAACCCAAAATAGCAAGCTAATCATGAGAAAATCATGAGCAAAATTCCAAGAGAGGGGCATCCTACAATATGTTTGACTAGAACTCCTCAAAACTGTCAAGGTCCTCCAAAACAAGGAATGCCTGAGAATCTGTCATAGACAAGAGGAGTCTAAGAACGTGTAATGGCTAAATATCCTGTAGAATCTTGGATAATAACCTGGAACAGAAAAAAGTCATTAAGTAACAACTAAGGAAATTTAAAGAAAGTGTGGACTTTTGTTAATAACATTATATCACTATTGCTTCATTAGATGTAAACAATGTACCATGCTAAGAGGTTAATTAAGAACAGAAAGCGAGTTTGGGCTATGTGGGAACTCTCTGTACTATGTTTGCAATTTTTCTGTAAATACAACACTATCCAAAAATAAAAAGCTTGTTAAAATGGAAAAAAAAAGAAAAGTCAACTAGATAAAGGATATGTGTGAAAAACCTGCAGCAAACATAGTACACATATGCGGAAATTTGAAAGCTTTTGCTTTGAAACTGAGGATTAGACAAGAATTCCTCGCATTACCATTTCTCTTCAACATTTTGATGGAAATACTGTCCAGTGCAGTAATGAGAAGCAGAAGAGATAGCAATTCATAAAATAAGAAATAAAGTGCCCGTGATTTATAGATGGTTAGACTCTGTGTGAGGAAAATCTAAAAGAACTATGGTTAAACTATTCAGTTAAAAAATGTGAATGTCCAGGTTGCTTGGTAAAACATCAATATATAAAAAGTAAACTTTTTTTCTGCAGCAACATATAGTATGAAATGGAAATGAAAGTCAGCAAAATGTGGCTTGTCACCTATCATACCAAAATATTAAATATTCAAGGGTAAATCTAGACAAACACTTTTAGGTATTCTATGGAAAAAATATAAAAACACTCTTTAGATAAATTAATAAACACCTAACTAAATATAAAGTATAATATGATCATGAATATGAAGATTCAGTTGTATAAAGATGTTAATTCTCCTTAATCTGAAGATTCACTGCAATCTAAATAAAAAATCGTAAAGGCTTTGTGGGTGAATATGTCTGTTTATGTGCATATCTGTGTGAAATGTGACCCAAAGGAGTGTAATGTTCAAATTAGCATGCTACAGGCCAAGCGTAGCCAAGACAGTCTTGAAGGAATAGAGGAAGATAAAACTAGTTACTCTACTAGATAAGTAAGAATTATTAAAATGCTAGAGTAATTAAGTTTGTGGTATGTGTGCTGTGGTTGACAGGCAGATCGATGGAAATGGCGTACTGTTGAAACAGATAGGCTTATACATGGACTGTTGATTTATGATAAAGGTGCAAAGATTGAACAGTGTGGAATCACAGTAGTTTCAGTAAATGACAGTGAAACACCTGGATCTCCATGTAGAAACACCAGTGAAACTGGTATTCTTCTGAAGCTACATAAAAATCAATTGCAGAGGGATTAAAGGTCTACTTTTTCAATTGTTGTTATAAAACATTTCAAATCACTCAAAACTATATTGAATAGATGAATGAACCTAGCATTGTGGGTCAAGTAGGGCTTTGAAAATGCTGGAGGGGAAAGGAGTGAAAGAGTCTGGGGACATCGTTCAGTTTCAGAAGAGATGGAGATGATATGTGCTGCGGAGAAAGAGAGGAAATGGCAGCTACTTCTGCTCCCTGTCTTTGACACAGACAGCCTTGCTACCTTCATGGGCCTTAAATTTCAAAGACCTGGACCAGGTGGCTAGAGGCAGCTTGAGAGAAGTCTACCTGGACCAATGATGTGCTCATTCCACCTCGCACTGCACGCCCTGCTGGCCTCTAGAGCCCTGGCACTCCAACAAGTGTGACTTCATGTACAAGTCCAGAGACTCCTGACATGGGATGTAGGACTGACACCCTGATCAGGCCCAGGAGGCCTTTATGGCTTAGAGGCAAAGCCAGGTTGTCCACATGTGATGGGAGCAGAGTACTGCCTCCCTCCTCATCTGGATGAGAGCTGTTGATGGAGGGAGGGGCTTGAGGGATTTGGCCACACTCTTTGTTTGGCTCCTTTCAAGGTGTACCACAGATGCTGATCTTTTGCAGAAATCCCTCTCTGCACAACCCTCCTAATATAAATTGTAGTACTTCATGGAGCAAGGAGGGTATCTCTCCTTCCTGTGGTCAGAGGTACTCTAAATGTGGAGGGGTAAATATCATGGGATGACATTGAACTCAGTCCAATTGGGCCAGGAACATCCAGAGATACCAATGCGAGGGCTTCCCCTACCAGCATGAGAACTGCCACCAGTCTGGGGAGAATTCTCCTAACAGTGTCTTTCATAGAGTCGAAGTTTTAATTTTAATAATATGTAACTTAACAATTTTTTCTTTAATGTGTCATGCATTTGGTGTTGTATCTAAGAAGTCATTGCCAAATCCAAGTTCATCTTGATTTTCTTCCATGTTACCTTTCAGAAGCTTTATAGCTTTGTGCTTTACATTTAGGTCCAGGATCCATTTTGAGTAAACTTTGTGAAAGGTGCACAGCAAGTGTCTTCCTCCTTGCCAAGGTAAGCAATACTGTAAAGGTGGAGAGGACAAGCATCATGGGATGACATTGAACTCATTTTGAGTGGGAAAGGGGCCTCCAGGGATACCAACGTGGGAGCCTCCAATAGCAGCACATGAACTGTCACCAGTCTGGGTAGGGGTGATGTGGAAGTGTCTTAATGAAGACCCTCCACCATTAAAATGGTATTATAATGGGATTTGGATCCCCTGGCTTGAAAGGCTTTAGGTTGGCAGTCATTATCTGAATGAGAATGGGGTCACCCAAAATGGAGCCACAGGGTGATGGACTGAGGAGCCCTGTAGCAGGGAGAGCACCATCTCGATTATTTGATCTATCCAAGGGTCGTTGGTGGCCCAGATCAACGCTCACTCCCTCCTTCTATTCCACGTACTTCCTTTCAGCTCCCCTCACTCTGGAAAGGGGCCTCGGCAGAATTCAGGAATGGCAAGACTCCAGAAGAGGTTGACTTATGGTTTTGTGAGAGATTTCACTGAAGGCCTGGATCATCTCCAGATCCTCTCTGTTCATGACCAACTCAGCTGTTGTGGAGTTGAGTTTGCTTTCTTCCTCAGCTTCGGCTTTAGCGCCTTGGGTGCATTAGCATTTCTTGTAGCCAGAATAGGATATACAACTTGTGATGGTTAATTTCAGATGTGGAATTGACTAGATTAAGGGATACCCTGCTAGTTGGTGAAGCATTATTTCTGGGTGTGTCTGTGAGGTGTTTCTAGAATAGATTAGCATTCACATTAGTGGACTAAGTAAGGAAGATTTGTCCTCACCCATTTTGGTTAGGCATAATCTAATTGGCTGAGACCCAGATGAAACAAAAAGGCAGAGGAAAGGCAAGTTTGCGTGCCCTCTCTCTCTCTCTCTTCCAGAGATGGGACACCCTTCTTCTACTGCTCTTGCACGTGAGAACTTCAGGCTTTCTGGCCTTTGGACTCTTGGACTTGCAGCAGCATCTGCTCTGGGGTCTTGGGCCTTTGTCCTCGGTCTGAAAGTTACCATCTGCTTCCCTAGTTGCAAGGCCTTCAGACTTGGACTCAGCCACGCTTCTGGCTCCCTGGTTCTCCAGCTTGCAGATGGCCTATTGTGCTACTTCTCAGCCTCCAAAATTGCATGAGCCAATTCCCTTAATCAGTCTCCTCTCATATATCTGTATCTATCTGTCTATGCATCCTATTGGTTCTGTCTCTCTGGATAACCCTGACTGACACACCACCTTTGAGGTGAAGGTGGAAAGCTTACACAATAAAGCTCTGCTCCCATGCCTGGAAATAGCTGGGGTCTGAGTTTTACTCCTGGCCACTGTGACCTCTGGGATTTTGGTACTGCAGCCCATAAGAAATAGAAAAAGGGATGTTTTTCCTTTTCTTGGGTGGAAGGGATGAGGAGAATGACTGCCTGGATTTCCTTCTGTGCACTACCCACAGTAGATAGCTCACTGATAAATAGCAGTATTTTTGAAATTTAGCATATGTTGATGGCTTATGTGTCAAGGTTAAGGATGAGAAGACTACTGCAAAAAGGGGCTTGAGATTTGCAACAACATGAATGGAACTGGAGAACATTAAGTTCAGTGAAGTAGCCACGCACAGAAAGACAAATCTTGCACATTCTCACTCATACGTGGGAGCTAAATATCAGAAATATCTCATGGAAACAGAGTGTATGAAGATGGTTAACAGAGGCTGGAAAGGGTAGTGAGGACAAGGGGATAAGGTGGGGATGATTAATGGATGCAAAAATATAGTTAGATGGTAGATAGAATGCACACTATTTCATAGCACAACAAAGTGACTATAATCAACAATAAGTTAGGGTATGCTTTAAAATAGTTAGTATAGAAATGTTTCTAACACAAAGAAATGATAAATACCTGAGGCGATGGAAGCCCTAATTACCCTGATTTGATTAATTCACATTCTGTGCCAGTATCAAAACATCACATGTACCCTATAAAGATATACAACTATGATGTACACATGACAGTAAAAACAAAAAGGAGGGCATGAGTACCTCTAAGTGGGAAGAAGAGCAAGCAACCAGCCTTCGAAGACCAAGGGAAAGTACATATGGTTGTGATCAGCACCCTTCAATGATAAAGTCTTCACCTTTCCTGCGTACACAACAAGCTGAATGTCCTGGATCCTTAGAGTGGTGTCAATGTCATTAGTCCTAGCTAATGAATTGCTAGTGTAAGTGAGGTGTTTCCTTTCTGACAGAAGCACTGAATTACTTGTGCAAGCCCCTCTATGTTTCTGATTGCAGAAGGACACATCAATAGCTACCATGAGTGGAAACTCCCCTGGTCACCTGAATTAGACACAGTGTGAGAAGAAAATGAAGATTTCTTGGGTGAAGTTACTGGGTCTTCGATATGGTCACCACTGCAGCACCTAGGCTGTCCTGACTGATTATCCAATTCCAAATTGGGCATTTCCATGTACTTGGCCATTGTCTGGCGGTGTGATGGGGCAGAGTCCTTTTTACTCATTGGAGAGGATGCTTGAATTCTCGTTTTCCTCGCCCAAGAATGGACATATTCCTCTATGGAGAGTGTCTCAGGATGGGAAGTCTCCCTGAGATGTGGCCCATATGGAGGTAGAGTAACAGGAGAGGGTCTTTGGTTAGGTGGAACATTTTGTGCTGCAAGAGACAGAGCAACATTAGCAACAGAGAGGTAAGTTTGTGTGATGCCCCTTGAGGGGTGTCTGTCAGGTCCCCAGTAGGAAAACCTGCCATCGGGGGCAGCATTACTTGTCAGCCCCAGCATTGTCTGTGCGGAGGCCATGATTCCTCTGGGGCTGTCCACAATAATGACTGGGAGTAGCAGGGATGATGGTGCCATCCTGCTCCCATCTAAACAGGACCAGAGGGCACAAGTAACTGCATGAGCAAATAGTCTAGGCCCCCTTACTGCCCAGCAACCTTGCCCAGTGCCCCTTACCCACCCTGCATCTATAGCCATATGGCGGGTCCTTTATGGCCAGCTGAAATGGGGAAAGGTACAAGCTTAAAATGGCTTGTACTGCATCTCACGCAGATGAGTGGGTGCTCTTGAAAGAGAGTGGTAAGGGAAAATTCTTTTCTGAATGAGAAGAGCTTTGAGGGATGTACCTGAACTGGGGTCAGAGTGGGCTCGCTAGCTGGGAGAGGACAGGAGGAGGCTCCTCAGGGCACACAGAGTATTGCAGACAGGATTGACGTGGGGGAGGATGACAGAATCCATCATCTCCCATCAATTTTTGTCCTCTTTTCCCCAACTGGCAATAGAGGGAGACTTTCTAAGAAGCTGATGAGTTTCTGCTGCCTTTTTTTCTCCTTCAGAGAACTACCTGTGGAGATATCATTTCTTTCAGGTTCTTTCGTCTAGCCCTTTTGACTTTTTACAGTCATAATTTCTGTCTGTGTATTTGGTTGGACACAGATAAAAGAGAGACAAAGTCCAAGAGAGAAAAACATGGGGAAAGAAACTGAAATGGAGAAATTTGGAGTCAAGGATGCAGAACTGGATTCCGTGCAGCAAATCTTAGGTTGGCCTTTGGAAAAGTTCATGTTCCAATTCTGACACTGAATCCCTGTGCTGTTCCAGAGCAGCTTCCAGACCACAGGACAGAAATTCGTTGGAGTCCCATGGCAAATAGGTCTCTTCTCCCCTACTATTGTTAAGCATGAAAATAAACTCAAGATTATTACAGAATAAGCCAAACCTTCCCCAGTCCTGTATACCTTACCAATTCCTGTCCTCTCCCACCCTTGTGACCCGAACTGGGAGGAGCGCTTGAATTGGATAAACAGGACCGTGAGAGCCCGAGGGGCCCCAGAAAGCATGCAAGACTGGGAAGAAGCTGGTAAGGGCTCCTTCACCCCAAAAGTTAGAGAAGCTAGGAAGCAGGGTATCCCATTCCCCTCCTCTCATCCCTGCCCTTGGGGTAGTTGGGTAGTCATGCAGGCAGCAAGTGACAGTGGTCTTGTAGGTGTCAGACCCATCCATGGGCCACACGCTCCACCTGTGGTAACCTTCTGAACCTCGCTTATCTGCAACATCTTAGCCAGCAGAAGAACACGCAGTCACCCAT
This sequence comes from Eulemur mongoz, assembly GCA_028534055.1. Classification (NCBI taxonomy): domain Eukaryota; kingdom Metazoa; phylum Chordata; class Mammalia; order Primates; family Lemuridae; genus Eulemur; species Eulemur mongoz. Next base: position 8,309,828 of record JAPYYL010000031.1, on the reverse strand, counting down.
GGCAGGTCCCGGCTGCAGGGAAACTCTTCCCTACGTCCAAGCTGAACCTCATCTTTCTGTAGGTACCTGTGACCCCTCCAGCATGGTAAGCTTTCTTAATCAGGAGAGCTGCTAGGCATTGAAAGGGAGATTTCTGCCTGTCAGGGTCACAGTGGAAGCTGTGGGAAGGTCACCTGGAGCTGACCACATTGCAAAGGCAGGCCCAGGAAGGGCTCCCAGCTGCAGTGTTTGGTGAGGGAGGCACCGATGTAGTGTGTGCTCTGCAGTGGGCTTCTCTGCAGCCAATCGGGTCTGGGGTCCGTTCTTAGTGTGCAGGTGTGGTTGTGATCCTGAGTCCTGTGGGGGAGACCAGGGGTAACCAGGAGAATGGGGAGTGTTTCCAGGGGCTGCTGACATGAGTCAGAACAGTGGAGAAGAAGGGCTATTGGGCAAACTTTTCTATCCTGTGTATGTCCCAGCTTGGAGCAGCAAAGCAGCCTCTACAGGGTGGGTTTGCATGGCACTCCTGGCCTGTTTGGGGCACCAAAGGGACACAAAGCATCACTGGACCAATGGTCCTGCTGCAACTCCAAGGTTTTCATCAAAAGGTGCTTGGCGATGCACTGAGGAATGTGGGCCACAGCAAGGATGCTCTGCACCAGTGCAGGGTGTTTGAATGTCACTTTGCAAGTGTTTTAACCCTGAGCATGCTCTATTCCCACTCTCACAGGGCTGTCTTGCTCTCTATTCTGCATATCCATGTTGGCAAAGGATATTTTGCAAACAATTTTGTTCTTTATAAAGTTGGCTATCCCACACCCTTTACCCCATAAAAGGGAACCAGATGTCTACCTTGTATTTTTGCACCACAATGGCTTGTTCTGTTGTAAAAGTTTTTGTTTGAAATGATTATCAGTGGCCTGTTCAAAAGTGTGAACTAATTTCATTTGTGCTGTTGCTAATTCCCCTCCTCCTGAGAATTATGGCTTCAAATGTCCTGGGGCATGAGGAGGTTGACATGTAAAGCCATAGAAAGGCCATTGTGAGGGACAGAAGCCAGAGGCTTCCTGGGTGCAGACAGATGTCCAGTGCATACTTTGTAATCCTACAGAGAGGAGAAAAAATGACCCAACAGAGTGATTCTCATTAGGTGTATTTATTCTTCCCTTTTGGCTGTTTATAATATTTTATTTCAGTATATTTTTCAGAAGCATAATAGTATCTTTATGTTTAATTGTTTTGAATTCCGCACTTGTCAAGGTCTTTTTCATGCAAAAATGTACACTTAATGAGGGCAAAGAAGGTGTCCAATCATCTCTTCAGGCTCTGGCACTTTGTGCCCCCTTTTTGGGTCCGGCCATCCAGGGCAACTGGGTCTTGGTCCTCCTCTTATTTTCTTTGTTTTCATTTCCTGGGCCCAGCACCACTTCTGAAGACCCATCTCCATGTGCGTGTGTGTGAGACTTTACTGTACTTCATTGGCTTTTAGAGTGTCTCTGACTTGCCTGCACTGTGAAGTATCTCCTGGCACTGCCCGATGTCAGGCACCATGGCCAGTTGTGCTAAACTTGGGCACACTGAACTCTGCTGATGACAACTGACCCTGCGGATGCAGTCCGGCTAGATGATAGGCACTAAGTCTCATGGAAATTGAGTCAACAGAAGTGACCCTGATGAACTGGGGCTATTTCATAATTTAAGTATATCAGAGAGAAACATTAACACCCTCCCCGTCCCTCCCCTGGATATGCAACACTGATACTATAGATTTCCTATCGATCACAGGACACAATACAACAGACAAGAACACACTGCACTTTTAATAGGACAAGTCACGATTTCCTTTGATGTTTGGCTATAGAATAGCTAGGAAGTTACTGCTCATCACCACAGCAGGGTACTATGAGATGGATAGCTTAGTGAATGTATTCATTAGTTAATAGCTCAAAGGGTTAGTTCTTGTATGTACAGAATAAGGAAACCTCACCAGGAACGGCCACAGTGTTAGCAAAAGTCAGCTCTAAATGTGCAAAGACTTTGCAGCCCTGCTATTAACAAGATGACATGAATTGTAAGAATACATTTGACAAGCTCCATTGAAGATCATCTGTGACGTGTGCAAAGGCACCCCACAGTGGCAGATGAAAAAGGCAAGAACTTGGTAGGAAACTTGTCACCTATGCCCACAAAATGTCAACACTTTGGAGAGAAGGATGGGGATGTCCCTTCTGTGCTAGTGGCACAAAAGGGATTCTAGGGGGAAATGGTTGGGAGGGAAAGTGGGCAGAGGAGCAAAGTGGGGGTCGCTCCATACCAGATGCTGCCCAAACTCCAAATTATTAAGCGCTCTTTGACTGGAGGGGGCTGAGAAAGGCTCCAGGCTGCACCCCTACAGCACCCAGCTGGACACTGCACTTTTACAGTCACATGGTGTGAGGAGAGGAGAGGGAGGGGATGGGGGCAATCAGTTGGAGGTGGGGGCTTACACAGCTGGGGAGGGGTTGGGGACAGCTAGGGTGAGGTTCAAGGACACAGACAACAGACCACATGCAGGACTTGACAGGGGGAGATCTGGCAATTCTCAGGCTCAAACAAACAAATCCATGACAAACTGAGAAGGTTTAAGTTCCCGAAAAGGTGTCGTTGCTAAACCTCCACCTCACACTGACAGTGAACTACAGGGCATGAGTCACAGTAGAGTTCAACTACTCTCGTGGCAGCACATTAGGGCAAGATATTCTCTGTAAGGTATAATATTATATCTAACTATGTGGATTTATGGAGATATTTACAAGTGTCCTCTTTGTCCTTCCTCTGTACCGTGAAGCCTTCATGTGCATGGCTGCCAGATACATCTGAAAGCCCTCTGTTTGTTCCTAGAGCTACCATCTCCCTTTGTGACTGCCTTGCAAATCAACTGCTCATCCCCCACAGGGCTCAAAACCCACCAAGGTCCTGGAGATCCAAATCCAAAGCAATCTAGCAATGCTTGGGATCCAGGAAGCCAGCCTTTCTATAGCCACGTGGGGAGCTTCAGACCTGAGGGTACCACTCACCCCTCAACCTAGATCTCTCTGTGGGGTGCCCAAAAATAAAGAGGGAGTCTTAGCCACTCTGGTTGCAGCTGTGTTGTTTCTAAGTGTCCTACAGGATTTGTGTGTGCGCGCACGAGTGCCTGTATGATTGTGCACGTCAGTGTGTGTGGTCATTTGTGAGTGTGTGCAGGTCTGGGTGCGTATAGGCATATACCAATAAAGGTAAGCGCCTCCCATGCATGTCTGCACACATGGGTGATGGTGTGGGTCTGTGTGGGTGTGTGAGTGTGAGAGGCTATATGCTTGTGCAGAAGGGAGGAAAAGACAACAAGATGGGCCCACTGAGGCAGGCAGTGCTTAGGGCACCTTGGCACTTCCCTCTCTCCTCTCTGACAATTGCTTTCCCTGGAAGGGTGGAAGTGGTGAGTTCCAGACTCTAAGTCCAAGGCGGAACTTGGGGCCTGTTGGTGGAATCCAGCAACCAACCACAATCCCGGGCTAGGCTACTAAAATATGTCCAGTTCCCGAATGAGCCACCACCACAGTCCACGCCTGCAGCCAATCCAGTCAATGCCCTGGGGGCTTCGTTACATCACCTGCCTGCCTGTGTCTACCACCAGCTGCCACATGTGTGTCAGAGTTTCAAGGCAATGGGAATAGAGGTTAGAGACAACACCCTGTCTGGGTTGCTGGCTCTCCCTCCCCATCGTTTGCAGCATGCTTCTGTTCTTATTGTATCCTTCAGGCCCTCCTCCCAGCCTGTGACTTCCAAGCATGTCCTCCCAGAACAAGGCAAGACGCTCTGTACTTGTGGCTGCTCCCAAGGACTGAGCATTTCCTACCTCAAGGCACTAAATTACCACTCCTCAGGGCTACATTCATGTCATCTGGCTCCTCTGTCCAGGAGACAGCACAGATGGGTGAAGGGAGGGGATGAGGAGTGGATGGGGACCAGGAGACGCCAGTTCCTGGTACAGGGAACTGGAGAGAAACATTCCGTTAATCAGCACAGCCAAAGGGCACCCCCCATGTGGGAACAGGCCAAAGGAATTCTGGTGCTTCTGGAAGGGCCGCCAACAGGGAATATACACGTTGTCAGGTGCATTTTGCTTCATGCTCATTCAAACCAGATTAACACAGGTGTGCACACGTGCACTCACACACATACACTCAGTATACCCATACATATACACACAAGCACACACATACATAAGCCACTCTTTCACGGGGATGAATCCACATGCACACGTCCACACATCATTGCACATACACTTGCATGCATGGCAGTATAGATTTACAGCAATAGGCACAGCAGTATACAGCTTCTCAAAAGGTTGTACATGCACCTAGACCTACCTTGATACATACAAACACATCCAGGTATACAAGTAAACACAAACACAGAAGCATACTTAAAGAGAGGTGGGCAGAGGGTTTAGTGGCTGTGGGAGAGGCTTCCAAAGGAGAAAGGGGGGTACAAGTTGAGTGCTTGGTGATACTCACTCCCTCACAGCCTCCATCAATGAGGTGGAGCTGCTTGGCAAGCTGAAGTGCAGGCCAATCCTAGTTCCATTAGGGGCCCTGCTGGGTGGGCAGTGCCCATGTTCTCCATCTGCTGACTTCCCCCTCCTTGGCTGGCCACCAGCCAATTCCTGCATAGACACCCCAGTGTCGGTACTGTAGAGTAAGGTTGGGAGCCTGGTAAAGAGGCAGACTCTGTGCCAAAGCACTCCCTTTTGTGAAGGGGAGAAAAGAAAACGGGAATGCTTTGGTTTACAGAGTTAAGAGAAGGAAGAGCAAGTGAGGTGGCTCTAAAAATCACTTGCTGCATGTCGTCAAGCATGGCACACAAACTCCATTTGTTTTCCTTGCCACACTGGGAACAATGTGCTTTGCCTTTCCTAGCTTGCGGGGCTCCTGTGAGGGTCCCATGGTGTGGTGGGTCAGTGTGCTTGTTGACACTATGCACTAGACAACAGAAAGGATTAGTATATAGATTTACAGTAGATGTTTATCTGCTAGTCTGTGTCAGACAGTGAACTCCCAAGTCTGAACTTTCCTAACCCTAGTGCTTATTCCCAAGTGCTTACTCTGAGATTCATGATCAACTCAGTGTCTGATAGCAAGCGAACTCCTGACTCAGACAGATGTACCAAGTCTCTGGTGTCAGGCATTCTGAAGCAGAAATACAGGCAAGAGAAGTTCCTGTTCCTCCAAAGAGGCCAGCTCAACACTGTCATCTCCAACTTCGCCTTGCCTGCTGCCTCACTTCAAGTTCCCATTGGGTGTGTGCTCCATTACTTACCCTGACAGGTCACCGTGCAGCCTCACCCACCTACATTCCCCTCCCAACCCTGCACCACCACGCCACATTCTAAATACAACAAAAAGAGTGGGAAAAAGGCACTTTAAAATGCTCCCCGAGTTTGCCATGGCCAGGTCCCTGAACTTCCAAGCCATGAGTAGCCCTTCCCCTATGCACTCCAGCCCAACCCAACTTGACATTTGCCTATAAAGCCCTAAGCAGAGGTTGAGCAAGGTCTGTAAGCCCTAGGAGGAAAAAAAAAAAGAAGAGAAAAAGTCATGAAGAAGAAAGTTTGACACCTCAGGGGGACAGAAAAGCCCCCTGGAACATTTGTGAGCAAGGCTTAGATCCTTCCCCTTTCCCAGACCTTGCTGCCCCCTGTCCTCTAAACATTCCCAGGGGCCTTTCCATGCTTACTGGCTGTGAGAAGTCTTTGGAAAGGCGAGCGCCCTTCTAGGAGGAAAGGAAATCAATGTGCTCTTTTCCTCCAACTCCTCCTCAGTCCATTCCTTTCCAGCCAGAATACATGCTTTCCAATCACTCTATACCTCATGCTTATAAAGAGAAGTGTGGAACTGATCAGATTGCCTGGAAAGTCACAAAATAAAATGAATGAAGGAGAGAGGGAAAAATAAAACCAAAAGAAACCATAAAGGAGCAGAGCACAGTGTCCTTGCCGCTGTGGGGCCATTGGGGGCCTAACAGATGTGGTACACCCAGTAAGCAATGTTGAACAACCCAAAGGCCAGAGGAAAGAGGAACCGGGACCACTTGCCAACCTTAGAGACGTAGTCGAGGTTGAAGAGATCGAAGGAGAACTCCTCAGCAAAGGCGCACCCAGAGTTGGGGGAGGTGGGCACTATCCTCCGACTCTGAGCTTCTGTCCTTGTCTTAGCCACTGGCCATGAGGTAATCATCATCCAGGCTCCAGATACTATCAGCATCACACTTGGGCTGCTCCTCAAGGCCAAGGCAGATGCTCTCAACATTGATGTCATCGTGTAAGGTGTGGATCTCCTCCAGCTCACGGTTTGCTTCTTGCACACAGCCCTGGCCACGGCAAAGCACGGGCTGCCCATTGGGGCCACAGCCATGGGTCTCATCTAAGCTCAAGCTCCCATCAGAATCTTCGGAGTCACGGATTTCAGCATGACAATGGGCCTCGGCACAGTTGCGGATTTCGGTAGGAATGAAACTGTCACCATTCTGGAAAACATTAAAGCAAACACCGAAGACAAGGTGGGCCTGCTCTGAGATAGAGGGGAGATCACTCAGGCTTTCTGTGGTGGCCAGTGGGACCTGGCCTGCAAGAGAAGTGAGTGGGCTGAGGCTTTCTGAGGTGGCCAGCTGGGCCCACTCGGAGATGGACGTCAGAGAACCGAGGCTTTCCGGGCTTGCCGGGGTCGGGGTGGGGCCTGAGCCAGGGTGGTGGAAAGAGAGCTGACTCTGTCTTCCACGATAATCAGGCCATCCTTTGAGGAGATAATGGATAGGCTCATCAGTTTCCTGTGGCCTAGGTGGCTATGCACAGGGGCAGGGAGAGGGGAGGGGCTTTCCTCATCAGCACTTGCATTGTTACTGTCGATCTCTTGACAGACAGAGCTGTCTCCTCTTGGGGTCTCTGGTGTGCAGAGGGCTGAGACACAGGACCAAGAGTCTGTCAGCATGCACGGGAAGACCAGCTGATGTATGCCTGGGGGCAGCTGCTCCCTCGGGAGTGCTGCGTGGTGGATGGAGGCCTGCTCGGGCAGGCAGGGCTGGGCTCTCTGCAAAGGAGGAAGGACATTGTTGGACATTAACCTACCATCCACAGGAAGAGCCTCAGCACTGCCTTGCGAGTCTGAAGTGGCAAAGAAGGTGGGGTAGGCAGGCCAGCCTCTCCGGCGTCTGTCTTTCTTTCAGTCTCCCTCTGCCCATCTTCCCTTTTAGCTTCATTGCCTTCCCTAGACGCATGCAAAGTGGACCAAATTTGGTCCAAAGGTCTGCAGAAATTTAGCCTTTCCGTGTACTTGCTTTGTGACTTGGACAATGATCATGTGTCAAGGAATGATGATAAAGAGCCCGACTTCCTCGTTACCTGTTCGTGTGTGTGTGTGTGTGTGTGTGTGTGTGTGAGTGTGAGGATTACAGGAACTAAGAAATGTAGAAAGGTGAAAAGCGCTAAGCCCGGGCTGGAGAGGTGCTCAGGGAAAGCTGATTGTCAGTCAGAAAGTGAAACCTGCACGTTCCCCACCACCACTTCCTGGTACCAGTAGTTGGCAATGACTCTTCATGGCCTCCTGTGTCGCCTACGGTGGCGCTGAGGTCCCCGGCTGTAGAAAAGATAGTTGATGTAGACATACTCCAGCAGGGACAGGAACACAAAGAACAAGCACAAGAGGATATAGATGTTGATGGCTTTGACTTAGGAAATGTGGGGGAGCTTATCCCGCAGATGAGAGTCAATGGTGGTCAGGATGAGCATCGAAGTGAGACCTACAAACAAAATGTCACTGGCTCAGTCTCCTCTGGTGGCTGAGCTTCCTGGAAAGCCACTGGGCCCCTGGCCATCTCTGGAGTGATGAAGGCCCTCAGCAAAAGCCTTCACCTCTCTGGGTCGGGGAGTGCCTTTGCTGAAGCGCTCGCTTTGTTCCTCCTCCCCCATCTTGAAGCCCAGCCTCTGCCTCAGTGGTCCATGACATCCCATCGCTCTTACGGCCAAGTGCCAAAAGCCCAGCCATGGCTGCTTCTCAGCAATTGACACCTGTGGTTCCCCATTGCCCTGTGCTGTCCCCTTCCCCTTTTGTCTTCCTTTAGTCCCCAGGAAAAGTTTGTGAGCCCTAAACTATTACACAAGAACAAAGGTTTAGTCCCGAATGATCTCCTGAAGAAGGAGGCTGAGGAGTCTGCCCCAAAGACAGTGACAGAGAAAGCAGATCTGTCTCTGGGGCCCATTAGAGGCTCCTTCAGGGCAGCTGCTCTTGAAACCCTGTTGCCTGGTAAGGCGTTCTGATGCCTTGATTAAATCAATGATTCTTGTGTTGTATTTCAGAACTAAATGTGTTACTTGTCCATTTACTTATGGACTCAACGAACTATGAATTCTGGTACTTTGAGCACAACATACCAGGATTGCAAGTCTAGAGTGTTTTTCACACCCATCTCCAATATTAGGCTCTCCACCGGCACTTGGCTGAGCACCTACACACATGCCTGCCAGAAAAGCCCTTTCTTCCTTGTGTACGCAGTCACACACTTCACCAGATACCACTTCTTTACTCTCGCCTTATTTTTTTCAAGAAAGACAACACACGCTCCTCCCTGGGACAGAGACAGGACCTACCAATTGTCACCCTGGCTGCAGAGGAATCATAATTCATCCAAAATGATATCCAGGAGAGAATAATGGTGAGGACCGTAGGCCAGTAGACAAGCATAAGGTAGCTGTTGACTTCCCTCTGGACCTGGAACTTGAGTATCGGGCGCACATAGGTCCCTGGCAAGGAGACACACTGATGTCAGGGTGGCAGGGCACAGGGGCTTTGCAGGGTGGAGAGGCACACAACGGAGGGGGCGGTGACCGATGGACAGTTCAGCATCTAATTCTCCATCCACGGGCATCCTGCCTGAGAAGGCCAGTGAGAATGTCACATCTCAGCAGGCCCACGTGGTAGAGCAAGTTTGCTCTCTCCCGTTCCTTTCTCATTTGCTCCATTGTAGCTGATGTCTTAGAATGGGAGAGGCAAGAGATGGCTTCAAGCTCTAAACGGATGGAACCTGAGCAGCCAGCCCTGACAGGGGCATGAATCATTTATACCTTCAGAGCCTGGTCAACCGGGCCCACTGCTTACACAGCCCTTCCTCACTTGCACAGGGCGAGCTGTTGGGACTTTATCAAGGGGGCCTGTCAGGCGTGCAGAACCAGTGGGAAATGGGAAGGGAGCCAACAGAGAGTGTAGGGGTCCCAGGCAGAGGCCACTGGGAGTTTATGGGAGTGCAAAGGGGACAACGGACAGGAGAGAAGGAAAAAGTGGTACCCCCCCTGTGTACAAATATACCTCCTTGCTAGAAATCATCCTCCCCAGGAAAGAGAACTGAGAGGTTTGCAGCTTCTCAGCCATGTGGATGGCACTCCCATTGTCTTCCCAGAATAGCATGATGTCTTCAACTGTGTATCCATCTGCAAAGTGGAGAGAAACAGAGAGTCTCAGAAAACGGACACAGACAGATTTCACACCAGAGCAGTCTGAAAATCAAAGGATGAATGGAACTTGCCATTTGGGGAGCTCCTTTATGCTTTGCTGAGCATGAGCATTGGGGATAGAGAATCCTGAATTTGGAGTTGCTTAGCCATAAAGAAAAGGACAGCAAAGGCACGCTATAAACTCCCACCCACCAGCTTGTGCACAATTTCCCAATACTGGGTGCCACTTCCCAAGGGGATAACTCACACCCTAATGTCCATCTGCTCCCAGATGCCATATATACACCCCCATCAGTCAGTCAATCAATCACCTATCTACCACCTGTCTTTCTTTATCTCCATCACCTATGTGTGTAGGAGAGAGCAAGTGGGGAGGAGAAGGGGGTGTAGATGTGAGCTGTCCCTCTCACTGTCAGTTCCGCCTTTGGTTTCCCGATTGCCACAGCCCCAAGTGGGAAGAGGGGCCATAGAAGGTGAATGTACAGCTTTCCACCTCCAGCTGGCAGGCCTGCTTGTCCAGACGGAATTTGTGCAGTTCCAGGAAATAAGCTGCTTTGGTGGTGAGTCTGTAAAGGAAAACAGAAAGGAAGGGTAAAGTGAGCCCAGTCCAGGCAAGCAACCACTCCTGAGAGAACTGCAGAGCTGCGGAGGGAAGTGTGACCCAAGGACTGACCCACGTGTGGGCAGGAGGCAGGGCAATTGTTTGTGAGAGAGACATGAGAGACCTGGCAGGACTTAAACAAGGAGCAGATTTGTGGCACATCAGAGAACCGCAGGGGGCCGGATTATAAAGATCATCTACTACATTGTCCTTGTCCTTCAAATCTGTATCCTCAGTGTCCAGCACATGGTGTGGACAGAGTTGGCACACTATGCACAGAAGCCTCGGAGCAGAAAGGTAGGGTTTCTATTTAGAAACACACCTACCATTTTGACTAGCATCATGTGGTGTTACAGTGTATATTTGTTAAATTTTTCACCAATCGTGATACCTAAGATCTGTGCAGTTTATGACACATGCATTACACCTCAACAGAACACCATTAACCTAAAAATCTTTTTAAAAAGAAAAATCTCCCTAACTATCTGCCATTACTTTGGCTTTCTAAGAGAGGAGCATGTTTGTTCTGGGATTGAAAGGCTAGTCAAAGAGAGGTGAAATGCTCCTTTATGAAAAGGCAACACCTGGGAATTCCTGGTACAGCCACTTTCCTACAAAAGAATTGCTGTCTCCTTGATGGTGAAATGTATGGGAACGCCACGTGGCTGCTACCTTGGCGAGTGACACTTTTCAAAGGCCGTTCATAGCTTCTCTTTTGTTTGGTCTTTAAGACAGTAAGTCTTGATATGGCATCAGAGACTTTCTGTCAAGATATCCAGCCAGGGCGGTCATCTCAGCTGGGGGTAGGGGTGCAAGCCACAGGGAAGCTTTGAGAAACTGGAATGTGAGGCAGAAATGTGCTGGTGATGAGCCTGGGGTCCAAAGACCTGTCCAGGAAATTCCTCATCCCTCAGAAGGGCACAGGGATGGGAGTGCCCAGGAAAGGGCCCCCAGTGTTGTGAACTGGGTGAGCTGGGATCCAGGCCCTCCCAGGCCAGACAAGTTGTAAATATGGGCCTAGGGCTGAGACAAAGCTGAGCTCAAGTCCTGGCATGGCCACCTCATAGCTTGTGTGACCCTGAGCAAGACAGTACACCCCTGAGAGTCCTGCATCCCTCCTCAGTGAAATAGTCCTAGTCCTTACCTGGCAGATGTGGGAGGAGGTAGCCAGCCTGTGCTGGTCTGCTCCGGGTGCTGTAACAAAGCACCAAAGACTGCATGTCCTGAACCACAGATGTTTATCACCTCCCAGCATTGCAAGTCAGTGACAGCAAAGCATTAACTCATGGGTACAGAGACCATGTAAGTAGGGGACCTGTGTGACTGCCTAGGCTGCACACCCATGCCACCAACATTGGTTCTAATCTTGGGCCTGCTCCATTTTTTTTTTTTTTGAGACAGTCTCACTCTCATGTCTGGGCTAGAGTGCCATGGCATCAGCCTAGCTCACAGCAACCTCAAACTCCTGGGCTCAAGTGATCCTCCTGCCATACCACCATGCCCAGCTAATTTTTTCTATTTTTAGTTGTTTGGCTAATTTCTTTCCATTTACAGTAGAGATGAGGTCTCGCTCTTGCTCAGGCTGGTCTCAAACTCCTATGCTCAAGCAATCCTCCTGCCTTGGCCTCCCAGAGTGCTAGGATGACAGGCATGAGCCACCTTGACTGGCCCAGGCCTGCTCTTGAAACCAATCAGGTGTGTGCTACAGTATCATCTGGAGAAAGGGCTTAGAAACATCCAAGTGCTGGACTTGAAGATTCAGAGCTTCCTGAAGTCGCATGCCTTCCACATCCTAGCACTTGGGCTCTTTTGGACGTTTTGAACGAGTGTGCTTACCCTCAGCGCTCCCTCATTACCTGCTCAAGATCCCCTCACCAAGCATACAGCAGCCTTTCACATGGGTGTCCTGGAAGGATCGGAGTCAAGGGGGACCATCCATCCCCTGGGGCTCAGACCCACAGCTCTGCTTGTGCCTCTGACCTGGGGCTGGAACAGTCTTGCTCACCCTGTAGCCTGGGGAATCCCAGCATTCCCTAGCAACAAGATCCATCTGGAGCTGTTGCTAGGGAAACCCTGGGATTTCCATAGCTACCGAGGGCACACCGAGTATCTCTGCTCCCACAGCAGCATATATCTGGTGTCAACAGAAGAGGGGGAAGGGAGCTGATCAGCTACGGCCAATGGGTGGCAGAGCTGGGCTTTCTGACTCTCATTACTTGCACAGAAGACAAACAGGGGTAAATAGGTCATCATGGGCAGGGCCACTCCTCGAGGCTGATAGTCCTTCCTCACCCAGAAGTCTGCAAGGGATGGCTGGTCAATTTGGAGTTGTGCAGTCTGCTGGGCTCCCACAACACCTGATGCCCCTGGAGCAGGAATCATCAGACCACACTGTATCTCTGTATCTGTATCTCTGTGTCCTCCCACCCCCTTTGTCTTGTGCTGCTGTGTCCCCGGTGCCCGGCACAGGGCAGGGGTTCTGAATCTTCTCTTTGGTTTCTGGTTGAAGCCTGTGTGTCCCTTCTCAGAATAATGTTTTTGAAAGAATAATACAGGCAGGAATACAAAAGAAAGAAATTTTATTGAAATACACTCTTCAGAATATTTCTAACCCTGTAATTGTGATACCATAAAATATGTGTACATCTTCATTAATGTGTTAAATAAGGATATCAAGTGTCAGATCTAATAACAACTGTAATTTGGAAGTAGTGACAAGTTTAAAGGTTATTGGGAGAGAGCTGCTGCCACCGATACTATGACATGAAAATACCAGGGATTCCTCTTGGTGACAAAGTGACAAGTACTGCTAATCTTCTTCTTGTTGGTTGCCTGCATTCATTACCCATAATGCTAAATTTCAGATAGAGTTTAGCAAACACAAAAATTTATTCTTCCACCATTGAATTCCACAGACTCCGTGAATTTCTGGAGGTTGTGAACTCCAGGTGTGGACATTGCATAGTGCATGAGTGAATGAATTCATGCCCAGAGGCCTCAGGCGAGTGAGTGTCTCAGCCAAAGGGAGGCAGGCTTTGTTACTCGCAGTTGGTCACCCTGCTGCTGGTGAACTCTTTCTTCAAGAAAGGAGGAATTTTGGCAAGTAATATTGGGACAACTGGATATCCTTAAGAGAAAGAATGAAGTTGAACCTCACTTTTCATGATATACAAAAAATCAACACAAAATCCACCAGAGTCCTAAACAGAAGTGCTAAAACTTTAAAATGCCTAGAGGAAAATAGGAAAAGCTTGATGGCATTGAATGTGGCAATGCTTTTCTAGATATAACAACAAAAATACAGGCAAAAAAAAGAACAAATAGACAAATGGGACTAAATTTAAAATGCCTGCACATCAAAGGAACAATCAACAGTGTGTTAGACATTTTTATATCTTCTTTTTAAAAATTTCTATTCATGTCCTTTGCTCACTTTTGATAGGGTTGTTCGATTTTTTCTTACTGATTTTCCTGAGTTCTAAAGGGAAAATGCAAATCAAAAAAACAATGAGATATCACTTATCTCCAGTGAGAATGGCCTTTATCAAAAAGTTCCAAAACAAAACATGTTGGTGTGGCTGTGGAGAGACAGGAATACCCATACACTGCTGGTGGGACTGTAAACCAGCGCAACCCCTGAGGAAAGCAATATGGAGATACTTTAAACAGATTCCAGTAGACCTACCATTTGGTCCAGCAATCCCATTATTGGGCATCTACCCAGAAGAACAAAAGTCATTATATAAAAAAGACACCTGCATCTAAATGTTTATAGCAGCACAATTCACAATTGCAAACATGTGGAAACAACCCAAATGCCCATCAATTCATAAATGGATTAGCAAAATGTCGTATATGTATACCATGGATTATTACTCAGCTATAAGAAATAATGGTGATATGGCATCTCTTTGGTTCTCCTGGAGAGTTGGAACCCATTATATTAAGTGAAGTATCCCAAGAATGGAAAAATAAGCGCCACATGTACTCACCAGCAAACTGGTTACCCTGATCATCACCCAAGCGCACATTTGAGAATAACACCAATTGGGTTTCGGACAGAGGTGGGGGCTGGGGGGAAGGGATGTGTGTATACCTACTTGATGAGTGCGATGCACACTGCCTGAGGAATGGACACGCTTGAAGTTCTGACTGGGGATGATGGGGGTGGGGGGAGGGGATGGGTACATACCTACATAATGAATATGATGTGCACTGTCTATGGAGTGGACATGCTTGTAGCTCAGACTCGGGGGGTATGGGGGATTATGGGCAATATATATAACCTGAAATTTTGTGCCCTCATAATGAGCTGAAATAAAAAAAAAAAAAAGCAAACAAACAAACAAACAAACAACAGTGTGAAAGGCAGCCGGTTGAATGGGAGACAATATTTGAAATTCATGTATCTGATGAAGGGTTACTATCTAGAATTTATGAAGAACATACACCATTTAAAAACAAACAGGATTAAAAAATGGGCAAATGACTGGAATATATGTTTTTCCGATGAAGATATACAAATGACAAAACAAAAAAACAAACAAAAAAAAAAACTACAAATGAAAAGATGCTCAATATCACCAATTAATAGGGAAATGCAAACCAAAACTGCTATGAGATGCCACCTCACACACATTACGATAAGTGTTATCCAAAAAACAGAAAGTAACAAGTGTTAATGAGGATGTGGAGACACTGGAATCCTTGTGCACTGTTGGTACCAATGTAAAACAGTGCAGTCACTGTGGAAAACAGTATGAAGGTTCCTCAAAGAATTAAAAATAGAATGACCATATGATCCATGAACCCACTGGTGGGTTCACATCCAAAAGACTTGAAAGCAGAGTGAAGAGCTATTTGTACACCATGTTCACAGTCTCCTTCGTAAGAAGCAAGAGGTAGAAATAACAAAAGTGTCCATCCATGGATGAACTAATAGGCAAAATGTGGTCCAGGCATAGAATAGAATATGACTCAGTCTTAAAAAGGAGGCAATCCTTTTTTTTATTTTTTAGACAGAGTCTCAGTCTGTAGCTCCAGCTAGAGTGCCTTGGCATCAACCTAGCTCGCAGGAACCTCAAACTCCAGGGCTCAAGTGATCCTACTGGCTCAGCCTCCCGAGTAGTTGGGACTACAGGCAAGTGCCACCATGCCCAGCTAATTTTTTTCTATATATTTTTAGTTGTCCAGCTAATTTATGTTTTTCTTTTTTTTCTTTTTCTTTTTTTTTTTAGTAGAGATGTGGTCTTGCTCTTACTCAGGCTAGTCTCGAACTCCTGAGCTCAAATGATCCGCCAACCTTGGCTTCCAGAGCTAGGATTACAGGCATGAGTCCCCATGCCCAGCCTAAAATGAGGACTTCTGACACAGGCTACAGCATGGGTGAACCTGGAGGACGTCATGCTTAGTGAAATGAGCCAGTCACCAAAGGACAAATATTGCATGATTCCATTGATATGAGGTCCCCTGTGTAGTCAAATCCATACAGCTAGAGGAAGAGTGGGTGCCAGCGCTGGGGGAGGGGCAAGGGTTTGGTGCTTCATGGGGACAGTGTTTCAGTTGGGAAGGTGAACAAGGTCTGTGGATGGATGATGGGGATGGCTCCGTGACACCGGGAATATGCTTAATGTATCACTGAAATGTGCACTTAGAAATAATTAGCATGATATATTTTATGAAATGTGTATTTTACCACAATTAAAAGAAAAAAGAGTTGAGGAAAGGAGGAGCAGCCTCTTGGCTTGGAAAAGCTGCCCATGAATCCTGGAAGTGGCCTGGCAGTGAACAGCCTCCCTTCGTGGTTCTGCAACCCAAGGATGAGCAAGCTGACTTTGGGGACAGACGACCCCAGCTCCCGTACTGCCTTTGGGCTATGGTGGAAGGACTGTGGGGACTGGGAATCTGCCAATGGCTCTTGGCTCCAGGCATCAGTTGCAAACTATTAGTGAGGGAAAGGGGCCCCGGCTGGCCTGGGGGAGGTGGGGGCAGCCAGAAGAGGCAAGCAGGCTGCTAAAAGTGGGGAGGTGAGAGAGGCAGATACAAACCTTGCCACAAAGCTGGCCTCATCCTCAGAAAGAGACTTCCTCTTCCCAGGACTGTTGCCTCTTGTGTCTTCCCAGGCTTCCTTGCCATGAAAACTGCTTCGTACCTCAGCCACTTCCAGCTTAAATCATGACACGAATTATGCATCTCTGGGGACATTTTGAGGTCTGGCAACTTTGACTTTTGTCCAGTATCAATGTCATATTCTGCAGAGTTGTCCAATGCGAATATTTTGCCATGTCGCCTCAGCCAGGCCTCTGGAGACTTCACAGATAGCTCTGAGGTCACTGGCTTCACTCCGAAGTTACTAGCTGCTGAGGGTGACACTTGAGGTGGTGGAGCTCTCCCTACTCTCTGGGGCCTGCTCTGGCTCATTTTGACTGAGCTCCTCATCCACCTGGTGACAAGGGTTGAACAGTGTCGGCCTCTCCCCTCCTTGGGTTTCATTGAAGGAGTGGTAATTTTGGAGGGGCTTTTCTCTTCAAAGTCCCTGGAAGGTATCCTTTTGTCTCCCTGGTTACCTTGGGCACTTGCAAGGACAACAGGGAGATCATAGAAGGTCATTGGTTTGGAGGAAGAGTGTGGAGGTGGGGTGGGAACATGGGAAGGGGTGCAGGCTGAGGGGGATTTGTGTTGCACAAGGGCAGAGGGAGTCTGGGGGGGAGGACTCAAGGGTAAGGCAGGGAGGAGGTTGGGTGGGTCGCCCACCTTGAAGCAGCCTCTGGAGCTGGGTTGATGAGGGGCCTTCCTCTTCTTCCCCACTTTGATGTTTCCGGGTGGTTGTTCAATGACGGTGCCAGAGGCTTGTGATTTTCTGGTCATCACCACCATGTTAGTGCTTCCCAGCAATCTACCCAAGCCACCTGACTTCCCTATACACACCATCCCAGGGATAGGGCCAGGCCACGCCCCCTGAGCTTTGTTTGGCCACTGAGCCACTCCCTAGCCAATGGGAGCCCTGAGGGACCTTAGACATCAGAATGCACTATCCTGACACCTGCATACGGTTGGGGGGGGGATGCTGGAAGGCCTATATACTCTGGTTGGAGAAAGGGAAAATTCCTTTAGCACCCATAAAGATCCTTGGTAACGAATCTGCCAGCCTCCTCATCTCCCCTGTTAAATTCTTGTGGATCACATGGCAGGGAGAAGGTGTCTCCCACAAACACTTTTTTGTGGCCACCCCATGCAGTGGTTCACTCTGATCTCTCCCACCCTTCAGCATTACATAGGGTTTATATTTCCAACCTAAAATCCTGCCAAGGTAATGTGGCTATATTTTCTCTGGAAATGAGAACCATTCCACTTCTGTCTACAGATTGTTTTCAAGCACCTTAAAGACCATCCCCTTTTTGGATACTACCAAGGAACTTTTCCATCCACCCCCTTTTCTCAGGGTACACATAAGATTTCCTTGGTTTTCTGTTTTCCAATCTGAAATCACTGCTTTCGCACTGTCAATACATCAGTGAATAAATTTGTTCCACTCGGTATTGTAGTTTTGTTTCAAATGTGGGATCATGTTCACCTCATTAGGTGAAGTGCACAGGCTTATACAGTGCAGGGGACAAAGAGGCAGATATTATGGTGCTGGAAGTTGTGCCGAGTGTCTGCATGTAGGAAATTACAACCTGAGACTGATGAGATTATGTTTGGGGGGGGTCGGCTTCAACACTGTACTTGATGTTCTTTCTAGTGTGACAAGGGAAAGGAAGACCTCCACATTGAAAGGGAAAAGTAAAACTATGTTTATTCACAGACAACATAAAGAAAATTCTATCAAATTAGGTGCTTCTAGAACTAATAATTGGGTTTAGCAAGGTTGCACAGTACAAAATCAATATCAAAATCAATTCTATTTTTATAATTATAGCAATGAATGCTTGGAAACTGAAACAAACAACAGGGTAAATTAAATTATCTTTGTAAAATATGAAATGCTTAGGGATAAACGGAACAAAATTTGTATAATAGAAGATCTGTGTATTGAAAACTACAAAACTTGAAGGGATAAATTAATAAAGACCAAAATATGTGGAGGTAGATATCTTGTTCAAGGGTTTGAAGATTCAATTTTGTTAATGTGTCACTTCTTCCTGAATTCATTTATGGGTTTCCTGCCATCCCACCCAAAATCCAGAAGACTTTTAAAATATAAATTGGCAGTCACATAGCTAAAATAATTCTTAAAAACAGATTACAAAGATAGAGGTGTCACACTCCTTAATTGTAAGATTTCTTACAAACTGAGAATAATCAGGACAGTGTGGTATTGGCATAATGATATGAAGACATCAACGGAAGAGAATAAAGAGTACAGAAACAGACCTACCCATATACACACATACAGAAAACTCATTATCAATAAAGATACAAAGAAAGATTAGAGGAAAAAAGAGAAATGGTATTTTTAACAATTTGATCTGGAATAATCACATGTCTACATGGACAAACATACGTTTCAATCCATACCTCAAACCATATAAAAAGTAACTAAAAATGAGTCATAGACCTAAATGTACAATTAAATGTATAAATCTTCTAGGAGAAACAAGGAAGAAACTATGTGTTGCCTTTGCTTAGTCAACAATTTCTTAGATACAGCACAAAAAGCTGGAACAACTAATTTTAAAAATTCACAAATTGAAGTTTTTAAATTAAGATCTGATCGTCAAAGACATTGTTAAGAGAGAGAAAAGACAAGCTATACACTGGGATGAAATATCCAGAAACCACATTTCTGATAAAGGTCTTGTGTTCCAAACATATAGAGAACTCTAAAACCTCAATAAGAAGGAATCAATCAACCTAATGAACAATCGGCAGAAGATTTGAACATTTCTTGAAAATAACATGCCCATGGCAAATATCCTTCTACATAGAAGCTCAACATTAATAGTTGAGCAAATCAAAATCACAATTAGATACCACTATCCACCTGTGAGAATGGCCAATATAGAAAACACTGGCCATGTTGGTGAGGTTTTAGATCACTGGGACTCTTAAATGTACCTGGTGAGAATATAAACGTATACAAGCATTTTTCAAAAAAGTTTAGCAGCTTCTTAAAATATTAAAGGGCACCTATCATGTCATGCAGGCATACCACTTCTAGGTAATGCTACAAAAATTTTCAAAATGTAAAAGTTTCTATTACGACAGAAGGCAGATCTGTGGTTGGCTGGGGATAGAAGTTCAGGGACGAGTAGAGAGGAAGAATTATGAAGGGTAAGAAAAAAATTTTGAGTGTGATGGATCTGTTCACTATTTGTATTATGGTGATTGTTTCCTGGGTGTATACATATGTAAAATCTCATATTATGGTGATTGTTTCCTGGGTGTATACATATGTCAAATCTTCTCAGATTAACACATTATGCAGATTGTTATATGGAAAATGTACTTCAATAAAGCTGTTTTTAAAAAATTGTGTTTTCTTCATGAAAAAAACAAACTTTTAAAAAGAATAAAGGTAAAAGACTTGGAAAGGGAGAGCATTTAGTCACTGAAATTATTTAGAGGTGCTAGAGTAAAGTGTTAATAAAAATCAAATGTTTAAACTTTGGTTTATTACTGCTTAAAAATTCTTTGTAAGGACTCAACTTCTGCCTGCAGGAAGATGGAGAAGATGCAGTTTGCCCTATTTATCCTGCTAAGTACAACCAAACAGCCTGCACATTGTACATAAAACAAGCATAGGAAGACTCTGAGCAGTAGAAAGAAGAAAGCAAACAGTCTAGTGACCTTGGGACACAAGGAATGACATGGCAGTGAGTTCTCTGGGTTTTCTCATTGCCTCTTAGGTGCCAAAGTTGGAGATAAAGAAGCAGAAACTTGGAAATGCCAATAGGCATAGACAAAAATGCCCCAATGAAAGCCTGCTGTTTCTAGCCAAAGTACCAGAAAAGGGGCAACCTGGTAAGGCAGAAAACTTTTTGACAATAACTTCTCTCCTCTGTTGAAGAAACAGAGGCAGCTGTGGCTCTATCCCAACAAGCCAGAAAAGACCAACAGGCTCCACGTGGGAGCAGCAATGAGGCAGTCCTACCTCTCACAGCCAAGGAGATATTCAGGAGAGGCCTAGCAGGGAGTGCAAACTCCCACTAATGCCCAGCTGTAACAAAGAGAATACTTTTGGGTGTCAATGGAGGCCAAGTGAGGAACCTGGTCTTCCACTCCCATGTGGCAGTGATGAAGAAGTGGGCCCCTTCCCCTTCTAAAGCAATGTCAGAGGAAGTTAGTTAAAACAGAATGTTTGAATAAGATCCAACCTCACGGTACAATACTAATGTCTAGGATACTACATATATATATATATATATGACTCATTATGCCAAGAACCAGGAAAATCTCAACATGAATGAGAATAGTCAATGATGAGGGCATAGATATTACAATTTTCTGAAAGTATTAGAAAGAAACCATTACACGAAAGCTTCAGGCTGGGCATGGTGGCTGACACCTCTAATCCTAGTACTCTGGAAGGCTGAGGTAGGGGGATAGCTTGAGGTCAGGAGTTTGAGACCTGCCTGAGGAAGAACAAGACCCCATCTCTATGAAAAATAGAAACTTAGCTAGGCACCGTGCAAACACCTGTAGTCCCAGCTATTCAGGAGGCTAAAGCAGGAGGATTGCTGGAGCCCAGGAGTTTGAGGCTGCTGTGAGCTAAAATGATGTGACTTCACTCTACCTGGGGTGACAGAGTGAGACTCTGTCTCAAAAAAAGTATACTTCAATGAGGAATGATAAACACATTCAAAGCAGATGAAAGCAGAAGTCTCAGCAAAGAGATAGAATGCAAGAAAAGAACCAAATGGAAAGTTTAGAACTGAAAAATATCTACAATAACTGAAATAAAAACCTTAATTGATGTGTCCAACAGCAGAATGGACAGAACAGAGTAGAGAATCAGTGAACTGAAGATACAGCAATGGAAAAGTTCCAATCTGAACAGCAGAGAAAAAAGATAGATAGAAAAAAATAAGTAAAGCCTGAGGGACAATAGGGTTATAATAAAAGATCTGATATTTCTGTTATCAGAATCCCAGAAAAAGAGCAAAAGAGAGTAGGATTGAAAATGTATAAAAATAAATTCCTAAAATCCTCCCAAATTCGGCAAAAGTCATAAACTTATATAGAACACATATTAAAGAAACTGAATGAATCCCAAACAGGATAAACCCAAAGAAATCCATACCAAGATGTGTCATAATCAGAATGGCAGAAAACTAAAGACAAAGATAAATTTTTGAAATCAGTGAAAGTGATATGACACCTTTCCTAAAGGGAATAAGAATTCAAATGACAGGGGAATTACAATTAGAAAACATAGAGGCCAGAAAAGTGGCACAAGAGCTTTCAAGTGCAGAAAATCGTCTAACTACACCAACTAAAAAACAAGGAAAGAGTGGATTTAAAAGAAATGACCCAGCTATAGGTTGTCTGTATGAAACTCACTTCAAATACAGTGATAAAAATAGATTGAAAGTACAGATGAATGTTCATGGCACCTTTACTTTTATTCTTCAGGGATTAGAGGGTTGGGGGGATAAACTCATGACTAATGGATGGTTGAGCATTGTAGGGGGAAAAGGCAAACCTCAAATCATGGTTTGGGTGTGATGAAGTCTTAACATGTAACTTAATGTTTGTACCCCCATAATATCCTGAAATAAATAAATAATTGGAAACAACAAAAATGTCTTTCAATAAATGAATGATTAAACATCCTGTGGCACATACTGCTCTGCATAAAAACGAGCAAACTATTGAATCATGAAACAGCTTATATGGAACTCAAGGACGTTATTCTGAGTGAAAAAATCCAGTATCAAAATCCAGTTTCATATTGCACAATTTTATATCATATAGATTAATAGGATTCTTATAATAACAATACAAATATGGGAAGAGATAATTGGTTTCCAAGGGTTAGGAATTGTGGGGGGAGAAAGGTGAGTGAGATTATAAAGGAGTAGTGCCAGGGAAGACTTTGTAGGTGGAATAGTGCTGTATGGTGTCTTGATCTGTATTTTGTCGGTGCCCAAATCTATACTTCTGATAAATTGACACATTGTATCAATGTCAATTTCCTGGTTTTAAAGTGGTACTATAGTAACCCCTGGATAAAACAGGATGAAGGTGACTTAGGACCTTTCTACTATGTTTGTACCTTCCTTGAATCTATAATTATTTCAACATAAAACGTTTTTAAACAGTGAATGCAGGCTTCAATTTTTGGTACCATATTTAAAAAGATAGTCTGAATAACCTGCATTATGAAAAAAACTAAAGTTCTGATAAATCAGTCAAATCTTGTTAAACACATCACTCTTTGGCATTAAAGTGTGGAATTCATGGGACCCATGGATGAAACCCATAGGGGGAAACCTGGGATGTGAGGTAGTATCAAATTCATCTTTCATCCTTGGGATTTCTGGAAAATCTTGGAAGCATTTAGCTTCCATTTTATGTGTACATGAAGTACAGAATACAAGAATGAAGCCTAGAGCCTTCCCAAGGTGGGGAGTCTTGTGGGAGAGCAATAGGAGGTCTAACAGAAGATCACCTGCTTGTGAACTTGTTACAGTATCAGATAGATGGGACAGCCAAGGAATTTGCTTGTCCTGGCCTGTGTATTGGGTGGAGTAAAAAAATAACAACCTCAAAAATTACGAGTTTTATGAATTTTTTTTTTATAAGACATTGGTTTCTAGAGTAAATCAAAACTCTACAACTCAAAGATAAAAGGACAGATATGCCAATTACAAAATGAGCAGTAGACCGGAATAGATGTTTCTCCAAAGAAGATACATGAATCACCTATAAGTACAAAGGAAGG